>CM060856.1:5543891-6143891 GCA_030737835.1 Acorus gramineus | reverse complement strand
TAAACACTTTGAAAAAATAGTGAAAAACACATTCACGGAGCACATTGACATCAAATGTGTTGTACAATGGAGAAAATCAAAAAGCCCTCTACAACCTACTAACAATTAGAGCTTTCAGGTATTTTCGCCTTCTTGTTTCTCGGCTTATACACCTTGGGTGCCTTCCTTCTTGACGGTGGTCGTCCTTTACTTCGAACCTTGAAAGGCGAGTGAACAATTGAATCTGGCACCTCATCACCAACACTATAGTCAGTATTTGCTTTTGTCAAGTCATCATACAAAGAATCAAGCTTTTTTTTGCACAACTCAAATTTTTCAGGAGAAAGAACAGCAACGTCAGCGATTGACAAAAATGTAGAGTACAAATCATGGTGCCTCCACATTTGCTCATTTGGCATGTTGTCTACATAACAATTTTTCACGAAATTATGTTTTCGTTTAATGCCCTTCCGCCAACGATCAATGATGTATTCTTCTGAAACTTCCATCGTGTTGGTGTGTATGAGAACTTTCAAAGAATGTCTACACATGATACCTTTAAATTCAAAAAGACAGCAAAGACATGTAATCTCCTGCTTACCTTCATCTAAACGAACTTGATACGCTATTTTTTTCGTCACTCCATCCTTGCCCTTAGAAATATCATCAACTACGAAAAATCTAACACGTCCCACATCTGACACATGGACAAGATTGCAAAAAATCATACCCTTGATTTCATTCTGAACCTTCCTAAAAATATCATGTGTATATGCCTCTTGGAATTGTTTCTCAAAATAGAATTCTGTGAGCAAAGGAATAATTGAATTTATCGAATGAAAATCAGCCTTCTCCTCCTTCTCAACCTTGCTTTTCAACGCATTATCATACTGCTCAACAAACTGCTTCAATGTTGTCTTTGAATTAACATAATCATCAAAAAATGCATTCATGCTTTCACTTCTCTGTGTAGTAGACATACCAGCCAGAAAGTTTCTTTCACATACACTGGGACCCATCGTAAACGATCAGTGAACAATGAAGAGAGCCATGCATTCTCCAACAGTCCATGCTCCTCTACCATCTGTAGCCAATTGGTGTCAAAATCACCAGGTGTAAGAGACTCGTACACAATAGACTTCATCTGTTTCTTAATTTCTTCATAGTTTTTGAAGCTGCAAACATATACATCACTTATATTAACTACAAATAAACTTAGAATGGGTGTAACTGAAACAATGAAGAGGGCTTCTTCATTGTTTCGTACTGTATATGAAATTGTATCTGAATTTCGTACTGTATCTGAAATTAAATTAACATGTTCAAATCAAAACAAATCCATGCATACCTGCCCAACTTCTCTGGTAGCTTCTTCATGATGTGCCACAAACAGAGTCTGTGACGACATTCTGGAAATACTTGAGCCACAGCTCCTTGAATTGCTTTACATTGATCAGTGACTATAGCATTCGGCTTGCGTCCTGACATGCACTCTAACCAAGCTTTAAACAGCCAAATATAGGTTTCAGTGTTCTCATTGGACAATAAACCACATCCAAACAAAACAGATTGCCCATGATGATTAACACCAACAAAAGGGGCAAAAGGCATGTCATATTTATTTGTCAAATAGGTAGAATCAAAAGAAATCATGTCCGAGAATGACTCATAGAGTGCTCTAGATCTTGCATCAGCCCAAAAAATATTCCTCACTCTGAAATTCTCATCAAAATCAACAACGTGAAAAAAATTTGGATTCCTCTTTTGCATACGAACAAAATAATCACACACAGCTTGGGCGTCTCCCCCGCCAAGCCTGGCAAGCCTAGATTTGGACAAATAATTCCGAGCATCCTTCTCCTCATAAGATATGCAATCATAACCGCCAGCCTTAATCACTAAAGAATTAAAACTCTTGCTTGCTCTAATTCCAGCTTGGTCATTAATATCCAAAACCCTTTTCGACATAGGATCAATCTTCCTGTGACATGCAAAATGGCGAGATTTGAGAGGGCTCAAATGATGGTTATGATCTAAAACCACTTTTGATATCAAAAAACACTCATTTCCCTTCACACTGATGTTTATCCTGGCACCACAACCAGTCTTGATTGATGATCGGAAATTAAAGGCATTCTTTCCAGATGGCACATGCGTCCCATTTCTACAGCATGCAAGAGAAAAAAACATTTGCCTTCCATTTTCATCCTTTTTTCCATGAATCTTGGCAATCCCAAAACCAACCTTGTGAGCAAAATTATTATAAAACATCCGCACCTCATCTTCAGATTGAAAGCACATCCCAACAGATGGAATAGACTGTTCTGCACATCCTACAATCTCATCTACATTTTGCTCATCAGGCAAATCAGACAATTCATTAATCAAACTGGTTTCCAGATCACATGCATCATGGATGTCTTCCAAAGAAATTGAGTCTTCACATGTATCATCCATACAATCGTTATCGCTGCCTGCTGAAAAATTAGTAAGTTGTCACATGTTGTATAATGAAGATACAACACTGTATCTTAAAAAAAAATAATTTAATGGTCCATAAGCTAATTAGCAGAACGCACATAGATTTTCAATGAAAAATCATTCAAGCCTTTATATACATACGACAGTAAGCAATTGAATATTAATCAATTAAGCATTAATCAAATCCATATAAATAATAAATCAAACTTCAAATTAAGCTGGAAACAACATCAAGATACACATCTATGTGGAATTGCAATTAACATCTACACATTTGATACTACCAAAAATTGAATCTAAAGTGTTGAATACCAATCATTCAAAGCTATAAAAATATGTTGAAAGACTTAATATGCATAAATGTACATATACACACCACTGAAAAGTTGATTATACATATCGTACGTAAAACACAAGAACGCAACAGAATTCAGATACACAACATGTATCTTAATTTAAAGAATATGATGATTCAAAGGGACAGTGAAAAAAATCGTATCAAATTGAATTATTCAGATCTAAAAACAGTCTAACCTGAATGGATCGCCATTGGTTCCACCACAACCGTGTAAATCTTATATTTTCGACCAATCAAACTGAAAAAAAAAACAATTACTATGTTTGTTTTAACTTTCACCAACAGAATTCAGATACACAACAAGTATCTTAATTTATATGATGATTCAAAGGGACAGTGAAAAAAATCGTATCAAATTGAATTATTCAGATCTAAAAATAGTCTAACCTGAATGGATCGCCATTGGTTCCACCACAACCGTGTAAATCTTATATTTTCGACCAATCAAACTGAAAAAAAAAACAATTACTATGTTTGTTTTAACTTTTACCAACAGAATTCATATACACAACAAGTATCTTAATTTAAATTAAATTATGTATAAAAAAAAGAATATGATGATTCAAATGAACAGTTAAAAAATCAGATCAATGTGAATTATTCAGATCTAAAACAGTCTAACCTGAATGGATCACCATTGTTTCCACCACAACCGTGTAAAAATCTTATAGTCTCAACCGATCAAACTAAAAAAAAAATTACGATGTTTGTTTTCATTTTCACAAATAAAACTGGATCTAAAAATTCTAAATCGTCAATTTTTGGGGGTTCCGATTGGCCTAACCTGAATGTTTGCACCACAAACAGATCGCACAAAAACAAAGACGAGTTTCTTTTTTGTCTTCTCTTCTCCGCCGATCATATATGAATGAAAAATAAAATTTGATGTTTGTTTTCGTTACGAGAGAACAATCAGAAAAAATACAATAAAACTCGTTGTGAGAGAGAAGAAGTGATTTCCGAATCGTAACTAACCCCGTAATTATCGGACCGGTTATGGAATCTTCATTTACGGGAATCAATGAAGAGCTTGATTGTGAGGGGGGTAATGTAGGAAATTCACACTTGCCACCTCATGGGGCTTAGTATGGGGTCTACCAATTGGGGTCTAAGAATCATTATTGTTTTAAGATTATTTGATTATTTTAAATTGATCAATTACGTAGAAACATTAGCTTCATTTGCTTACATCATTTTTTATGGGACCAATATACTTCACAAGGGTGCTTTCTTGGTAATTGTATTTTTTTTTTGTCAACTTTTTAATATTTTTTTTTCTTTTTTTGAAAAAATGCGAATGGAACATTCTCATTTATAAATCTATGATTTCTTTTTTCGTGTTTTGCACCATTATTTTTATAATTTTTAATTACGTAAACTATAAACATTAGATTTTTTACATTTGAAATCAATATTATAAAAATGTTATTATAACTAATTTTTTTGACATTACATATATTATATTTTATCCATGTACATTTGTACATGGACAACAAATAGTAAAAACAAAAACATAATAATACGGGGGTGGTAATAACTCTCCCCCCTCGCTGATGATGATGCTTCGGGGACCGCGTGTGTGATGGGGCTCCATTGTAAACGATTAATTCGTATGGACGGTCGAGATCTATCCGATCTCCATGGAAGCCCAAAAAAAAAAAAAAAAAAAAAACCCTAACAAAGAAGATTCCGTGTACGCGCGCGCATACTCTGAAAAAATGTGTGCGTAAACAGCGGAACCCCCCAAAAAAATCCTTCCTTTCTCTGAAGCTCTGAAGAAGAAGAAGAACAGATGCAGCGTTTCAGAGCCTTGTTGGCGACGAACCGCTCTCTTCAATCCCTCCGTTGCCTCCACCGACAACGGAGGAGCCTCTCCTCCGTTCTTCCTAACGCCGCAGAAGATGAAGAGCCCAAGAATCACGTGACCTTCCACTGCTTCTTCAATCGATTAGTTTCCTTTTGATTTTCTCTTCTCTTCGCTTCATCTCTGATTCGTCCGAGTTGTGTTTCTCAGGTGCTCGTGGAAGGGAGGGGCTGTTCTCGTCTCGCGATCCTCGATCGACCCTCCTCTCTGAATGCCCTCACCACTTCTATGGTAGTTCGTCTCTTCGTTGATCCCCTTTTTTGGAGGTTTTCATGCGTTTTCAGATGGTGTTTCGTGTCTTTTAGGCTGCTCGGCTGACGAAGCTGTACCAAAGCTGGGAAGAGAACCCTGACATTGGTTATGTGGTGATGAAGGTATATCCTACTCACTAGGGTGGGTTTCTGAAAATGTGTTTTTTTTTTTGGTTGTTTGGATGACATTAATTGTTCTCTTTTTCTAATTGACTTCTTAAAGGGCAGTGGAAGAGCGTTCAGTGCAGGCGGAGATATTGTTACCCTGTATCGGCAGCTCAACGAAGGTACTCTACCTTTTTGTGATTCGTCTCACTGAGTCTATGGCAAAATGGTTGATACGTTGTCATCCTCTATCGGGTAGTTTAATTTGGGTAATGGGCGTTGAAACACCCACTCACTCATTCTGTAGTCATTCGTGCAGTCCTAATTGAGTATGATTTATCTAATTGAGGATACATCAGGTTAGGGGAGTAAAAAATGCAAAAAGGTCTGTATTCATATATACATCATTTTGGTGAAGCTATGGATTTCATTGGACAAGTATTTACCTTCAATAAATACCTTTCTTTTCATTGGACTTCCCTGTTTTGGGCATTCACTTCTAACATATATATTTGAAGGTCGCATGCCTACCTTTATTTTCACAAAAAAAGAGTATATACCTTCAATAAAAATTCAAAACATGCTGGGACTGCAAATGTGATCGCAGGAATGACTGTTCCCAACATCTTCCTTGGATAATTTATCTGCTTGCTGCATTCCAATGCATACTGGCCAATTTCTGTTATTTGATTGTATTTTCCCATGATGCCTCTTATGGTCTAAGTAGCTTATTTATCTTCACATTCTTCACTGGAGTTTGAAATTAGTATATTATCAAAAATCACACTCCTTATAGATATTGGTCTGAAGTGGATGATTAGTTCAACAATGATGTCTGGGAGTTGAGATTTATACGACAGACTCAGTGTTTGTGTTTCTTTGCTAGTTTATTTATTTATGGTCATGGTTGCTATAAAATGTTCCATTGGCCTTACAAATGTATGACACCCAAAAACCCTTTCTTTGTGAATAAGTTTCTTTTGTAATTTATGTTTGGGCATCTTAGGTTCAGCTAGTCTGATGCATGTGCCTGGTCCATTTTCTTTGCCTTATGTTATACTCTCTAAATTGAAAGCTGGAGACGATGTTTGTTTGTTCCTAGGAGGCACAGACATTTCTACATCATTTCCAGATTTTAGGTATTCTTTTATAGGGAAAAGTTTGTGTGTACCATGCACTTTCAATAATCTAATTTATTACCACTTGAGGTGGTTGTTCTCGTCCACCTGTCAACATTTACCCCATTGTAATAAGGTTTTTAAAAGATGTGCTTCATGCACATAGTTCCCTGGTCCTTCAACCATGAGTGGTTAGTTATTATAAAGCAAGATACTCACTTTTCCATTCCAAATTCATGCTGCTTTGCTTTCATTTCTTTTCTACTGGACTCCATCATGAATAATAGCTTACTCCTTGCAGGGAAAGTTGAACATTGTAAGGATTTTTTCCGGACATTATATAAGTTCATTTACCTTCTAGGCACATATTTGAAACCACATGTGAGTTTTCAACATTTCTTAAGCAGTCTTCATGATAGAACCATATTAGTTGTGATGTTTTTCCTTCCTTTATTCATGTGTTGTGGGTATTAGAATGTTTTCTTTTATTGTATTTAACGATGTGCCATTCTGGTGAAATTTGAAAAGTGATAACTCTATCGATATTCCCTTTTCACCTTTAGTAGCCATTAATCTACATTATAAAGTTGGTTGTCCCTTGAAGGCTAGGTGCTATTGCTTTACATGACTCTAGTGAACTAAACTTTGGATGCTAAGCTAGTTTCAATTGCTGCATTGTTTAGTCATTAAATTGCTTTACTAAACAACTATATAAATGACAACTATCTATTCCGTTCAGGTGAGACAAGGTTAAAAGCGGGAGGGGAAAGTCATGATGACCTTTTACTATTTATTTAATAAATTCCAGAGAGAAACAGTTATATTGACAGAATCTAGATTAGATATTTCATTATTGCCACATATCAATCAATCTACTAGACTGTTGATCTAACGATATGAAATTTGAAAAGTGATAACACTATCAATTTTCCCTTTGGATGCTATGCTAGTTTCAATGGCTGCATTATTTAGTCATTAAATCACTTTACTAAACAACTATGTAAATGGCAACCATCTATTCCGTTTGGGTGAGATAAGGTTGAAAGAGGGAGGGGAAAGTCATGATGACTTTTTAATATTAATTCAATAAATTCCGGAGAGAAACAGTTATATTGACCCAATCTATATTAGATATTTCATTATTTCCACATATCAATCAATCTACAAGACTGTTGATGTAAGTTCGGAGTTTTTATGGTGTGAAGATAAGCAGATTTGTTATGGGATATGTTTATGTATAGGGTCGTGTAGATAGGTGTGCTTGACATATAATCTTCTTCATGGTCCTGCGATCTGCTTATCCACATTAGTAAGTCTGTAGGTTCATCAACTGTAATGCTTGAACTTGCATGAGGTCCTGCTTCTTCCACCCATCTGCAGACTAATTTATTTTCTTGGTCTTCACTCAGCAAATTTGAAACAACTATGCTGACAACTAGGTTAAGGGTCTGTTGAGAAGGACTATGCATGCCAAACAAATTTTTTTTCTTGACCTGATAATATTTCGTTTTTACATTACATTTTTACAAATTAATATAAACAGACCTGCAAGTGGAGCTACTTTTGTCTAGATGATACTACATTGCTAATGCAAACAGTGCCTTCTTGCCTTGTAGTGTCCTTTTTGTTTGTGTCTATTATGATTCATCATGTCCCATGAAATGTTAGGTGAGATGAATTTCTTTTATTTTAGCGGGTGTGTCAACCAAAGATAGGAAGTTTTATTCTCTATGTTTATAACAATGTACTTTTTTTGTGCCATTGCTGCTTATATGAAATAATAAATGATGAATTGAAATTAATAATTCTTCTCTGTCAATAAAAAAAAAGAGAATCGATACCTTGTTGGTCATGACCCATATGACTATTAAAATTGGTTCATCAATATATTTAAAATGGATATTTTGATTTTCTTTGTCATGAGTCAATGAATGATATATTGAAAAATTTAGTGTTTCTTTAGTTTGGTACTTTGGTTAGGTTTTATAATCAAAATAATAAGGTTGGTATTTATGTTATTTTGATTAAATGCCATCTATTTATTTGTTTTAATCTTAATCATTCATAAAAAATGAGCCAAGTCCATTAAGCATCCGCCTGGCCCATTTATTATGCCTAGATGGGAAAGGCATTGCCTAGGCGTGTATACAGGCCCCTCTTCCCCAGATGGACCACTGAGCCATTGCCTAGTAGTTGCCTAGACAACTGTGTCGTGAATCTATACAGGAGGTTTACTTAGTATTGAAATCCCATTTGAAACTGTTTGTTTAATTTCTAATTCTCTATTTAACAAAGATTATTATTTTACAATTTTATTGCAAGTTCAAGAATCGTTTTTGTTTGTTTTTAGGTGTGTAGGGTTTTGAGGTGCAACCATCTTTTGGTTGTTGTTGTTGTTATTTTGCTGATTTTTATTCTTAAACGGAAACTTCTTTCATATATGTATGGCTTCTTAGGCCTGAAACTAAAATGGTTTCTGAAATTTGAATCTTGCTTCTTTGGATATTAAAACATAGCAAGAATCTGAGAAAATTGGGAACTGTTAATTTCATTTTTATGTGTTGCAATGTATAATACAATAAGCTGTCTTCTTGAATTTTATTTGATGTGGTTTGCTAGCTTTACAACTGCCTTTCATTCTATTGTTTTTTTGTTTTTTTTTTTCCTGGAAAAAATTCATTTTATTGTCATTGAGCCAAGCCACTCAAAAAAATTCTTCCTTGCAGGTGGCTTTTTTAAATGGCATAACCATGGGGGGTGGAGCAGGAGTTTCAATTCCAGGGACTTTCCGTGTTGCAACTGACAAAACTGTAGGTGTTTACAGATCATAATAATGTTTATTTGTACTTAGGCATATGACAATTCTATTCTATATGTTCTTGCCGTCCTTTGTTTTTTCATGAATGGTAGGTTCTTGAGTATCTCAGACAATGAATTTTATGTTTGGTGATGATTTAATTCCTTAAATTTGTGATGACTGCCTAACATCCAAATTGATGTATGGTGGAGTTATTTCGATTGTTCATCATGACTCTGTTTCCCCCCTTTTTTTCCCACTTGTTTGGCACTTGCTATTAATATTATTGCATAAAGTGATGCAGTGAGGTGATGAAGCAGGATGAGAGGGTACATGATTAGATGGAAGACTAATCAAATGGTTGAAACAGATACCGTTTTTTTGGTTCACATGTTGAACATTGAAATTTATCTTGAAGGATCTAAGTTAATTCTTATATATACTTACTTGTAGCGTCACATCCATCTCCTTTATTTCAAACTCTATCCCTTTTGAATTAATTTATGACTCTTTCTTTAGGTTAATGTTCACATGGTCGCATGACATCACTAAATAGCCCTGCTCTAATTCACAGAGTTTGTTATCTCCTACACCATGTAGAATGATATAGACCTGAAAATAGATAGCAACAGTGTCACAAGAGTTAAATTTGGTTTAGGTTGCATGACACATACATCCACTTCTTTGCCACATTGGCAGCAGGATAAAATTTTCCTTTGGTTTATTACGGTGTTCCATTTATTTTATTATAGAAAAAGAATGTGCATCTACCTACATTTTGAATACTTGGCCATTGAGAAATTGATGAAGTTTAGTCACAAAAACCTCCTACTTCCATACCCACACATTACCCCTCCAGTCCCAATGCTCCTAAATTTTTCTCCTACTCACCTATTGAGTTTGCCTCTAAGAATTTTTTGGAAACATTAGGCAAACATTTATCCAATTAATTTTTAGATTCTTGCTCTTGCTTTGTGCAGAGAGTAGGTGTTGATCTGCCTCCTGGAACTTTTATAGATCGTGATTTGGAAAAATTGAGAGCCTCACTATTAGTACTGAGGATTTTTCACCAGTTTCTAGTGTATTTTAATGTTTTTATTGTTCTCTGAGGACACTGCAACATGAACATTGAGCATCATGGGTTCATTCGCCTTATTTTATTGTTACTATCTATTTTTTATTGCATTGATTACCATATATTAGTCCACTGTAGTTTATTTTATTCGATATTTTACCATGTATTCGATGTCCTTGCATAGTTGTCTAATTTGTTCAATTTTCCCTTTTTCTTATTTTCTTTCAAAACATTAATTTTTTGTGGATGGACTATTTTTCCGATATTGACTAGTGTAACTCACACATGCACATATTTGCAGATTTTTTCCACCCCTGAGACTCAAATTGGCTTCCATCCTGATGCTGGGGCATCCTTTTACCTTTCTCACCTACCTGGTTACTTGGGTATGTCCTTGCAGTTTGTATGCAAAGTAATTGTTGTCCGTTATTTCTTTTGTAACTTTCATGTACAGATTTGTTTTCCACCTGATCGGCAGTCATTGGCTGTTTACTTGTATTGAGAACTGGTCATGTCTTGAGTTTGATGTTTTATTAATCACGTGACGAGAAAATATAAGGAGAACTAAATATAAGAACCGTTTATTAACATGTCACTTTGCTCACAAAATGGAATATATAATTCAGACTACTATCTGGCAGTCCATGCTTAGTGCAGAGGGAG
Source organism: Acorus gramineus (assembly GCA_030737835.1). Lineage (NCBI taxonomy): Eukaryota > Viridiplantae > Streptophyta > Magnoliopsida > Acorales > Acoraceae > Acorus > Acorus gramineus. The sequence goes on along the minus strand of CM060856.1, from coordinate 6,133,200 downwards.
GGAGTGAAGTGTGAGAATTACACGCTATCCACATTTAATGTTTCTGGATAAGTTCACTCGACAGGGTTGCGTCAAACTAAGAAGTTGATCACAGTTGTGAGGTATGCAGATGGCCCATACGGGTTGTATTTTTTACAGGTGCTCTTACCAGCCTCACATGAAGATGTACAAGTAGTTATTAATATAATAGACCAAAAAATATTTTAATAGGAGGATAGATTTTTTTTTTTTTTTAATGAATTCATTAAGCACCTCGATACAACTGAAGATGAGGGATCTCTGATTTAAACAAGGGTGGGGGTGGATAAAGCTAAACGGCCATTAATCGGATCACTCGGAGCCCTACAATTGCCCCCTCAAAACGCTCAAGCTCTAATCTCCTTTTCAATTACCACCCATTATTCTCAGGGGTGAGGTTTCCCCTCAAAGTGGTTTCACCCATGAACGAAGGTTTTCCTTGATGTCACCCAAGTATTCTCCACATATGTTCTTTTCCATTTGAAAAGGCATTAATTTCAAGCAAGCCATACATTCTTTTGATAAGGATCCTTGTGTGCTTTTGAACCATTCTAAATTCTGGACATCTTCATTATAAATCTTTCCTTTCACTGAAATTTTCATAAATAATCAATGCAACCTAAAACTATTGTAATATGTGAGTTTTTTTTTTTTTTTTTTGTCTTTTTCACCAGACTTATAATGGCTATGGGCTTATATCATGTCCTCTATTGCCACATATCTGCATTCTTGTGTCTTTCTGATAACTCAGAGCATGTCCTAGGCTCGTTTATGTCACTTTTTTTTTTTTTTGCTATCATTGCTGCAATGTTAGTCTTGTTTTCCAAAAATGGATTTGATTTACTGTTATATAAATATCAGGGGAGTACCTGGCACTAACAGGAGCATCACTCAATGGAGCAGAAATGATTGCGTGCGGCCTCGCTACACATTATTCACTCAATGAAGTTTGTTTTCTTCAACCTTATGTTCCTGACTTCCTGATATATATGTGCCTATCAAAGTTTTTCATTCTTACATTTTCAGCAATTTAATAGCTATTTCTCTTCTACAGAAGATCAATACTATTGAAGACCGGTTAGCTAATTTGATGACCGATGATCCTTCCATCATTGAGACCCAGCTCAATCAGTATGGTACCCTTGTTTATCCGGAAAAGAAGAGCGTAGTTTTCAGGTACTTCCACAGTAGTAGTAGCCACTGTGATTTCTTAATTTTTTTGAACCAAATTTTGTTTATAAATTATTTAATGATAACTCTTTACTCCCACTTCTTGTCTCATGCAGCTTCTCTTACAAAATACTGAATTTAATGTGTTGAATTTGGATTAATTACCCTGAGTGAATCTTTTACTCATAGGAAATTCTTGACTGGAAGAACATGGCAAATTCGTTGTACCTATGTAATTTCTAGTTTCTACTCTCTATGATGTCTGTGGTTTGGATTTTTTATTGGTGTGATAGGATTGCGACTTTATTGTCCTTTATCAGAGAAATGAGATTAGATTCTTGAAGCTCACTGGATGAGTATAGGGACACAAAGAGGGTTTATATTTGATTAGGTGTTTGACTTCATCCAAAAAGCATAGTTTGATCATTTTGGGGAAAAAAAAAGTTCGACTGGATCAAGGTCAATAATGATGGTTCGCTTCAATGTAACAGGGCTGGATTTGGGGTAGTCCTCAGGGATCACATGGGACAGATAATCAAAGCTGAAACAGTGAGGGTGGGAATGGACTTGATAAAATATTTTGGAGCCGCTGGGAGCCTTGGAGCGTGGAGAAGGTTGCAGTTAGGTCTAGAAGCTGGTTACAACAGGATCTGGTTGGAGTCAGAGCCTACCATAGTTGATTCATGGATTTTTAGATGTCAACAAGTTCCTTGGAAGAGGGTGGCGCAAGAAGCAGCATGCACGACAAACTTGGCAACTCCTCTGTGAAAAACTGCTCTATCAGTTCCATAATTTTGTTCAACAAAAATCTTTTTGGTTTATTTTGTGAACGACCTGCCATATACAGGAGAAATACGAATATTGAAAGAACAGATGATTCCCATATTCTTTAGCAGAGTTGCACAAAACACACTTGAATGAAGATTTAACCTCTTCTTTTGTAGCATCATTTTGGGTGGCGGTTTTCCTAGAACAGCACGCCAAGAACATTAGCCCAGAAAATTTTGGATATTTGTTCCTGGTAAATCACCAGGCATCAGAGAATGACATGTATAGACTAGTAGAATCTGTCCATTAAATTTCATCATCATCATCTATTTACTTGATTGCGTTATGGTTATAATGGCATTAATTACATGAAAGCATATTAGATGCTCTCTGTTAAGTAACAGAAATTGCTCATCCTGGAAATTGAGCATTGTTGTTAATGGTGTTGCTTTTATTCTGTATTGTGCATAAAGAAAAGTTCTCTATTACCTGGTGTGGTCTTTCATGTTAATTTTTATTTTTTGTCTTTTCACTAGTCTCCATTGTAAGAAGGTGGCAGAGCAAACTACCATTATTTAAGTGTAGGTGCTATTGGTTGCATTGATCTTTTTCCATTTTTCAGGATTGAGGAAATTGATAAATGTTTTGGCCATGATACGGTTGAGGAGATTATCGATGTCTTGGTGAGCATTATGTAATTGTTATGATTTTCTACTTTAAAAAGAAATTCATTGACCATTGAATTCTGCTGCCTGTGTTGGGTTTGGGGAGGTGTCTTCAGTCATTTAAAATATAGCTCATTGATTGGGAAAGTGAAGGACTATTCTGACAGTGAATAAAGTTGTTAAGAGTGGAAATTTGTCTGAATTTCTCTTGATATGTGATTATGTCAAAAAAAAAGAAAAAGAATTAAATATTTGCTCCATTATTGATATGTTATGTGACTTGCATGCTTTGATAATTTCCCTTATTAGTTTGCCGGTAACCTACTTGATCAGGAACAAGAGGTTGCTGAAACCAATAATGATTGGTGCACCTCAGCACTCAGGAAACTAAAGGAAGCATCTCCGTTGAGCTTAAAGGTTTCTTTGCGTTCTGTAAGTGACCCAACACATCTCATCTCTACAGTCTGATTGTTCGACAGTTTGGGCCTGACATGGAATTCTAAACAGGTACGTGAAGGCAGATATCAGTCTCTTGATCAGTGCCTGATTCGAGAGTATAGGATGTCCCTACATGGGATCTCCAAACGGGTTTCTGATGACTTCTGTGAGGTACATCAATCACCCTATAAGTTATCGAGAATGATTAGATTTTTAATTTTATAAACCCTATATCATGGATTTCCCAGGGTGTTAGAGCAAGATTGGTTGACAAGGACTATGCTCCGAAGGTACAAATGCTGCTCAAACTTTCACGTATGCATAGAATGTTGGCTCACATGGATCTAAATAATTCACAATATTATCGTAATTTAAACTGTGCAGTGGGATCCTCCGAGTCTGGAACATGTGTCAACTGACATGGTTGATTTCTATTTCTCACCGCTGGGTGAAGTCGAGCCTGAACTTGAGCTACCCACTGGACAACGAGAAGCATTTTGATATCGTACTAAAGGTTGAAAAGGATTCGATTATTTAGAATGTCTCTTTTACAATAACTGAAAAAAAAAAGAAGACACCTTTTGTTCCAAGAATATTGATTCCAGCCTTCCATGCAATTGTTTTTGACAAGAGCCAAAATGACTTCTTGTGAAAACCCAGAAATAGTTTGACATTGTGATCAGGTCGGGTCTATCTGATTGATTTGTCCCAGACCCGATAAAAATGAAAAATCTAGAAACCCCAAATTATTGGAAACCTGTGTGCAGTACTTGAAAAATCTAGGATGTTTTGGTGTTGCATGTTTTTATTGAGTTTCATTGTCGTTGATCCTTTGAAGGATTGGTGTAGGCTAGTGGATCAGACACAGAGGTCAGATGTTCTGAGAGAGAGATTCTTGAAATCTTTTTAAAGTGGAGTTTTACATAAACAGGTTTAGTGGATAAGTCAGTGATGGCTATTTGAAGGTTGGTGAATATAGGGTGGCATCAGATTTGTGGTGGTAATCTCAAATTCCATTAGAAATCCTATATTACTATTATATCATTTATAAATTAATGAAATTACTATATATATCTCTTTTACAATAAATAGTCTCCTTTTTTTTTTTCCGCACCACTCATATAATGGGTTTATATATAGTCATTTTGATTTTTTAACTAAAAAATTTTATTATAATTTTTATATGTGATGTGAAAAATCTAAACTGTATATTAGATATTAATTTATATTTTTAAATTTAGTTTTATTTTTGTAGATGGGTTTAAATATTATTATAATTGGTATAATACGTGATGTGTGAATTGGGTTTAGGTCCAAAGTAATACCTCTAAATTCTAACTAATAAAATTTGGTTATTTAGTTTTTAGGGAAGTTCATAATATTCAACCGATTTAGAAAAATTACTATTATTATATGTTTAATTATATAATTGATTATTTTATTAATTTGTATTCATTAAATATTTATAAAAATGTTTATAAAAAATTTATTTTTTATTATTATTGTGATATAGATAAAGAAATAAATTTTACTAATATATATATATAATAGTAAGGATATTTTAAACATTTAAATCAAATTCCTTATCATCCTCCATGTATGAATCAAACACTTGAAAATGATTCTTTGGAGAAATCCACTAGCAAACTAAACAGTATGATGGAATCAGGATTCTTGGTAAAGTGATTCTTGGTAAAGTGATTCTTGGTAAAATAATTCTTGATAAACTGATTCCTGATAAAGTAATTCTCCAAAAAAAATGATACAAACCAAACGGGGCCTTAAGTAAATCTAAATAACCAATCGAGTTAGATTTTCATTTATAAATGATGAAGATTTTGCTAATATTCTATTTGGTTAACTCTGACTGAAAATATAATATACCAAAAATCTCTTATAGTGTGTTAAAATGCATAAAATCCTTTATAAATGATGATTTTACCCATTTGAATAGGGTTTTATAATCTATTCATAGGGGTAAAATTGTCATTTAAAGAGCGTTTTCTGTAATTTTAAAATATTGTACGGGTTTTTGATATACTTTATTTTCAATCAGGGTTAACCAAACGGTATATTGGCTTCCTCATCTGAACGGAAATTTAACTCGCGGGGTAATTTAGATTTATATATGTGTTTTGAGGGTTATATGAATTTTAGTAAAAGTCAGTGGGTTATATTGATTTTGAACAATTTACAGCGGGTTATTTGGATTTTTTTCAACAAATAAATGTTTATTCAATTGATATAGTTATTTATAGTGCAAAAAAAACTATCATGGAATAACTCATCTTGCTATTCAAACGGAGGCTAAAGTTGGGTGTCTCTTTAGGTGGATTACTAGATTTGATAAATTGGACACAAGTTGTTAATGCACTTATTCTTACAGTCATAGCATAATATATAGTTTCTCTAATATAGTATATAATATTCCATTTTTTTTTTGGTATATATGAATATATTTTATTAGATAACTGTGTAATTTTCCAAAAATAAAAAGAAAAAAAGGAGAACATATTGGAATTCAAAAGAGACCGCATGGAATGATCATTGTTATCACATTTTCCAAAATTAATTGTTCTTGCATAATTCTTTGGGGGTGATAAATGAGTCGAACGAGTTGAGCTTTGATATGTTCAAGTTCGGCATTATAAACGAGCTGAGTCGAATCGAGCCAAGCTGAGCCCAGCTCACGAGCCTCAGCTCACGAGCCTCAACAAATCTATTGTTCTTTTTTATTTTAGGGTTTTTAGGGGTTGAAAATAAAATTTTAGCCTAAATAAGCTAAGTTCATGAGCCTAAATGAGCATAACTTTATATTGGTTTAATGTTCTGGATCGAGCTTCATTTTCTGTTCAAACTCGACTCGTTTGTTTTATAAAAAAACTTAGTTATTTATACACTGTGACGCTCGACCTGTTGAGGGGGAAACTCAACAGTCCTAAAAAACTCATGGATTGTGTGAGTTATCAAATAAACAATTAATCAACTAAAAACCCAAACCGAATCCATGATTATCCAAATAGACGGGTGAAGTCAGACAAGTGAAAGAAAGAGGGTGTAATGTTAAGGGGTTTTGTTCATTATTTATACACTGTGATGCCCGGCCCGTTGATAGGGAGGCTCAACAGTCCCAAGAGACCCATGAATTTGTGTGAGGGTGAGGGTTTGGTGTTTAATTCTACATCGCCTAATGAAAGGAGATAATCTGTGCTTATATTTGAGTACAGCTCTTACACACTATGACACATTTTAAACCCGTGAATCCATTTAGAGGCAAAACAGATAACTTCTTGCTGTGTAAGTCTGAGACGTTATAATTGATATCAGAGCATGTCCATTTCGAGATGGTATGTGTGGCTCCACACGAGGACGTGTGGCCCATTAAGGATGGGGTGATTGTGACGCTTAGCCCGTTGAGGGGGAGGTCTATGGATTGGGTGAGGGTGAGAGTTTGATATTTAGTCCAACATCGTTTAATGGGAGAAGATAGTCTGTGCTTATATGTGAGTACATCTCTTACATACTAAGATGCGTTTTAAACCCGTGAGTTCATTTAAGGGCAAAACGGATAATTTCTTACTGTGAAGCCTAGGACGTTACATACACGATTATGCAATGATGGAAAAATTTTAAATTAACATAATGGTAAATGAAATAAAAAAAAAATCAAACTCAAATTCATAACTACGTATCAGAAGCAAGCAGAGTAGGAAGAGGAGATCGACGATCTACGACATCGGTGATTGGTGAGTAACAAGGGTCCCCACTTTTTTTTTTTTTAATGCTTTTACACCCAGTTTTTATTCCTGTCTCAATTTCCGTCACATATGTACTAATAAAAAATTATTAGAACATATGATCACCTTAACGAAGCATATACTTTGATAAAAAAATTTACATTTTTCATAAATGCATCAATGTAATTAATTAGAGTATATCTTTCATTTTTTATAAAAATAAATATTAAATTAGATGAGATATACTATTTTTTAAAAATTTAAAACACTTATAAATTGAATTTAAAATTAAAAAATAGATTGAATATAACATTATCTTTTTTTATATATATATACATTAAGCGGGTAGGTTTTGGGCTAATGTGGCCCACGTGGGGATAAGTTTATTTTAAAAAATTAATTTGATAGACCTCACCAGGCAACCACAACAGATGTGTCATGTGTCACCCACTCACCCCAGCCAGTCACAGTTTTTTTTTTTTTTATTTTATGTAGTGTAATATTTAATTTTTGTTAAAATTTGGATGAGATCAATTGACCGCATAGCCACACAAGTGGCGCCACCCTTGTACCTTGATTACATGTAACTTAGTTGGCTGTGTATTTCAATTAGCTCTGCATGTGAAGATACATGAGAGTGCTGAGTGAGAGGTGGAGACTAGGCCTGCCAATCAATCGAATACGGATCAGATACGTCCATATCCATATCTGTATTCGTATTGGATATCCGAATAAATATTCGTATTTGATATCCGACGGATATTTTAAAACACATATTCTATCTGATCCAAAAATCTGGATACGAGTTCGGATAATATTTGAAATATCCGAACCAGATTAAAATATAAAGAATTTATAAAATCTTTAAGTCTTAATATTGTTAAATAGGTATCCACCAAAGACATAAAAACACAAATCCTAATATAGTTAAACAAGTATCCAACATGGTTAAATAGGTTTATGTTTTGCTCTAGATCTTGAACCATTGGATTTTCATCGAAGAGTTGAAACTAATTCGAACATATATAAATAAAATAACAGTTCAGATATGGATATTGTTCAGATCGGATATAGGCTATATCCGATCCGATCCGAAAATTTTTGGATATGAATAATTTAATTCGAATACGGATACAGATTTTCGAATATCGAATATTTTTTACATTTTTAAATACGGATTCGAATCAGATACAGATATTTTTATGAATAATTGATACGCTTTGCGGAGACGGTGGTTTAAATATGAAAAACCAGATGCTTTGGTTGCGGTGGATATGCCCGTCTTCATTTGCCCCCAAATCCTTTTTTTTTTTTTTTTCTTTATTCTAATGATACAACGTGGTATGGGTAATCTCATCACACCATATAATAATTTTTTTTTCTTTTCAAATGAATGACTGAAAACAAACAGAAACTCAAGTAATCTGAGCCAGTGTGTGAAGTTTTGTCCAAATCATTGTCACACAATCCGATCTGGATATATAGACCCAGCTGAGGCTGCGCTGTTACAGACACTTGTGTTTGGTTGTCACTTCATGCCCTCCAATTATACAACTCCAATAATGCAGCACGTGCTGCATGTATAGGCTCACATGAAATGAGTGGTGGGACTCCAAATCATAGATTATAAAAAAATAAGGTTGTCTGGAGTTTTTATTTTATGAATTGTATATTATAGAGAGTAGGCGTATGTCCTCTTGCGTTGATAATCGGTTCCTAACTTCCTCATGCAGTGTTAATGAATTCAACCATAAGTCAATTTCGGTATATAATATATAATATAATATAATATATACAAGTGCAAATAAATTTTATATATGCTTTAAATTTTTTACATATTTTACAAAGACAAGTAATTTTATGTTTTAATAATAATCATATGATGAATAAGGGGTTGTAAAATAGTTATTAATGATCATTTCGTAAAATTTTATCTGAGTGACATGTATAATACAAAATTATTTTTCCCTTTCAATATTCATTTACTATTTTATTGTAATAGTTGGTTGAAACTCTAGTATAAATTTAATACAGCGCACTGATTATTAGAACAGTTATATAAAGTAGATTTAAGTCTCCTTTATTTATTTCTCTTTTTATCCTTTTTTGTGTTTGTGGAGGGAATTGCCTTTAAAATATTAAAATATGCATGGTCTCGAAGAAACTACAACCAGAAAGGTAGGTAACATAAAAATATCAGCTCTCTTATAAAAAAGGTGGTTAAATAGGTGTGTGTGTATAGAATAAATATGTTTAAAGTGTTACTAATCTTTTTCAACATTCCACTGCCGTTGGGTAGCACAAGATTTAAGTTTTCAAACATGATTTTTTAGATAAAACACAACATCAGAGAAGTTACATGCTTGTTACTACATATTTAAAAAAAGAGAAAGAATCAAAACATGTCTGACAGTATGCAAGTCTACATGTGAGAGTGTAGGTTAAGATTAATATTGCGTATAACAATGCCTTTTATTATAAATAATGAATGGTATATTTAATTTTCACTAAGGAATATATTAGTTCCAATCAATAATTCTACAGTCACTCCGTTTTAAGTTTCTTTTTAAATTACATGTTTGTCTAATATATATATATACACGTTTTTATAAAATTGAATTACATACTTAAATAAATTAAATATATTTTTTTACATTTTTTTTAATATTATATATAATCAATTGATTAAATGCACACTTCATTGAAATTTCATATAATAAATTATGACAGCAAGAAAAATGAGTGTTTTAGGCTTTTAGCATCCTTCTAGTGACCTATCTCGCCCACAAATGACACAAAAGTCTGGCTCTACACGTCACAAAGCACTTGTGGAGGAGCTTCCACGGCTAGTCATTTCAATGTGATCTCTGGTCCACCAATTCATGTATGATAAAACTCACCAAAACAAAAGGATATGTGGAAGGGAAACATTGGTTAACATTAAAATAAGATGATTAACGTACAATGGTGGTCCCTTGACATTGAATAATTGGTTAGTCTATGCTTAGCCTATATATATAAATCATTAGTGCAAATCAATTATTGAGAATATTCCATCTAAAAAAACTACAAAATTGTTGTTAGTTATAAATTTAAACCACATAAAACTAATAGAATTCAATCCAAATCTTAAAAAAAAAAAAAAAAAAACTTCCCTCTAACCGTCGATTCTGACAACATTAACCTATGACCTTCTAACCTAACCACCTTGAATACAAACCCTAAACTCAAGTGGTATTACTTGGGACTTAAATTCATATGTTGGTTCTGATAGATTTGTGTCATCCTTAGAGCAAACTGTCAAACATTACATGGCTCCATAAAGACCTCCCAAGGCTTATTCAAAATTGAAAATGGCTTACCATATTGTCATAAATTTAAGAAAAATGTTAGAAACTTTCAGTCCACTTGCAATCACTTTTGCAGTCTTTACACATTTAGAATTTATTTTAAAAACATATATTTATCAATGAAATACATGACATATAAAAAAAAAGTATTATCTTTAGATGAATTTTTTAGTTCACGATATCTATAATGAGGGACGAGACATAGTTATTAATAGATAGTGATATATTACCATTATTATTAGAGAGACATGAGTCGACATGAATCCGAAATAAATTATGGATCAAGATTTACAAAAACCAACTTACACGGCTATTAAAACCACTTTTTTTCCACTGATGAGCAAATACTGAATTATAGGGGTAAACCATCTTTTTTCCACTGAGGAGCAAATACTGAATTAGAGGGGTAATGTCCCTTTTACCATAAAACATTGGATGAGACCTCTATACAAAAAAATGTTTTTGAGGAATTAAGTGGGACATAGATTATTTATTCAGATTGAATAATTAGATTTTCTCATTGAATGTAAAAAATAATAATGATATAACAAGAAAAAAAAAATCAATGATAGACTATTACAAATAATTTATTATATATGTATTTTATTTTTTTTTATAAATATATATACTTCAGTGTATTAGCACTAAGAATTTCACAATACAATTGTCTAGGCATTTATCTTATGTAATACGTACCAACTGTTGGGAAGGTTATCGCGGAAGCCACCAACAAACACGAGATCGAACACAAGAACGAAACATCACAACACACGAAGAACACAAGATATATGTGGTTCGGCCTAGGCCTACATCCACGGGGCAAAAAATAGAGAATCCACTTTGATAGTTGAGATACATTAAGAGACTCACAAACTCTCTCATGGAGTTACCCTCTCTTAGAACCCTCTCAACCTTCCCTTAGGATCTCTACATTGTATACATTGCCTTGTCTTGCCATGAAACCCTAGAAGATATTTATAGAGCTAAATAACTTCATCCCCAAGTAATCTCCCAATTAACAAACAAATATTGTTTCCATTAATTAGGAGATATTCACTCTCCTAATTAACAAACAAATATTGTTTCCTATTTAAGAGATTCACTTTAAATATTAATTAAGATCAAATCTTAAATAATATTCTACTTATTAGGTGCCCAACCTAATATGGTTTAATCATGGCCATCCGATGTGATACATCGGATCGAGACATAATTCCAACAAATCTCCACCTTGGCTCGTATCCGATAAGCTCGGACTTCCTCGAACCCCTTAGAAGATTTTCCGTTGATGTCTCCACCTTGCTCCATGTCGTCTTTGAAGCACGACCGTGCGAGCAACTATGCACCTCCACCTGCAATCAAGTGGTCTTCGACTTCCTTGAGCCTCACTAGCCTTCAAGTCGCTATCACGAGTCTTTTTGTGCACTAGACCCGCTCCGCAGAACTCCACCTTGAATGGATTTTAGGAACTTCTTCCTCCGGACGTCTGCACCGCCCAATTTTGTTGGATCCATAAGCCTGCGCTCGCCTTATCATGGATCAACCCTGAGTCGGACTCAGTAATCGCGCATCCTCAAGTCAATGCTATGACTTGATTTCACATGCATCTATTCCACGCTCCTTGTGGATCTCCGAAGAAGATCTGGATCTTACCTCCACCTTGAACATGCCACACACGCGCTCGCGAGATGACTGGACTCGCTCTTTTAACTGAACCACATGGGGCTGCTCCTCCCATACCCGGTTCAGAACGCTTTAGACCGTGTTGCACTGTTCCATCTTCTTCTGTACAAACTCCGCACCCACGCTTCACGTGATTCGCCCACGTGCCTCCGCGTGTCACTGCGAACTTTGCACCCCGAGCGTCTTTGCACGTCTGCTTCTCGGTGGATCTTGGACCCGCAACAAATTGGTATCATCATTGCACACCTGAATAGATATGCCTCTTCCACCACCGAAAGCTCCATGCAACCTTGCATGATTTTTTTTTCTTCTTCTTCGCATGAAACCATGTACGACACACCGTTGTTGGAGTTTCCAACAATACATTCGTCGATGGTATGCATTCATCGACCCATGTCGCCATTAATCTTCGTTTTTCAAATCTCGTCCTCCTAGGTCGGAACCTGGAGCTCTGATACCACTGTTGGGAAGGTTATCGCGGAAGCCACCAACAAACACGAGATCAAACACAAGAACGAAACATCACAACACACGAAGAACACAAGATATACGTGGTTCGGCCTAGGCCTACATCCACGGGGCAAAAAATAGAGAATCCACTTTGATAGTTGAGATACATTAAGAGACTCACAAACTCTCTCATGGAGTTACCCTCTCTTAGAACCCTCTCAACCTTCCCTTAGGATCTCTACATTGTATACATTGCCTTGTCTTGCCATGAAACCCTAGAAGATATTTATAGAGCTAAATAACTTCATCCCCAAGTAATCTCCCAATTAACAAACAAATATTGTTTCCATTAATTAGGAGATATTCACTCTCCTAATTAACAAACAAATATTGTTTCCTATTTCACTTTAAATATTAATTAATATCAAATCTTAAATAATATTCTACTTATTAGGTGCCCAACCTAATATGGTTTAATCATAACCATCCGATATGATACACCGGATCGAGACATAATCCCAACACCAACTTCATATTGCAGTCCCACGATACTTTATTGGTCCATGTGTTGTTTAGTACTAACAGTTGATGACATGATCTTGTTATAAAGGGGTGCAAGTTATGGAAGTTTGAACCTAACTCAACCTGACTTTAGATGAGTTTAGATTGGCATTTTAAGGTTCACGTTCAATCTAGACCTAAACGTTCTGGTAACCCGAACACAACTAGAACATAAATTAATGAGTCATAAATTTAAATGTTCTAAATTAAATTTTAATTGTTTATTTATAAGATAAAATTTGAATTGTTCAATTTTTTTTTACATAAAATCTATCACTATAATTTTATTAATTTATTTTAAAAAAAAATGATTCTCATTTTTTCATCCCTCTTATTTTTTCTTACATAATTCTAATTATTTCAAATGAGACATGTCAAATCTGAATCCAATTCAAACTCCATCCCACTCAAATCAAATCTAAACCTAATATGAACCTAAGTTAAATTTAGATTTCATATGGATTAGTTTGGATTTAGATTGGTTTTATTCAATTTAGGATTAAATTCAGATTAGCCCCAACCCAATCCAACATGTGTGAGCTGCACCCCTAAAAATAAACCACATTGCAAGCAAATAATCTTCGGGAAGCAGTGATTCAATTGGCCGATCACTCCATCTACGTGGCACTTCCACTGCCCTCCCCCGAAACAAACAAACAAACAACAAATTCCCGCCACGTAGACCGATCAACGGCTTCTGCAGAACCGATAGGAGAGGCCACCTATTTTGGGTTCCAACCAGTCTGGAAAATCCGGATCCGAACCAATTAAAAAAAAAAAAAAAAAACAAAATCTGACAAATCAGACTCACTCACCTCCTCTTACCTCCCCCCTGTATAAAAACCTCTCCTTCCTCCCTCTATTTCAGCCTTAAAAATCTCTCCTTTTTTTTCTTCCTTCAAATCAAATAAAACCAATTTTAAATAAAGCCATGAAAGATCACCACGACCCTGAATACGCCGCCTTGCCGGAGGAGGAGGAGAACGATTCGCCGGAGGTCGACCGGCGCGGGTCCGCCGGGGTTTTCGCGCTGATCGCGGCGGCGATCTCTCTATTGGCCTTGCTGGCGGTGGCTCTCAGAGGCGGCGGCGGCGGCGGTGGTGGAGCGGCGGCGGAGGGGGTGGTGGATGTGGTGGTGAGGGGGGTGAGGGAGGGGGTGTCGGAGAAGTCGTCGGGGGTGAGATTAAGCGGCGGAGCATCTTATCCGTGGTCGAATGAGGAGTTGGTTTGGCAGAGGACGGCTTACCATTTCCAGCCCCTCAAAAATTGGATGAACGGTATTGATTTCCTCTCTCTCTCTCTCTCTGATCGTTTTGATTTTTTTATTTGATTTTTTTTGTTGTTTTTGTGGTTTTGATTGGATTCATTGATGCGGGGGAATGGTTCTGCTTCAGATCCTGACGGTACGGAATCGCAAATCTTTGTTGTTGTTGTTTTTTTTTAATTGTTTTGTTGAATATGATCTCTGATCACTTAATATTAGATCATCCAATTTAGCCCATCAAAGATGCTATTCAATTGAATTCCTAAAACTTCTATAACTGCCACTAAATTCCCTTTTCTACATAGAACCCAATATTTTTTTTTTTCATTTTTTTTTATTTACTCACACTATCAGTAGAGTCGATTTAATCGTCATCAATTCGATTGAATGGAACATTTTTCCTTGATTTTTCGGTTGTGGGAAATGTCTTACATCTTCTATTCAAATTTTCTCATACTAGTGAATTGTGAGAATGGAAGGTATGGTTTCATGGATTGGGTTAGGGACATCCATGCTTATATTACCATATAATTGAAGTATATATATGTACTTCAATTACAACATCACACATTTCATTTAACAAAACATATACTTCACATGGAACTGCAAATAAGGATTGTGTGTTACAACGCTCTGACTACAGGTCCATTGTTCTACAAGGGGTGGTACCATTTGTTCTACCAGTACAACCCGGACTCCGCCGTGTGGGGCAACATAACATGGGGCCACGCCGTGTCCCGTGACCTTATAAACTGGCTCCACCTCCCACTCGCCATGGTCCCCGACCACTGGTACGACATCAATGGCGTCTGGACCGGCTCAGCCACCTTCCTCCCCGACGGCACCCTCGTCATGCTCTACACCGGCTCCACCAACGAGTCCGTCCAGGTCCAGAACCTCGCCTACCCCGCCGACCCCTCCGACCCCCTCCTCGTCAATTGGGTCAAATCCAAGGCCAACCCGGTCCTCGTCCCGCCCCACGGCATCGGCTCCAAGGACTTCCGCGACCCGACCACCGCCTGGTTCATCGAATCAGACAATTCGTGGCGGGTCGCGATCGGGTCAAGGAACGGGAAGACCGGGTTCTCCCTCGTTTACAAGACGAAGGACTTTGTCGATTACGAACTTCTGGACGGGGTGTTGCACGCCGTGCCGGGGACGGGGATGTGGGAGTGCGTGGACTTCTACCC
This sequence comes from Acorus gramineus, assembly GCA_030737835.1. NCBI lineage: Eukaryota > Viridiplantae > Streptophyta > Magnoliopsida > Acorales > Acoraceae > Acorus > Acorus gramineus. Next base: position 6,117,906 of record CM060856.1, on the reverse strand, counting down.
AGTCTCGACGACGGGCAATGGCGGGCTTGACACGTCTGCGAACGGGCCGGGCGTGAAGCACGTGCTCAAGGTGAGCCTCGACGATGACAAGCACGACTACTACGCAATTGGGACTTACGACGCGCGCGCTGATACGTGGACACCTGACAACCCGGCGGCAGATGCTGGGATTGGCGTGCGCGTCGATTACGGGAAGTACTATGCGTCGAAGTCGTTCTTCGACCAGAACAAGGGGCGGAGAGTGCTCTGGGGGTGGACCGGAGAGACCGACAGCGAGCGGACTGATCGTCAGAAGGGTTGGGCGTCTGTTCAGGTACTGTTTGACTGCAAGATTTCATCTTTCTTTTGGTTTCTTGTTTTTGTTCCCCTGAAATTTCATTCACCGCCTCCGCCCATTGCAGACGATTCCGAGAGTGGTGACATTCGACCAGAAGACGAAGACCAATTTGCTTCAATGGCCGGTGGAGGAAGTCGAAACCTTGAGAACGGATGCGAAGGATTTCAGTGATGTAAAGGTCCATCCGGGTTCGGTCGTGCCGCTTGATGTAGGCACTGCAACACAGGTAAAGGCATTCTCACATCAAACAATTATCGAAGTCTTTTAAGTAGAGTGAATTCATGAGTGGTTGGTATGGACGAACAGTTGGACATCGAAGCAGAATTCATGATCGAGGAGGCGGCATTGGAGGGCACAGTGGAGGCTGATGTGGGTTATAACTGCAGCACTAGCGCGGGTGCTGCAGGAAGGAGCGCATTGGGTCCGTTCGGTCTGCTTGTCCTCGCCGATGAGGATCTCTCGGAGCAGACCGCGGTCTACTTCTACGTTGGGAGGGCTATTGATGGCAGTCTCAAGACTTATCTCTGCCAAGATGAATTAAGGTGTGTTTGTGGGTGTTAATTCTGTTTGTATGAATTGGATCTGAAAGATTCGTTGGTTTGGGCTAATTTTTTTCATTCCAACAGGTCGTCGAAGGCGAACGATCTCATCAAGAGAGTGTACGGAAGCATGGTCCCCGTGCTTCACGGCGAAAAGCTATCAGTGAGGATTCTGGTGAGTTTGAAACAAAATTTTGGTTGAACCATGATTCATTTTGGATTAAAATTGGTCTAACAAGACATGTTCAATGAAGGTGGATCATTCGATTGTGGAGAGTTTTGGTCAAGGAGGGAGAACATGCATCACTTCTCGGGTTTACCCGACAAAGGCGATATACGGTGTGGCTCGTGTCTTCCTCTTCAACAATGCGACCAAGGCGGCTGTTACAGCCACCTCGGTCAGGGTTTGGGGGATGAACGCGGCATCCGTTCCAAAGATGGTTAGCTGAGGCTTGGAATGAAAAGTTGTCATAAGTTTATTCATGTCTAGTTTTTGTTATATGGGCTTTGCATATGCGCATTTGAGATGTATATTATTTCCCCTGCGTTCATTGGTACTGGGGTGAGGGAGATGTAGAAATTTTTGTTAGACTTTTGCCATGACAGTGGCCCCACTATTCTTTCAAGGTGAGATTTATACATGGAGGCATGAGATTTTCAACAGAATCTGGTCTTATTGTGTCAATAACTGAATTAAATTAAGGAATGTATGATGTTATCGGTATGAATTTTGAGATTTATGCATATTCATGGTCCTGATAGGCTGCCTTTCTTCAGGATTAGGAGACAATTAACTTGAATTTTCTCACCCAATATATTTCCCAAGTTTCCACACATTTCAGTGTGAAGTACTGTGTCAAACGAACATCCTGGGTGCTTGATTAGTATTACCATTTAATCTGGTTTCAAATTTGTAGCTTGGAAGTTGTTGAACTCTTTTAGAGAGAAAAAAAAAAAAAGGGGGAAAGGAAGGATTTCTGGAGCTAAAATTATCCTCTAGGCAAAAGGGCTATGAAATATGTATGGATTCACTTGCTGGGTTGATGTATTCTGATTATGGTGTTTAAAGTCCATCAATTACACATCTGTTGTATGTGGCACAATCGATCCTGATGACAATTAAGAGTTTGGGTAAGGTGAAGTTCGGTTTGGAGCACTCTGCTGTTAACAAGGCATGTATTGAGTCTATTTTGTGCATACAGAAAAGTTCTCTATTACCTCTCCCCTGTGTGGTCTTTCATGTTGATTTTTATTTTTCGTCTTTTCACCAGTCTCCATTGTAAGAAAGTAGCAGAGCAAACAACCAGTCTTCAGTCACTTTTAGCTCATTGATTGGGAAAGTGAAGGACTATTTCTGACAGTGAATAAAGTTATTAGAATGAAAAATTTGTCTCAATTTATCTTCATAAGTGATTATGCTAAAAAAAAAAAAATTGAATTAAATGCTTGCTCTATTATTGATATGTTATGTGACTTGCATGTTTTGATAATCAAGGTTAATCGAACAGAATATTCATTGAATATTCCTTATCTGTCAACGAGAATTTAACTCAGGTGTTTTCAAGGGGTCATGAAGTTCAGAAAAAGTTAAGGGTTATATGGATTTCAGAAAGTTTACAAGCATTTATATGAATTTTTCTCACTAATTTTTTCTTGAGTTTTTTAGTTTTTAGTCCCTGTAAACATATCTATTTAGGGATCGATCCCTTACTTTTTTATATTTTGGTTTTAATCCCAAGATTTAAAGGATATGTTTATTTTTAATCCTTTTCAGAGACTAAAAATAAAATCAAATAATTTAAAGATAGGTCTCTCCTAAGGATTAAAAAAGAACATATTCCTTAAATTTGAGGATTAAAATCAAAATATAAAGAATTGAGAGATCCATCACTAAATCCTATAATTTAGGATAACTTAAAAATAAAAGTTCCTTTTTTCTTTTCAAATGAATGAATGAAAACAAAGAGAAACTCAAGTAGATCTGAACCACGGTGTGTGAAGTTTTGTCCAGAATATTGTCACAATCCGATCTGGATAACAAGTAGACCCAGCTGAACTGTTACATATATATGCTGTGTTTGGTTGTCACTTCATGCCCTGCAAGCATTCAACTCCAATAATATAATGCAGCACGTGCTGCATGTCTAGGCTCACATGAAATGAAGTGGTGGACTCCAAAGAATAGGTTATAAAAAAATGAAGGTTTTCTGGATTTTTTAATTTATTTTATGAATTGTATATCATAGACAGGGGCCGGCCGTATCTCTTCTTGCATTGAAAATCGGTTCCTAACTTCCTCCTGCAGTGCTAATGAATTCAACCATAAATTCATCTATACAAGTGTGAATAAATTTTATCTATGCTTTGAAATTTTTATATTTTACAAAAAAAATAATGTAATTTTATATTATAATCACAAGAATAAGGGGTCGTAAAGATTATTTTGTAAAATTTTAATGAGTGACATATATAACTACAAAATTATTTTTCCCTATCATTCATTTACTATTTTATTAATTATAATACTTGGTTGAAACTCTAGTATAAATACAACACTGATTATTAGAACATTTAAAATAGATTTAAGTCCCCTTTTCTTTATTTGATTTAATTTTTTATCCTTTTTTGTGTTTGTGGAGAGAATTTCCTTTGATATATTAAAGATATGCAAGAACTCCAAGAAACTACAACCAGAAAGGTAGGTAACATGAAAATCATCAACACTCTAGGTAGCTAGGTTTCATCGTATATAAAAAAAGAAAAACATGTTTAAAGTGTCACCAATCTTTCAACATTTTGGGTTGTCACCGTATATAGCACAAGATTTAAGTTTTTAGGAACGTGATTTGTTAGATAAAACATGTCACTAGAGAAGCTACATGATTATTACCACTACAAGAAAGCAGTATTTTGCGATGGATCAAAACCGCCGCAACATGTGTCCCAAACTGCCGTACAAAGTATTTGCAGCGGATTTGGTAGTGCCTAAAAAACAAGCGTTGTAAATTATGCGTCGTAAATTTTTAACGGTGGTCAAGGAGCTGCCGCAAAAGATCTTTTTATGACAGTTCATATAACCTATCGCAAATAATGTCACATTTGTGATAGTTCCTGGTGCTGTCGTAAAGAAAATTTTTGAGACAATCAAATGTCTTTGACAACAATTTAAGTTTCCGCGGCAAAAAGTCATTGAAGCAAAAAAATGATACCAATTTGATGTATTAGGTCATTTGTTTTTAATCTTAACAGCTAATGTTAAGATATTGCAAATTGCTAATACATTTCACGTTATTAATGAAGGTGGTCTTGTTCCTCAATAAGTGTTGTCGGGTAGGAGGTCCGCTCTAAGTGAAGATACGGGTCCTCGCGCTTGAGATCATACATCAAGAAAGCCTCGAACAACGGTGTGGTGCCGGTCAGAGGGACTCCGATTCTCAAGTCAATGGAGTGAAAGAAGAAGATGAAGATGAAGAAGATGACTTTAAGAACCAGAAGACTAAGATATTTTTGGTGCTAGTGAATATCCCTTCTCTCCTCCTTCTCTTTTCCTTTAGCCGAGTTAGTGGTCACATCATTTCTCACTCAAACGTCACTCTATCTCGGTGAGAATCTTTTGACATAGAAGATTGTACGAGGTACAAGACTGAGGTTTGTCATGATATCATGGCCATGTGACATAATCTCATTAGCTTTAACCGTGACTGCGACAAATAGTGGTAGACAGCTTATCGGGGCCAAAGCACGTCTTTGTCAATTCGGCATAGCAGAGCAACCCTGACCTAGCTTTGAAGTGTTAGTGGTCCTCCTCCTCCTGCGATCAGAACCAGGTCCGAGTCGAGGTCAAGCTAGTTGGACTTGGGGACACTCTAATAGTCATATTCTATAGAGGTGGTTTAGGCTACACTACAAGAGAACGGGGTTTTAGCAAGGGCCAAAGCCGTCGCTTAAAATAGAAAACGCCGTCGCTATTTCTTTTACTGACGTTCGGGCAAGCCATCGTTAGTCGTCGCTAATTAACCCGTCACTAAAGGTAATAGCGACGGCCATGACCGTCACTAAAAGGTGATATTAACGCCGTGTACAAGGTCATTAACGGATATTATTTTTCATATTAGCGACGGTCGCTAATATTATACAATAGAAATTTCAAATTTTTTTTACCGTTTGTGATCAAGAATAGCGACGATCAGTGGCCGTCGCTATTGCCTTCCATGCCCAGCCTACATTTTTCATTGACAAAAAAAAAATTCTGTATATATAATATTTGACACAAATATATAATTACACAATTGGCATTCAACAAATCCTGATTTCAGTAAGCAGTTAAATAAAGCATTATCTTACATAAATTTTATTAAAATTTATAATGTCATCACTGATTATAAGAATATATACATATGGACTTAAGCGAAGATATGAGAACAAACACACATCAATTGTTCAATGAAAACTTGCATCATGAGTTCTACAAAAAAAATAAAAAAATACAATCGTTAGGTTATTAATAAATAAATTACAATAAAACAACAAACCAAATTCATAAATATTATGTGAAACATTTTTAAGTTTACTATATATCCAACTTTGTCATATTACTTAATAGACACAACAACAAAACTTTTTTCTAAAGGGTTTTTATTGTCATTCCTATCTCACTAACTTTGACCATCACATTAACATGACTCTATGCATATAATATATTATTCAAAGTTATAGACAAACATCAGCTAGATATAATAAACCCTAATAAAAAATAATCAATTTTACATATACTCTCAATCCAAATTTCCTTCTTTTTCTGTGTAAGCAAGAACATTGTATTGGTTTGTATCCTCCCATTTCATATAAAAAAAGTCACTCTAATATGAAACTATGGATTATAAATAAAAAAACTATGACTCTACATTTTTGTACTTGGCATAAGCTCCTTTTATATCACAATCACCTTATTTTACTAATAGAATATGAAATAAATTCTAAATGGTTGAAATATGAGCATTTAGCTTCAACAATGCCAGTCATACATAAAAATATAATTTATTCAAAGAAAACAAGCACAAGCATATTGAAGGCAACATAGGGCAGCTATATAATAAAGAATGTGGATTCCCTCACCAGTCCAAAGTCAATATCACTTGAATATCACTTTTAGAATACTTATCAACCCGTGTTGATGCCTTCACTGTTTGAAACTTCCTCCTCAACAAATACAAAAAAACAAAATCCTCATAAACACATTTTCAAGCCAACAAAACAATCAAATACCTTCATCAAATCTCAGTGACACGCACACGGGAAACACTAATTTCACCAAAAGGAATTACAATTATCACCAAGTCAGTCCAGTGAATTAATTATCAATGGTCCCGGTGCACGATAAAATTATTTTGATCTGATGAACTGTTGAACGTGAAAATGTCAACTTGCTCTTTCTCTGTTTGTTCTTGTCGGTGTGTGGGGATCTTTGGAAATTGGGATGAGGTTGGATTAAAGAAAACCTGCAATAATACCTAACAATTGAATATGGTCACAGAAAGTATGATGGATCCATCATTGAAACAAAACAATACATGTTGGTAGCTCACACACAAATATGACTGTCAAATATTTGTTTCAAGGAACACTACATAATAACTAAATATGCTAAAAGTTCACATGTCCATGATAGAGAAGATGACAAATTGACAATGTAGTTACATCACAATAACAGATAAAGAGCTAAACTCTCTCCAAATATATAGGTTATATAAGTTATAACGTGATAGCTCAATGATATTTATATAATTCCAATGATAGAGAAAAATATAAATTTTTCAAAAATGAAGAGAAGCACATAAGTATATATTAATTTTTTTTTTCTGTTGACAATAAATGGAATTATGTTTTCACATGAGTTGCTGAAAATTTGCACTGGTTCTTAATTTGATTCAAGTATCATGATCAATGTGAACCAACAATTAATACAACCTCCCAAATTGCATAGAACATGAAATAAGCCGCAATCGGACATTGAAAAATCATGACTTTCTCCAATAAATTTCATCAGATAGTAATCCCCAACCTGGCAAGGTGGAGGTGGATCGCGGAGAGGTAGCAGCGGATCCGAGTGAGGTAGCGGCGGATCGGACGAGGCGGCGGCCAATCGGGGCGATGCGGCGACAGATCAGGGCGGATGCAGATCCTAGTGAGGCAGCGGTGGCGGATTGGACGAGGCGGCGGATCGGGGCGAGATGGCGGCCAATCGGGGCGAGAAGGCGACAGATCGGGCGAGGTAGGGTCGGGGTGAAAAGTGAGAGTCGGCAATAGTTAGGTTTGTCTAAAAAAAAAAAAAATTGTGGTAAGTTTTTGTTAAACCACACCATTAGCGACGGCCAGACACTGGCCGTCGCCAATGGTGTGTCAGCGATGTTTCTGGCTGTCGCTAATACTCAATTTTGTACTGTATGGTTATTCTAGAGGTCTTTAGCAACGGCCAAACTTTGGCCATCGGTAATACTCCTGGTAAACACAAAATCCATCTTCTGCATTCATATTAGCGACGGTTATTCCTCTGGCCGTCAGTAATAGGCATCGCTAAGGCTCTTTTTCTTGTAGTGCTAGTTGGCTAGCCTTGATCATCCTCGTACCATTGTTAGTCCGGTCGCCTTTAGTCTCTCTTTGATAAAGTGCATTTGACGGGGAGTCCGTGATCTGAACTGTTTTGCTCGGGTAGGGAGGCACCTTCCGAGCAGGGCCTCACGAGTAGGTCCTTTCGAGCAGAGAATTGAGCCGTTCTCTTTGATTAATAGATATTTGGTCATAATCTAGGTCAAGACATGCTACCTATTTACCCTACTTATAAAGACACGTGACGTCTTCAGGAAGAGCACGAGATTTTTCCTCCCCAATTCAAATCATCTGTAAATCCAATTCTTCAATTCATGCAAATCATCATCCAATAAAAAAATCATTCCATTAAAAAATTGAAAAGCATAAATAACATCAGTTTTTTGTGTATAACATGAACACAAACACTGAAACATTCTAACTTGCATGTCCACGTCCACCTCATCCATGTCCCATACTCCCATAGCTCTGTCCCATTTGGTTTTGTCCAAAAGGACTTCCATCACTTTCCCCAGCTCCTTCATTGTGATGCAACTTGATCCGATTAAATCTAAATCATGTCAATGATAAATCATCTATGAATTTTCCCCTAACGTGTAAGGATGAAAGATAAGGTATACACATCTATATTAACAGATAACACACAAGAATCCAAAATAAATTAACGGCCATAGATTGAGCAACAAAAGACAATTAAGCTACTTAAGCAAAAGTACTAATTAGCTGATTGAGATCTCCCACTGAAATATCTTAGCTGAGTTATCATCCAACCAAAACAGCATTACCATCCAAAGTATAACACTCAAATTAACTATGAGCATTATGCCCTTAGCATGTATGACAATGAACAGCATGTATGATAACACTCATTCTAGTCCATCAATGTCCATTAGCATGTATGATAACGAACAACATTACGTCAATATTGTAATAGAAGTGCTGATATGTAAATTGGCTATCTTTGTAGCCTTTGAAGATATATTTCCTATTCTCTACATAATGTTTGCAACTTAGCTAAACTAGTTCAAGATTAGGGAAGGAGAGGTTCTAGTCTAAGGTGACGTTTGGCGCGGCGGAATGCGGATTTTAAGTAATGATTAATAAGTGCAGAAAGAGATTATGCTGATAATATTTAAGGAGTTCAGATAAAAAAGTGTTTGGTTCAACGAAAAATATTATGTAGCTATTTAGATAAGTGTGTTTGATTGGCTACTGAACATATGTGCTTGTTTGGATGATATTTTGATCCATTTTATAAGTGTAGATTGTTATTTTGATATTTTGTTGAATAATTAAAAAAAAATACTTATTTATTCACATCCATCATGAAAACCCCTATTTTCCTCCTGTCTGTTCCAGATCCATTAAAAACAACCAAATCATAAGGAATATATCAAACAAGACAAAGCAACCAAAGAACAGAATCACTAAACACAAACCAAATCATTAAGAACTGATTCAACAAACCCATTCTCAAAAATAATTATAAAAAAAACTTTCCCAATCTTATAAAAGAAAATTATACGCAAAAAATAAAAAAAAAACAACAAAGATTCCACAAAGATTATGGATTCGCCGTCACAGCGAGTGGTTCCGGTGAGAGCCGAGCAGGCCTCGTCAAGGAGGGCGTGATTTCTGAGGAGAGGAGGAGGTGACGGGAGGCGACATCAGAGGAGGGAGACGGTGTCACTCGACGCCGAAGCTGAGGATGTCGTCGGCAGACATGCGAGACGGTCTCGGAGGTTTTCCGTGCACGAGGTCGGATGGAGCGGCTAGGGTTTTCAAAGGTGTATTCGCAGGAGAGAGAGAGAGTTAAGAGAAGGGTATTACAGTGCTGGTAAATATTTTACTCGAACAAGGGTAGATGTGACTTTTCACATCATACACAAGGCGGAATGCTGAAAGATAAGTACCAATTGTATCACTTAAAAGTTTGACGGTTTTCAGCTCTAAAACTCTGATTTTTAGTGTTTTTAAAAGGGGTTTACCAAACACGAGTTGACAAAAAAAAAGCTTTTATTTTTATCAATAAGCTACATAAATACTGAAAGAGGGTTGAACCAAACAGGAAACATCCAGAATCAAGCATTTATGTGAAGTTCTCTAGCAAATCACATTTGTATTCCTGCTATTCAAATCATTTGACTCTTTGTCTGAGTATATTTTATACACAGATGTCATACTTTTTTTCCATACTACACCTACTATTAAAAATTTCTCTAACATTAGAAGCTTTTCTTTGTTGATATAATTGACTTGTATATTCTCAAATTCAATTGACCGTCTAAGAAACATAAAACCATGGAAAACAAGAATCCAAACACCCAGAGGAAGGTCTGATTTTATTATTATTGATTTCTTCGAGTCGTGCGTGTGTTGGGTTGATTGCATTAAACAGCTCCTGCAAAAACACAAAGCAACCCTTGCTGACACTCCGATACGCTTCCTCCTCATGAAACCCTATCTGACAAGCCGGTGGGGCTCGCCGATGATGGGGTCGTCAAGGTGCTCAATCTCGAAGAGGGAGGGGCGTTCACCATGCGTAGCGCAGAAGACATGCTCGCCGCCCTCTGATCGCGATCGGATGTTGAGATTTTTGGATTTTTCATGTTTATCGCTTTCTTTCCTTTTTATGTGGTCTGTTTTGGTGGATGATGATATGCAGAGTATGTGTTTTGGGAATGGTATGAGCTATGTTTTGTCTAAATTGATATTGAATAAGGAAAGTTAGAGTGACATTGAAGGGGAAAACAAGATTGACAATCAGTAGATGAGTGAAATTGAATTTGCTGACCAGTGTTACTATTGATATTTGACGTGGAATTGGAGTGGTACATGTATTTTACAAAATAAATAAGTATTTTATTTGAAATGTCAAACCAAACATCAAAATAATATTCAACATTTATAAAATTGACCAAAATACTCTTATAATACTGGTCAGTGGTGAATCAAGCACACTTATTTGCATAAGTGCTTATAATTTCATGCTATGGATGTATGTGGTTACCAAGTTTTCAAACATGGTTGATGTAGATTGCATATTTAACACGACATAAATAGACATGTCTCATTTATTTATTTTTAAATCTGTATAGGCTTCCATTTGGTTTTTTTAAGTAATTAAATTGCAGTGGTGTAGCACATGTATTTTAATCCCCATACCAAAATATCTTTTTTTTTTATATATAAATAGAAAAAATAAGCAAATCTTCAGGTTTTTAACCAAACGTCAAATAACAATCAAAACTTATTAAATGGATTAAAATACCCTTCTAATAAGCTTTATTGTTCAATGGTGAACCAAATAAACTTATCCATATAAGTGCTTATAATTTTCGCTGAATCAAACAATTTTTTTTCTAAACTGATTAAAACTTATCAGAACTTATATAATCTGCACTTATGAATCAGCACTTAAAATCAACATTCCGTTGAACCAAACGACCCCGAAGTATATGTATTTCAATTGTAAAAATCACATATTTCATTTATCGAAACATTCACTATTACGTGTGATACTGCAAGTAAGGATTGCGTATAACACCGCGCTCTTGACCACAGGTCCATTGTTCTATAAGGGCTGGTACCATTTGTTCTACCAGTACAACCCGGTATCCGCCGTGTGGGGCAACATAACATGGGGCCACGCCGTCTCCCGCGACCTCATAAACTGGCTCCACCTCCCCCTCGCCATGGTTCCTGACCACTGGTACGACATGAACGGCGTCTGGACCGGCTCCGCCACCTTCCTCCCCGACGGCTCCCTCGTCATGCTCTGCACCGGCTCCACCAACGAGTCCACCCAGGTTCAGAACCTCGCTTACCCCGCCGACCCCTCCGACCCCTTGCTCCTCAATTGGGTAAAGTCCAAAGCCAACCCGGTCCTTGTCCCGCCCCCCGGCATTGGCTCCAAGGATTTCCGCGACCCGACCACCGCCTGGTTCATCGAATCGGACAATTCGTGGCGGGTCACGATCGGGTCGAGGAACGGGATGACCGGGTTCTCCCTCGTCTACAAGACGAAGGACTTTGTCGAGTACGAGCTTCTGGACGGGGTGTTGCACGCCGTGCCGGGGACGGGGATGTGGGAGTGCGTGGACTTTTCTACCCAGTCTCGACGACGGGCAACGGTGGGCTCGACATGTCTGCGAACGGGCCGGGGGTGAAACACGTGTTGAAGGTGAGCTTGGACAATTATATGAGCGACTACTATGCGATCGGGACGTACGACGCGGACGCCAATACGTGGACGCCCGATGACCCGGTAGCGGACGCTGGGATTGGCGCGCGCGTCGATTACGGGAAGTACTACGCATCGAAGTCGTTCTTCGACCAGAACAAGGGGCGGAGGGTGCTTTGGGCGTGGATCGGAGAGACCGATAGTGAGCGGACCGATCTGCGGAAGGGTTGGGCGTCTGTTCAGGTAGTGTTTGATTGCAAGATTTCATCTCTTCTTTTGGTTTCTTGTTTTTGTTCCCCTGAAATTACATTCACCACCTCCGCAGACGATTCCGAGGGTGGTGACATTCGACGAGAAGACAAAGACCAATTTGCTTCAATGGCCGGTGGAGGAAGTGGAGGCCTTGAGAATGGATGCCAAGGATTTCAGTCATGTAAAGGTCAATCGGGTTCGGTCGTGCCGCTCGATGTAGGCACTGCAACTCAGGTAAAGGCATTCACATCAGACATTCATCTAATAAGTCTTTTAAGTAGAGTGAATTCATGAGTGGTTGGTAACTTGGGCGAACAGTTGGACATCGAAGCAGAATTCGTGATTGAGGCAGCGGCATTGGAGGGGTCAGTGGAGGCTGATGTGGGTTACAACTGCAGCACGAGCGCGGGTGCCGCAGGGAGGAGCGCATTGGGTCCGTTCGGTCTGCTCATACTCGCCAACGAGGATCTCTCGGAGCAGACCGCAGTCTACTTCTACATTGGGAGGGCTATTGATGGCAGTCTCAAGACTTATCTCTGCCAAGATGAATTAAGGTGTGTTTGTGGGTGTTAATTCTGTTTGTATGAATTGGATCTGAAAGATTAGTTGGTTTGGGCTAATTTTTTTTTATTCGAACAGATCATCGAAGGTGAACGATCTCGGCAAGAGAGTGTACGGAAGCATGGTCCCCGTGCTTCACGGCGAAAAGCTATCAGTGAGGATTCTGGTGAGATTGTGCAAATTTTGGTTGAACCATGATTGATTTTCAATTCGAATTGGTCTAACAAGAAATGCCCAATGAAGGTGGATCATTCGGTTGTGGAGAGTTTTGGTCAAGGAGGGAGAACATGCATCACTTCTCGGGTTTACCCAACAAAGGCAATCTATGGTGCGGCTCGTGTCTTCCTCTTCAACAATGCGACCGAGGCGGTTGTTACGGCCACCTCGGTCAGGGTTTGGGGGATGAACGCGGCATCTATTCCAACGATGCTCAGATGAGGTTTGGAACAGAAGTTGTCATAAGTTTATTCACATCTAATTTTTGTTATATGAGCTTTGCATATTGGTATTGCCCGCATTTGAGATGTATATTGTTTCCTTGGCGGGTGGGGCGAGGATAGGCCTGTCAACGGGTCGGGCTCGGGTCGGGTCAGGGTGGACCTGGACCCGACCCGTGACAGGACCCGGCGGGTCCGGGTCCAATCCGGGGAAATGTGGACTCGGACCCGGACCCGTCGGACCCGGGTCGGGTTCGGGTCCGACCCGACCCGGATGGTTGGGTAAAAAAAAAAAGAGAAGAGCTCATGTATTTGTTTGCATTATCATTCTATTTGAAATTTTTTATAATAAAACATTATTGTTAATGAGACTATGTTTGAATGTAATTTTATACAATTCAAAAGAAATAAATGAATTATTAAACAACATTCAAAATAATAATCACTAACATAAAAAACATATTAACCTAAATAATAAACATAACTAACCTAAACAACATTCAAAATAATATTAACCTAAACAACATTCAAAACAATAAACACTAACATATTAACCTAAATAATAAACATAAATCATGTAACAAACTAATTAATCATACAAATTCAAAAGCTAATAAGTTAATTGTCCAAAACAAACTGATTTATAGGCTTGTTATAATTATGATTTATGAACTTGTAGATATAAAAATAAGTTAAATAAGAAATAAAATTATGTATCAACTAATACTAATGGTCTTATAATATATGAGCATATTTTAATAAAACAATCGGGTCTCGGGTCCAACGGGTCGGGGCGGGGTGGACCCGGACCCGACCTGTTTGTTTGTTCGGGTCCGCTGGGTCGGGTCCAACTCGGGTCGGGTCCAAATCGGATCGGGTATATTACACAATCGGGTCCGGGTCGAGTCGAGTCTGGGTCTGAACCCGACCCGTTGACAGACCTAGGCGAGGGAGATGTAGAAATTTTTGTTAAACTTTTGCCATGACAGTGGCCCCCCTATTCTTTTCAAGGTGAGATTTATACATGGAGACATAAGATTTTCAACAGAATCTGGTCTTATTGTGTCAATAACTGAATCAAGTTAAGGAATGTGTGATGTTTTTTGTTTGAATTTTGAGATATCTATCTGCATTTGCCTGTGTCACTTTGGATAGGAAATTGAAGGTCCTGACAGGCTGCCATTCTAAAGGACAATTAACATGAATTTCTCACCCAATATTCCCAGGTTTCCACACATTTTAGTGTGAAGTACTGTGAAGAAGCTCAAACAAACAGCTTGGATGTTTGATTAGTATGATCATTTTGTAGTTTGGAAGTTGTTGAGCTCTTTTAGAGAGAAAAAAAGGGAAAGGAAGGAATTATGGAGGTAAAATTATCCTCTAGGTAAATAGGGCTATGAAATATGTATGGATTCATTTGCTGGGATGATATATTCTGATTATGGTGTTTAATGTCCATCAATTACACATTTGTTAATACATCATGTATGCGGCACAATTGAATGTCATCCTGGTGACAGTTGAAGGATTTTGTGTTATTCATTTATCTAACTTTGTTTTTGGTACAACGAGTCTGGGTTAATTGAAGTTAGGTGTAGAGCTTTGTATAAGGGTATATTTTATGTAATAAAGCATGTATTTTAATAAATAAAAATTGAAGTTAACACAAAAAAGTAAAGAAGAAACAAAAAAGCAAAGCAAAAAAAAATGTTAGTTTCATCTAACGAAACATAGCATGGCATTGCTAGACTATATAGCCTGGCCAAAAAAAGCAAATATTTTTTTAGTGTAGCATATAATATAATTATGATGATTCTATGTTATAATTTATTAGTTTATGAGGAGTTCCATTTACTGCCCCGGTACTGCCATCCTTCCACAGATTCAAACCAATATAAAACACAGCAAATATTCTGCAAATAAGAACAGAGGATTAGAAAACATATCAGTTTTGGTGGAAGCGAGCAGATACGCTCTGTCCTCGGTGAATAAGGCCCCCCCACGCACAGGGATGAACGGCTCCTACCACTGAGAGATACGACCACCAGGGTTATGCCTCCTCGGGGTGCGAGCTACGAGGAGACCACAGTGAACAGGCGCGATCCTTTCAGACGCTCAGATCAGAGAACAAGAAAAGTGGAAAGGACAGACTCCTCTGTAAAGGAAAAAACCAAAACAGAAGAACAGTGTGTTTTAGGTGGGCTCTGGACTTGTGATTTTCGTTGATGTAGAGAGAGACGAATTTGACACCTTTATATAGGCAGTCCAGCAGCAACGTTCACAAAAAAGGAAAACCGACAAAATAAATGCGTGCATTAAAATTGTAACCCGACCACTTAATTGCGCACATTAATTGAAATAATTGCGCACATTAACGGGCAATTAATACACGCATCCGTTGAGAGATCTCGGCGCGGACGGTTTTGGAAAGGTGGCGTGGCGGTTTTAGAAACAATTCAAATTCAAAAGGAGTTGAAAAGTTGTCGCGAGAGACAAAAAGAAACCCACGCGCATACGGGCCAAGCCCGAGCCCGCGGAAAGGGCCCAGAGTGGCCCGAGGAGAGGGATTTGCACCCCCCCTGCGCGCGCGCCCAAGTGTGGCCCGCAACCCAGCCCGGCCCGGCCCGCCTCGTGTGCAGGCGCGACGTGCGAGCGCGCACGCCCGGTTAACTAGTTTTTCCACCAGAAATCCAAACCCACGGGTTGGTGGGTTGGGCCTCGTGTGCGCGCGCGTAGGGGTTTGGTTCAACAAGTCTCAATAATGGAATGGTTTGACTCTAGGTATAAGGTGACACAATGAAGTGGTTTTAACCGATGTGGGACTTAAAGTGTTGGGAAGGAAAAATGAATACTCAATTTTTGGTCAACCAAAGAATGGGTCATTCAAAATGGGCCCAACACTAACAATCCCCCCCTTGACCTAAAATTGTAGAAGAAAGAATATGATCTGAGCATCTTATACCATGTAATAGATGAAGGTACCTTCTGGGTTTGAACCTTCACTTAGTGTAAACTAGATCCAACTGAGAAGTCTGAATAGACCATGTCCTTGAATTCGACCCCTTAAGCCAGAATTCACTAGTCACACACACGGTACAGGATATGGGTCCTGTTCTGCGGGTAGCACGTTACGGCCATGTGCTCGTATCCTTTCTTGAGTGCCTTAGAGACTTAGCCCAAATCTCAAAGAACGCGGCCTCACGTCCGTGCACTCATATAGGTGAGTTCTCCAGGGTGCCTGCGTGGGCCACACCCTGTCCGAAAAGGACTTGAACCCATTAAGAGCGTAAGCTCAACCTTCTTCCGCCACAGTATAGTACTGATATCATAGGGATGAGTTAGAGGAGTTTTCCTCTACAGTACTCACAGTTTACCAATACAGCTTCGTTAACCCCTTGAAAACCATCTTCATGGGATCTCCAATCACAATGGTAGGGAGCCCGCTGTAGGTAATTTATATAATGGGCTGAAGCCCCATCCCCCTCGATGTCTCATGGACAAGTCGTCTGACAAGTCCTTTTGTGAAATGATCTGCGAGATTTCTCTCGGATCTCACAAACTCTAGAGTAATTATCCCCTGAGAAATCAGGTGCCGAATTGATTTATATCGCAAGCGCAAGTGTCTAGACATTTTCTCATTATCATTATTTTGTAATGATTTTGCAATCACAACTTTGTTGTCACATCTTATGGAAATTGCTGGAATAGGCTTTCCCATCAATGGAATCTCACTCAACAGATTCCTAAGCCATTCTGCCTCTGAAGCTGCAATATCCAATGCAATAAGCTCTGATTCCATTGTGGAACGAGCAATTACTGTCTGTTTAACAGACCTCCATGCTATTGCTGCACCACCTATCAAAAACACAAACCCACTGGTTGATTTAATATCAACTGAATCAGAGATCCAGTTGGCGTCAGTATAACCCTCAAGTACAGGAGGAAAACCAGTATAATATAATGAAAGTGAAATAGATCCTCGCAGATATCTAAATACACGTGTGAGTGCAGTCCAATGCTCTTTATTAGGATTGCTTGTGTATCTACTTAGCCTACAAACAGCATATGCAATATCAGGACGAGTGCAATTCATAAGATACATTAAACTTCCAATCATTTGTGCATATAATTCCTGTCCAACAGGTTCTCCCAAATTCTTTTTCAACTTAATTGATGAATCATATGGTGTATGCACAGGTGAAAAATCATATCAAATTTTTTGAGTATCTTCTCAATGTAGTGAGACTGTGAAAGTGTAATACCAGATGAAGTCTTGATTAATTTTATTCCCAAAATTAGACTTGCATGACCAAGATCTTTCATATCAAAGTTTTTAGAAAGAAAAATTTTGGTTTCTTCAATAATGTCCTGATTAGACCCAAAATTAAAATATCATCAACATATAGGCAAATGATAACACAAGCATCAGATTTCACTTTCATATAAAGACATCTGTCATACTCATTATTTTTAAAACCAAAAGAAGCGATGACTCTATCAAATTTTTCATACCACTGTTTAGGAGCTTGTTTGAGCCCGTACAGAGATTTCACGAGTTTACACACCTTCTGTTCTTGTCCAGGAACCACAAATCCTTCAGGTTGGTCCATATAGATCTCCTCATTGAGATCTCCATGTAAAAAAGCGGTTTTGACATCCATCTGATGGATTTCAAGACCATGAATTGAAGCTAATGCGACCAGTATCCGAATAGTGGTAATTCTAGTGACAGGAGAATATGTATCAAAATAATCCACACCAGGTTTTTGTTTAAAGCCCTTTGCTACTAGCCTAGCCTTGTATTTTTCTATAGAGCCATCTGGACGAAATTTCTTTTTGAAGATCCATTTACACCCAATTGTTCTACTACCTGGAGGGAGAGAAGTAAGAACCCAAGTATTATTATGAAGAATGGAATCAAATTCACTATTAATTGCTTCTCTCCAAAAAGGTGCATCTGGAGATGACATAGCTTCATTGAAGGTTAAGGGATCATCTTCAATAAGAAATGTGAGGAAGTCATCTCCAAATGTTTTTTCTACTCTAGGTCTCTTACTTCTTCTTAATTCAGGTTCATTCTCAAGAGATGGAACAAAGGAAGAAGAAGAAGCCCCTAGATCAGCAGTAGATTTATTACCAATAGCTTTAGAATTTGTGGTTTTCATGGGAAAAGTATCTTCAAAAAAGACAACATCTCTAGACTCAATAATTGAGTTGGGACTGATCTCAGGAATTCCAGATTGTAGGACAAAATCCTATATGCAGCACTATGATATGCATAGCCCACAAATGCACAATCAATTGTTTTTGGTCCTAACTTCTTCTTTTTGGGAGGAGGAATATTCACTTTTGCCAAACATCCCCAAACTTTGATGCTACTAAGGTTGGGTTTCCTACCTTTCCACAATTCATAAGGAGTTTTATCACAATTTCTAAGGGAACCCTATTTAGAATATGACAAGC
Organism: Acorus gramineus; assembly: GCA_030737835.1. Lineage (NCBI taxonomy): Eukaryota > Viridiplantae > Streptophyta > Magnoliopsida > Acorales > Acoraceae > Acorus > Acorus gramineus. The sequence goes on along the minus strand of CM060856.1, from coordinate 6,099,528 downwards.
AGAATATATGGCCTCTCCCCAAAAATTTTCAGATAAACCAGAACTTGATAACATGGAATTAACCATGTCACACAGGGTCCGATTTTTCCGTTCTGCCACACCATTGGATTGGGGTGAATAGGGAGCGGTGGTCTGATGAATGATGCCATTATCTTCACACAATTTAGAGAATTCATTCGATGTATATTCACCTCCTCGATCAGACCTAATCACTTTGATTTTTCTATCTAATTGATTTTCTACTTCTGCCTTATAAATTTTGAAAAATTCTAGAGCCTCATCTTTTGAACGCAACAGATACACATAACAAAATTTTGAAAAATCATCAATAAAGGTTATGAAGTATCTTTTTCCTCCTCGAGTAAGCATACCATTCATTTCACATATGTCACTATGTACTAAGCCTAACAGTTCAGAAATTCTATCAACAGATTTAAAAGGTTTTCTAGGCTGTTTCGCTTGCACACAGATATGACATTTAGAAGTTTCATTAAGATGAGATTTAGGAATCAAATCAAGAAACATCATTCTTTTTATGGTACTTAAGTTTATATGTCCTAAACGAGCATGCCACATATTATGAGATTCAACATTCAAAGCAGTAGTAGGAGGAAGAACATTCAAACATAATATTCAACTTAAACAAACCATCACACACATAGCCTTTCCCAACGAAGGTTTCAAACCTAGTTATTACAACCTTATTTGCTTCAAAAACTAGTTTATAACCTTGCTGTATCAACAGCGACCCACTAACTAAGTTTTTCCTCAAATCAGGAACGTGTTGCACGTTTTGAAGTGATAGGACATTCCCGGACGTGAAGAGTAGATCAACATGTCCTTCTCCAATGATACGTGCAGCAGAGTTGTTGCCCATTCTCACATGTCCATCAATGGCCTGATAGGAAGTAAATAAGGATCTATCAGAACAAAGGTGTACATTTGCTCCTATGTCTATCCACCAATCAGTAGATTGACAAGCTAAGTTTAACTCAGGATGGACAGTGACAAACCTAATTTGGGAGGAAGAGGGTGCAGGGTCATGAATCACCACATTCGCTTGGACCTTATTCTCTGAGTCCTTCTGGGTAGGATGGTTGCTTTTATAATTCAGATTTTGAGGAAGGGTCTTTCGTTTGTAGCAACTTCTTGCAATATGCCCTTTCTTCCCACACACGTAGCAACCAGCTTCATCATTGGTTTTCTTTTTAAACTGTGGCTTTACATGACCCTTAGCTGCCCCATTCTTTTTAAAAGGTTTGGACTTGGGTTTAAAACCTTCGGCTATGTGTGCTTTGGCAGAAAACTCTTTAGGAAGTTTAGAGACCTTATCTTGAAGCCTATGCTCATCTTCTATCCTAATAGTGGTCAAAATATCATTCAAGACAGGTATACCTCTACGATGTTTAAGTTTGATAGCAAAATTAGACCAGGAGGGAGGCAATTTTTCAATAATGGAGTATGCAAGAAAGGTGTCATCAAGAATCATCCCATATTTTCTAATCTCATGAATAATAGTTTTCAGGTCTACGATTTGTTTCATGATAGACAGATTATCAACCATGTTAAATTTTAAAAATTTTCCGACAGCATATTTTTCTAACCCAGCATCTTCAAGACTATATTTTTTTTCGAGTTCTGTCCACAGTTCAAAAGTGCATTTTGTAGTACAAAAAATATCATACAACTCAGGGGTTAAGGCACTCAAGATTCGACCATGGCACAAGAAATCTTTCTCTTCCCAGGCACCGTCTAATTCAATAGTTTTTCCTTTCGGATCTGCTATTTTATCAGGATCGGCATCCTTGGGATCGGAGGTCTTGGTAAGGTCAATGGAAGTGGACTCTTTATCAGAAAGAGACTTGGATTCACCTAAGACAGTTCTTAAAACAGAAATTAATCCTAGGGTGGTGAGCCAATACCTACATTGTTGCTGCCATCTTTTAAAATTGGTACCATCAAACAAAGCCGGTTTAGCAGATAAATCTTCTACAAGACCCATTTTTGAAAACAGAAAGAGGTTTGAAAAAAGGTCTAGGTAAAATGCAACCCTTATTCACCGAGAATGTTATAAAATCCTTTCAAAAAATCAGGGCAATGCAAAGAACCTAGTAAGGCCACAGATTCAAACCAATATAAAACACAGCAAATATTCTGCAAATAAGAACAGAGGATTAGAAAGCATATCAGTTTTGGTGGAAGCGAGCAGATGCGCTCTGTCCTCGGTGAATAAGGCCCCCCCACGCACAGGGTTGAACGGCTCCTACCACTGAGAGATACGACCACCAGGGTTATGCCTCCTCGGGGTGCGAGCTACGAGGAGACCACAGTGAACAGGCGCGATCCTTTCAGACGCTCAGATCAGAGAACAAGAAAAGTGGAAAGGACAGACTCCTCTGTAAAGGAAAAAGAACAGTGTGTTTTTGGTGGGCTCTGGACTTGTGAATTTCGTTGATGTAGAGAGAGACGAATTTGACACCTTTATATAGGCAGTCCAGTGAAGGGCATGTTAGTGTTGGGCTCTGGACTTATGCGTGCATTAAGATTGTAACCCGACCACTTAATTGCGCACATTAACGAGCCCGCGGAAAGGGCCCAGAGTAGCCTGAGGAGAGGGATTTGCACCCCCCCCCCTCCGCACGCACCCAAGTGTGGCTCGCAACCCAGCCCGGCCCGGCCCGCCTCGTGTGCACGCGTGACGTACGAGCGCGCACGCCCGGTTAACTAGTTTTTCCACTAGAAATTTAAACCCACGGGTTGGGCCTCGTGTGCGCGCGCGTAGGGGTTTGGTTCAACAAGTCTCAACAATGGAATGGTTTGACTCTAGGTATAAGGTGACACAATGAAGTGGTTTTAACCGATGTGGGACTTAAAAGTGTTGGGAAGGGAAAAATGAATACTCAATTTTTGGTCAACCAAAGAATGGCTCATTCAAAATGGGCCCAACACTAACATGCCCTTCACTGGATAGACATGATGTATTAGCTTTGTTCTTCACTTAACAAATAAATGGAGGATAAGACAGATGTTCTGCATTGAATTAATATTTTTTTGCTTTTTCGTTTTTTCTCTGATTCTATGGTTTGTTAACTAAAGATTTTATGATCTTTTCAAGCAATGATATTTCTTTCAACTGAATCTTATTGCATCTCTTTTTCTTATTGACAAAAAAAATTAGAAACAAAGATCAAATATAGTCTGTTTAAATTTGCTGCGAGATCAGAATAAAATAAGAGGGGAATACAGATATAAACTAACTTTATAGATTTATGTGCATTTAATCCTATATAAAATACCCAAGTATACACGTTGCAATAATAGCGACTAAAAAATGATACAATACCCCGCTTGATATTCGGCAAGCATAGACGAACATGCAGTCCTAAGACATGTGCAACAGACCTTAAAAATTCCTACTTATTAGTTAAGGTCAGTGATTTATGACACACGTGAACTAAAACATGGACTAACGTTTGTTCAATACACAATTATAATTTATAATTTGTGAATGAATACAATCCCCATTATCAATAGAAAAAAGGAAAATTATCTCTAGACTTTATAGCATGTGAAAAACACTTCCAAGTTAGCAGTTAATTTATTAATTTTTCAAAATACGTGTGCAATGTTATCCATCCTACGTACATTGTCAGGTAACATATATATACTGTTATGCATCTATGTACATTATTAACATAAGGATTTGTGAAACAAATGTAACTGTTAAATTGTGGCGATTTTTGTACGCTAAAAGTTAAGTGTTTCAAAAAAGTTAGGCCTAGTTTGGTAAATGGATAAATATTTAGGATAAATTAGTTTAATTTATGGGATAAAATGACCATTATTTTATTCAGATTTATATTTAGTAATGTATTTTGTTATCCCTATTTTTTTGTATTTTTATTATTAACTTTGTATTTAGATCACATGATCTGAAATATTGAATAACTTTAAAATTTTTTTTAAAATTATCAAGTCTACACTTTCTATTAATGGGGCATTAATATTGTTAATTTTAGTTTCATTAAGTTTTTGGTTTTTTTTTTTTTTTTGGGAAGATCAATTATAAAAGTTGTCCATGTTTTACATAATGCGATTAAAAAATTGGGATAAGGTTTGTTCCACCTTTTACCTAGAACAAAATATCTCAACTTTTTCTCTCAAAATACGGACAATTGTTAATGCTTTATCTATTTTTTTTTATGTCATATGGGATAACATGTGATTTAACTCATATCTCAACCATTTATCCTAATATCAAACCAAGCCTTAGGGATTAAAGAAAATACTTGGAATTAATTTCCTGTTAAAAAAACATAAACCAACATTGTTAATGTGATATAATGGAACTCGCCACAAACTCTCATCAATTGATGAGTTGTTATACTAAACCACCTTGCACACGAAATTAGCACCCCTTTCCAATCTTATTTAATTAATTTAACTACTCACTTTTTGTATTTATATTCTGTTCATCTTAATTAATCCTTGATAACAACTGGTTGTGTGGCAAATTCTTTCCCATCAGCGCAAGAAACGCCAAATTGCAACCAAGACAGACATCCACAGAACAAAAGGAAGAATTAAAAAACAAATAACAGCTCTTTCTATATGTTTGAATCTGTCTATCTCAATGTTCCACTGATGCTTTTGACATTCAAAATATATTTGCACTTTGAGCTGGACAAAGAAAGATATCACCTTGTAAAACAAAAGTGGGAAATACTAAAATAAAAAAGGGAACAAAAAATATGACCCAATCTAATGAGAAATTGATGATTTATCTATTTAAAATTGATTAGCACACATCCCAAAAGTGATAGGATCATATGTTATTTTCTTATTGGTTTAAATGAGCTTGCTTAAAAATTAGATTATTGTATAAAAACTCAACAAAAATCAATGTTGTTTATTGGTTAAAAATGGTTAGAACAGGCTGGTTGGTTACTCTAGTTTAAAGCAAATATTGGTTTGATTTCCTGTCCAGTTAGTTTTCAAAACCTTAACGTATGCTAGAGAAATAAGTCCAAAATAAAAAAGAATACAGGAGAATAGTAAAAAAAAGTTGTTTGTTTTGACAGAATAAACTCTGATAGTTATGTCTGGATAAGCTAGGATAAGGCCTGATAACTATTCTAAGGAAATGTTGGAATTGCTTATCAGGCCTTATCTATGCCAATGGATAAACATACCCTTCTCTGTCTTTTTAAAAAATTTATCTCACCTAACAGTCTCACACAGATTTCAAAAACTATCACATCTATCAAATCAATCATACATTTCTCATACTATTCCCAGGGGTATAGTTGTCATTTAAAAAGTCATAAACTCTTATTCATCCCTTATCAATCATTTATCATCACTTTATCCAAGATGAACCAAACAACAAAAAAATCATTTTTACGTTTTCCAATGAGAATAACAAAAAATGTAATCAAACAAAAAATTACTTATTCAGTTTGAATTGTTATCTATCATAGTATAGCTATCAGGAGCGAATAACCCAATGACAACACCCCATACGGGGGTAAGAAAACAAGAACTAGCTTATGCTTAATTAAAGCATAAAAACCTGTCAACTGAACAGCACCGGTTTGAAAATATGTTAAGTATTTTTTTTACTTCTCCGTTATTAAACTAATAAAAAAACCAATTGTTATTTGTCAAAAAATACTAATTATTAGAAGTGATGTTATATAAAGATTCAATAGTATAAAAAATTTGCAAAAAATGTTCCTTTACCCCTCTATGGCATGGAACACAAGGCAAGAATAATAAAGAATAGATGAGAATAGCTAAAAAAAGTTGTTTGTTTTAATAGAATAAACCTCAATAGTTATGTCTGGATAAGCTAGAATAAAGTCTGATAACTATTCTAAGGAAATGGTGGAATTGCTTATCAAGGCTTATCTATGTCAATGGATAAAAATACCCTTCTCTGTCATTTTAAAAAATTTATCTCACCTAACAGACTCACACAAATTCCAAAAACTGTCACATCTATCAAATCAATCATATATCTCTCACACTATTCCCAGGGGGTATAATTGTCATTTAAAAAATCATAAACTCTTATTCATCATTTATCAACCATTTATCATCACTTTATCCAAGGTGAACCAAACAACAAAAAAATCATTTTTACGTTTCCCAATGAGAATAACAAAAAAGACAACCAAACAAAAAGTTGTTTATTTTGCCTAGATTGTTATATATCCCAGTATAGCTATCGAGAGTGAATAACCTAATGTCACACCGCATACGAGGGATAAAAGTTTTCATTTTTTGTTTGTTTGTTAATTAATATATTTATTACGTTACAATTCCACACCAACAATACACCAACAATACCAGTGATCTTGAATCTAATCATCAATTTTTATAATATTTATCCAAGAAAAGTAAACAAAATAGTTCATTTAATTTGAGTGATGTTTTTTTGTTTTTAAGTAAAATGATAGGCAACTGCCTTAATTTTATTCAAAGAAAGTAAGCGTCCAACAGAAAAACAAAAAAAACAAGAGGTGGCAGTTCAAAAAGAACTGTCCACTGCCCAGGACTCCACCGTTGAAGAGAAATTTACGCTGGCCCCATGGTATGCTAGAGTGATATTCTACTCCTCTATACAAAGTAAGCCCCCCACAAAAGAAACACTACGTGCTTTAGCAAAAATCACCCCATTCTCTAATGAAATGCATGGACCTCTCTCAAATATTTTCGATATTGATGGGGACTCCGCGAAACAAAAGATGGTTATGAGCCAACCAAAGAGACCACATCACCGCTGGAATTAGCATTTAGGTGACCTTCGCCTTTGGACTTCTGTCACCCCTCGCCCGTAGTGACCGTCCAGATCTCCAGAGTTCTTCCATCATGAGGCTACCGCTAGAAAACTCCGAGGCTCGTGAGAGAAGATCCCAAACCGATATAGCCAGCGGGCAGTGGAGCATAAGATGGATAGCAGACTCCATCCCACCCCCACAGATAATGCATGTCGGATCCGACTTAGGGGCCCATTTCATCCGACACACAGCCTGATTTGAGTATATCTCCCTCTACAGTCTAGTGTATCTCTATAACAATTTCCAATGAAATATATTGTTGTCTTACAAAAAGTTAGATTCAAACTGCACACCGAATTGTAAGAGAGGTGTCTCATCTTATTTAATATTAAAAAAATATTAAAAATTAGGAGGCCTACAATTTCATAATTAAAAAAAAAACAGGGTGTTGTCTCTCACATTTTCCCATTTCATACGAAGGCTTCGGTGGAAGAGCAAAACACAGAGAGAGAGAGAGAGAGAGAGAGAGAGAGACTGGACATAATTGATGGCGCATGAGCTGTGTGTCGGTTCCACTTGCTTGCCTTTTTTTTTGTGTTCATTATTTCCCGAATCACTCAAAACCAATCAGCCAGCGAGCCTTCCATGCAAATGTGGGTCCCTACGCGTCATCCTAAACTGACGCCTCAGATTGTTCTCACCAACAGGCTTCCTTTAATTGGTCAAAGCAACCACCAAATCCTTCTTCACATATATATAAAAACCAAGGAAAAGAAGCTTTTGGATCTCATTATTTTTTTATTGCTCTCAAAAAGGCCAATTGTCGGAAGGTCACGCAGCTTGATTTACATAAGAAAAATGATACATCCAACTCTAAATGCAGCCTAAAACGCAACCTGCATTGTTTTTCAGTTTTTAGAATCATACGCCCCTACTTTGAATTACATGATGTTTTATGAGATATAAAATATATACTAAGATATAATAATGTATGATAGAATATCATACATTTTGATAGCATAGTATGAGATTATAGACGGTGTTACAAAATGGATTGAATGTAGCAACGCTTTTTACATAATTATGAACCTACACGTGCTTCTCCACATAATGATGATGATAAGGTGCCCTTCCTCCATTTGGACTATTTTTGTATTCTATGGCTGTTGGCTGATCGTGGGTTAGGTTTATAGGCAACGCAAAGACTGTAAATTTAAATATGTTTTTAGGGGGATTCCATATATGTTGAAAACAATGGAAAAAACGGAAACGTGAATCAAAACAGGATTGGGCGCTTTGCAGTTCTGACGCGTGCCACACATGTTTTTTGATAGAGAGTTGATACACGCAGTCTCGTTTGCTGCCTCGTTTGTAGTATGATACACTATGATAGTGCAGTATATATTGCGCTATCATAGTATATGACATAATTTTTTTTTATTTTTTCAACTCTACAAAAAAAAAAAAAAACTATTGTATCTCACACTTTAAAGGGAAAGTGTATGATTTTTAAAAAAAAGAAAAATGGTATGAACTACTATTGAGATTGTGAGGTTGGATGTATCTTTTCCCCATTTTGATATAGTTAAAAATGATTATGATTCTAGTAAGAGTTTGAAAATTGGGTAAACAAAAGTTTTGGCATTCCCTTGTGAAATTCAACCTTTGAAGAAGTCCAATCACAGGGGATGATTAACTTTATACCTTTTTTATTTTTATTTTAAATGAGGGTTGAACATGAGGAGGATAATTGTTCGGTTTGTTTTTGTGCTTAGCCTTCAATTTCTTTTTGGATGCTCATCTCTAAGGCCATGAATTATTTCTTATGATACGTTTGAAAATGAATTTGAGAAAAAGCTTTCACATCAAACAAGTTTTGATAATATGTTTTTCTAAGAAAAGAACTTTCATTAAATTCTTGAAAAAATATTTTAAACTGCAAAATATTTTATGTTTTTGTCAAAAGTTACTAGAGGCATTTCAAAATGAGTTTATATCAATAATGTATTTTGCAAAAGTAAAATCTAAAAATTGACTAAACTCATTTCTAAACGCTTTCCTATGTCCCTTTTTTTTTATCATCTATTCAAGGTTTTTGGTTTTAATAAGAGTAACACATGGTATTGCCTGATAGGTAAGAATTTTTGAATCTCTACCTTAACTTTTAAATAGAGAAAACCATCCAAGGTGCACCTTTATGACCATATACACCAAAAAAAAAAAAGTGCAGAAGAAGATGGAATGAGTTAAATTATCCGAGTGACATGAGTGGACCACATACCATTTATCATATCAGATTTGCTTAGTCCAGTAGAATATGATTTCATAGGAAATCAAAACGGAAACATCTTAACTATTCATCTTGAAATTAATAATGATATTTGACCTATATTTTCGCTAATTATTGACATAAATTCTCTCTCTTACAATGCCCAATGGCATATAAATAGTTGGACAATGGCATTTTGGTTATCAATTTGAGTTCCAATCAAGGGATAAAAAATATAATTTGATCAATTTGGTGTGATTTAGATAAATCACAAGTATACATGTCATCACTTTTTGGTACACGTGCTATCATTTTGTGATTGGTTTACATTAATTTATTTTACTAAAATGATTAAGATTTTGTTTATTAAATCATTTGCCTATCAACTTAAAAATCATATGGTGTCGCATTAATGAAAGCATTAAACATACATTCTTATATAATAAAATAATTGCATTTATCAAATGACCATTTGGTGAAATTTAGCTATACTAATCAACAAACCATGTAATAAACGGACAAGTTGGCTAGAGAAGCCTGGGAGTTCCAAACTGAGAGACAACCTATGCACTTTAGAGCACAGGATGGGATCCTCTGTGGCTTGTCAAAAATACAAACCGTGTGCGACATAGATGGACACATCAATAGGCTGGCCACATCCAGGGTTTCCCTATGACAGGGCCACAAAGAATCCAAACATTCCAAGAAGAACAGGATCATATCTAATTATCTATCCTTCTCTGTCATTGCATTCCCAACTTATTCTGATATTACATTCCCCAACTTACTATGCACATGTGCAGGAGTTATTTTTTGAGGAAAGAATCACACTCCTCAACATTCATACTAAGTTAATGTAATTGCCTTCTTAATTATGAAGACATTTTGTTAAAAGAAATCACATTTTGTAGGAGCTTGAATGCTGATGAATTCGGGTTCATTTGAAAACATGTTTGAAAAATAAAATTTCGAATAAAGTGGTTTAAAAAGACTTGATTTTTAGAAAGCGCATTTTCTATGCTTTTTAAAAAACAACATTTTTGCATTAAAAACTGTAAGTAAATTTTTAATTAAATCTGTTTTTTAAAATGTATTTGATAATATTTTTAAATTTTTTATTTAATTAAAAACAGAATCATTCTATTTAAATAATATCAAACGGATCCGAAAACAAAGCAAAAAAAAATCCTGAAATAACCTATTAATTAAGTCTGACACTTCCCTGATCAAGGGAGGTGCATGAATACAAGAGGTTTAGTGCATTTTTAGAATGTTATTTAAAGAAGGGGAACATAATATATACCGTTTAATGAAACGGATATATATAGATTTATCGCGAGAATCTCGTTAAAATAGAAGAGCAAAAAAAATCGTTTCCACTCGCTCTAACGGCTCTATGTGTTTGGATTCGTGCCTGTTTTTGTCTCCCACTTTTAACGTTACATTTTTAACTTTTCCGGGGACCATTTCGTTCAAATCATTAAACAAAAAACAAAACCAAAAAAAAAATCTCTCCATTTTCTCTGAGAATTCGATAAGGTGCTCCGCGAATCCACAGACCATCTCAAACAGACAACCTTTCCATTTTAGGGAATAGTCCATATAACCCCCCGTAACTACCTGAAATCTATATAACCCACTAAAAACATCTATTGTAAATCTAAATACCCCCTAGTTAAATTTTTATTAATAAATGAAGAATATTCAGCGTATATTATGTTTGGTTAACTCTGATTAAAATCACAATATACCAAAAACCATATATAATATGTTAAAAATTTGAAAAATTCTCTATAAATAACCATTTTATACCACCAGATAGAATTTCATAATTTATTCAGAAGGGTAAAATCATAATTTACAGATAATTTTTAACATTTTTAACAAAATGTAAATGGATTTTGGAATACAGTGTTTTTAGTGAAGGTTAACCAAAATAGAATATTCTACGGATATACCTCATCTCTCAATAAAAGTTTAGCTTGAGGGGTTATTAGGAAAAGTCAGGGGGTTACATGGATTTAGGGCAGTTACAGGGGGTCATTTGGAATTTTCCCTTTTTTTTTTTTTAATTGTATCTGACCACTGTTTTGAACCTGGATTTCATCTAAATCCAAGCCATCAAAAACTAAACAAACGTCTTCCAATCCACGAACCCCATAGCGGGGTCCACTCCATGAACGGCCAGGATTACATGATTTCAAAAAATCAAAGCCCGCCCCGCGTGGGGACTGGGGGAGGTCCGTTGCGGCGGAAGAACAGAAACTTCCAGAACATCTCTCTCTCTCTCTCACACGCGCGAGGCACACGAGCGAGATGAAATGGGTTTGGGCGGGCCCAGGCGTGTGAGAGGTGCATGTGCTGAGGTCTGAAAGAGAGAGAGAGCGAGAATCATGGACGATAAGAGGGAGTAATGTTTGTAGTGGTCTGGATCTTCGCTGTCCAGTGAAACTAGTGAAAATAATAATAATAATATAAACCCTAACAATCGATTTCGGTCTCTCCATCTTGTCTTGTTTTTCTTCTTCTCTTGGCAGCAACAGCAACTCCAGCAGACATACATTGCCAGCGATTCATCACTTCACGTCTTCAACTAGGCGGATAATGTAAGAAGAGCGAGAGCGAGAGAGAGTGAGCACCTGTGATTCTGTTGTGGTGACCGTACGATTGTTTGTTCGAGGCAATGGCGTCGTCGAAGGTGTTGCTGGTTCTGGTTTGGGCGTCGGCGTTGGTTGGGCTGGCGATAGCCGCGGATCCGTACGCGTTCTTCGACTGGGACGTCTCTTACATCGACGTCTCTCCTCTCGGCGTCAAACAGCAGGTTCTACTTCTCTCTCTCACTCTGAGTCTCTCTGTTTTTTTTTTTTTTTTGATGTATTTTTGCGTAATTTTTTTGCTTCCGTTTTTTAGGACATTCTGTTCTTGGTGTAACTAACCAGATCCTGTCCGATTTTTCCGCTTTCACATTTCCCTTTTTTCTTTCAGATCTGTCTCATTTTTTAAAATCTGAGAATCAGATTTTTTTTTTCCGATTTTTTTAAATTTTTTGAAATTTTTTTACCAGTGGACATTGCTTTAATTAGAGTTTCAATTATTTCAATTTTGTTTTCATGTAGAACTAATATAGGGTTTCCCCTGCTTTTGTTTTTCGTTGGATTGGATATGATGGGGTTGGTGGGGATCGCAGGTGATAGCGATCAACGGTAAGTTCCCAGGTCCCATCGTCAATGTCACCACCAACTGGAACGTCGTCATCAACGTACAGAACAACCTCGACGAGCCTTTCCTTCTCACTTGGTACCCACATTTTCTTATTTTGGTTTTCCCTTCTCTTTGTCCCTCGCTTTCATCTTATCTGATCGTCTGAACCGTTTGTTCCTACAGGGACGGCATCCAGCACCGCAAGAATTCATGGCAGGACGGAGTGCTCGGCACAACCTGCCCAATCCCGGCTGGGTGGAACTGGACCTACCAGTTCCAGGTGAAGGACCAGATCGGGAGCTTCTTCTACTTCCCCTCACTCAACTTCCAGCGCGCCGCAGGTGGGTATGGTGGTGTCATCATCAACAACCGTCCGGTGATTTCTGTGCCCTTTGGGACGCCGGATGGTGATATCACTATCTTCATTGGGGACTGGTACAACAACAATCATGTGGTGAGTTTGTGATTCTCTGATGTTTTGCCTTTTTTTTTTATTCAGTTTTGGTGACATTTTGGGTGGTGCTCTTGTTATGTGTTTTTTGTAGGATTTGAGGAAGAAACTTGAAGGTGGCAAGGAGCTTGGGATGCCTGATGGTGTGTTGATCAACGGGAAGGGTCCCTATCAATACAATAAGACGCTTGTCCCAGATGTTTATGATCATGAGACTATTAATGTGCACCCAGGTAAATATTACTAATTCTAATTAAGCTTCATGATTTTTGTATTTTTTTTTAAATATTTTTTTGGTTTTTTAATAGGACGTTATAGTTATTTTGGTTGACTAGGATTCATCCTATCTTATTGTCTGAGTTAGTACTCAATAATCATGTTTGTTATAGCAGTGGTTGTGTTGGGACCTGGAATTTACCTGTTGTCTTGGAACATTTTTGGCTGATTGAATTTGTTTGACTAGTTTGTCAATGGCTGTTGTTTGGGAATTTTTAAGTGTATACCCATGTGTATACCATGTGCTAGTTTTCTATGATAGATGGCATATGGTTCTCTGATTTGGTATGGTTTGGTATTCATGGGATTTGGCTGATTGAGCCAGTCTTTTTAATATTTTACTGGTTATTGATACCTATATTGTCATTTTACAGGTTATTGATCCCTGTATTGTCATACATGCGCTCATAGTATCCATGATGCATATATAGGAGGGGGTGTTTTTCACCTCTTGTTAGTGCAATTTTTATTTATTTGTTTGTTAAAGCGATGGGATTTGAACCCAATATCACATGGTTGCAAATTCTATTGTCAATCATAGAACTATGGGTCCAACCTGTGTGCTAATCTGTTATGTGCAGCATTTTCATTTTCATGTCTGTATACTCACTCCTTTAGTATGAGATATAGTTGTTGAGAGCCTGTGTACCATGGTATTCCACTTTTAACACTGTTTTTATACTTAATGTGATGGTCCTTCAATCTTATGGCTTCTGTTATATTCCATTTTTGAGCAATATGGCTTTGTAGCAGACTTGGTTTTGGTACAATGGCTGATGATGGCTTGGATGTGGATCAGGGAAAACTTATCGAATTCGTGTGCACAACGTGGGCATCTCCACCAGTTTGAATTTTAGAATCCAAAACCACAACCTGCTCCTCGTTGAAACAGAAGGAACATACACTGTACAGCAAAATTACACCAACATGGACATTCATGTTGGGCAGTCTTATTCTTTCTTAGTTACCATGGATCAAAATGCAAGTAGTGATTACTATATCGTGGCAAGTCCGCGATTCGTGAACGAATCGATTTGGGCTAGAGTTACTGGTGTTGCTATTCTACACTACACAAACTCCAAAGGGAAAGCCTCCGGCCCATTACCAGATCCTCCAAATGATCAGTATGACAAGTCTTTCTCAATGAACCAGGCGAGATCTATCAGGTTTGCTCCTGTTCTCCAATTCAGTTTTTGTCGTATTTTTCCTTCTTTCTGTGTATGAAAATGTTGAACCTTCCTAACAAAGTTGATCTCGTGCAAGGCCTAAATCAATCCAAAATGTAGACTGCCCGTATTGACATGTAAACCCGTGTCCATGCTCTTATTGCACAGAAATGATATTTCCTCCATCACATCACCATCTTTATGTGACCATGAACATGAATATGCATTGTGATCTGTGAATTGATTGATAAGATTGTCATTCTACTAAATTACAAGGGTAACTTGGTGACATTAAAATGGTCATTCACTGTCTTCTTTAATTTGGTTGAATGACAATCTAATCAACAAATTGGGCACTCAGAATGTGTGGTCATATTCATGGTCACATAGAGGATTTGAACACGACATTGATCACTGCATAATCATTCTTTATCTGGTACTTGGCATTTTGTTATATATTAATTGCAGTTAAATTCCAGCCTACCTTCCCTTATCATTCGTGGTAGTTCTTGGGGCAACCAGCCTTCTCCACTTTGTAATGGATTAAAATAAAAGTTTTCAAGTCTAAAATTTTTATACCTTACTTTATCATATTCTTTAGTCAAAAAGTACAAAGGATTTGTTTAATCTAATGTGCGGTACCATCATTATATCAAGTCACACCCTGTTAAAAGTGGATAAAGCATTGCACTTGTTCATTCCACTAAGAACTATATGTGGCTCACATCTATGATGAGTCCAGTAATTATATTATTTTGAAATGTCTGATTAGAATTTCATTCACCATTTGCCAGGACAAACGTGACTACTGGTGCTGCTCGCCCTAACCCACAGGGTTCCTTCAGATATGGTTCAATAGATGTGACCCAATTATATGTTTTGAAGAACAAACCGCCTGTGATGATAGGTGGGAAACGGCGAACAACACTTAGTGGAATATCATTTCAGCAACCTGAGACCCCTCTGAGGCTTGCTGACCAGTACGATGTCAAGGGAACATACACATTGGATTTCCCTACTAGACCAGTTGAAGGACCACCTAAAATCGCAACATCTGTGATTAATGGTACATTCAGGGGGTTTATGGAAATTGTATTGCAGAATAATGATACTTCAGTTCAGACTTATCACTTGGATGGTTATGCATTTTTCGTTGTTGGGTAAAATCACTTTCTTTGTCTCTATTTTTGTTGACACCTTTATCTGTCTCGTTCTCAACAAGATGAGTGCCAAATAAAATTGCAGGATGGACTGGGGGGAGTGGACAGAAAATAGTAGGGGGACATACAACAAAGGGGATGGTGTATCTCGCTGCACAGTCCAGGTATTTCTGTAATTCTACTGCTTCTTCATGAGATTTTAGTACATGAATGCATTCTTTTATTATTTTATCTCTGATTTCTGGAAAATTGGTCAGGGTGCAGGCAAAATTTTAGCCTTTCAGTTTACACAATTGTATGACTGGTAACAAGTTCTTTGAATTGAAGCTTGAAAGCTTCATTATTCAGTGAATATCTTTCTCTTTTGCACATTAATAAATCCCTTTACTAATGAATCCCTAGAATAAGTGGCTCATTCAAACATGCATCAGTTATGTCTTTTTATTTTATCTTATTTTAGTAGGCTGTTGTGATCGTTTTTTAATTCTTTATGTAAGTGGAATATGTTGTCAGTTGTCTGGCTTGCTCTTAGAAGTTGATTTGGTATGGTTGTGCCTGGTCCATATTGCTGAACGTTTTGCATTCATTTGCCTTCTGTTTATTCATCTTCATGGGCTTTGCACTCGTTTCACTCCAATGAATCATGTAATGCTAGGTAGATTTTTTTTCTGTTTTACATTCTAAAAAACTTTTAAATTATGTGAACAATGAAATAGAATAAACTTCTGGAAATCAAAATTTTGAGCGTCTTCCCATGTGCTACCTTAACTACATTAAGAAAATTGTTCACATCTTTTTATCATTGCATGTTTGGTTATGGAATGAACCTTCTATCACCTTATCCATTATTTTTTATTGAATGATTAGTGAAATGCAGGTATGCATGATTTGTTACATTATATCTTATGACCAACTAGTAATTATTTTGATTGAATTATATTTTTTAATCAATGTGTCAATATAGTAGTTTTTTTGACCTGTTCAATTATTTGAATTGTTGAAATGAACTTGGAATGGAAATATAATGATAAAGTTCTTGTTCATAGAAAATACTGAATAAAAGTAGAGGTATTGAACTATTCTGGATGCATAGTTGAGCCTTATGGTTTCAGAGACAAATATTATTTGTTTGATGCCATCCCTTGTTGTCTATCCAGCATTGCATTCCCACCTGTTTCCCAATCTCCAGACCTCAATGTCTGAAGGTTGCAAGGCACATATTGTAATATTTTCTGCGAGTATTGAATTGTTATGGTAAGTCTATGGTAGTATATCTGCTGAGAGAATTTGGTGGTTTGTGGATTGATCAACTCTCATGCAGCATTTTGAAATGAGTTTGGCTAACTTTTAGATATTCTGTTTTTGCAGGAATCATACTTAATTTAAACTCATTTCCAAACCCCACCAATGGTCCCAGCTTTAGAAGAAAGTGAAAAGCAACATTTCAGAAATCTAACAAGTCTATTTTTAAAAGCTGTTTTAAGTGAAAATTTGTTTTTCAAACTTGTTTCCATGTGCAGCCTCAGTTGGACACACCTGACTAGGTTTTTGGTTGAGCTACGGAGCAACATTATGTGCAGAATTTATTTATTTATTTATCATAATTTATTCTTTTTGCATGATTTATTGTCTTTCTTGTGTAACTGGCTGTAGCAGCAATGTGACATGAATATTTCTTGAGTTGAGGACTATGCTTTCTCAAGCAGTCACGTCATGCTTATTTAATCTTCCGTGCACAATCTTTGTAGGTTTTCCCCGGGGCATGGACGGCAATCCTTATCTCACTCGACAACGTGGGCATCTGGAACTTACGTACCGAGAACCTTGACACATGGTACCGAGGGCAAGAAGTTTACATAAGAATTGTCAATCCAGAAATCACCAACAAAACAGAGCTTGCACCACCTGATAATGCGATTTATTGTGGTTCGCTTTCAAAGATGCAGCAGTAAGTCACTTGATCTATAATTCTTCACTCCTTTCCTAATATTCACAGGGTAATCTAATTCTATAAATTTCTAAATCCACAGGCCCCAGGTTCACCACAAGACTAAATCAGATTCAATGGTCTTGGGTGCAAATGTAAAACTCCAAACATTGCTGTGGCTACTTGCATTTGTCGCCATATTCTCCTGAGAATATCTGTCAATTGGACCCTGTGATGAGAGGGACATGGCTTGCTTGAATTGGCTTTCCCCTTCTGAAGTTCTAGGTGTGCAAAAATTTAGTCCTGTCGATATGAATTTTTACTTCGTATTTTTGACTGTTATTTACGGCCATGGTTCCTGTCTGTTCCTTCGATCTCTTTTAGTTTGGCTTTGGTTAGGCATTTGCCATTCTTTTTCTACCTCATTTGTGTAGTCTGATTAATCAAACACTTCCCTATTCTATCTGACTTGCTTGTATCCTTTCATCTGTTTTTCTGTGATGCTCATCAGTTCATGTTATAACTTTTCGCATGCTATAACTCAGTACTTCACATCAATTAATGCTTCCTGGTTACACAACATTGTTGGGAAATTTGAACAGGAAAAAAAAAGAAAGAGCACAATCATTTCAAATAAAGCTCTCCTTTTTTTTTGTGCGATATCATTATTGTGTTGGATGGGGGGCTATCAATGAGTTTTATTATGTTGGTGAAGTAGTGAGATTTCTTTTTTTTTTTGGTACATAAAGTAGTGTGAGATTTCTTAATGAGTGGAAGCACATATCATGTGTTACCATCATTTATCATGTGAACCTGATTGCCCCAAACTTGGATCATAACAAACTTTCCAAAAAAAAAAAAAAAAACTTGGATCAAAACAAGATTCCATTTGTGTTTCCATCTCTGTCAGCACGCGCATTCGAAACTTTACTTTTTCGAATTCTACGGGTCCAAAAAAGTGGTCCAATGTGAAAGGGAAGGCTTGTCCTTGTCCATAGTCAAACAGCACATATTTCTGAAAATATAATTACGTACTTCACTGCATTGTTTAAGTCACTGCTCCTACCTGGTTAACATTTGAAACGTGGATGATCAAGGATTAAATCCCAGGCATCAATTTTTTTTTTTTTTGAAAAAAAAAACAATTGAAATGTCGCCCTGTATTATCCTCACACAAAATCTTTGAGGTTATATGCACTTTAAATTATAGAAAAAAAAATCCATTAAAGTACATATTACATCAAACAAGAGTATATGACATTCATGAGACAATTTTTAAGATGATTTTTGAGGTTATATATGCCATTTTTCAAATATTTTTAATTTTTTTTTTATCATACACCAACACATTAACATTTGAGCGTAAACCGAACATGGGAATGAATGTACGAAATGATAAAATATGGTAGACCAATGTGTCATTGAATCATGAGCTTTTAAGCTTGGGGGCTACTATTGTGAGTGTCGAACGGTAAAGCTTTCAGTGAGATCCAGTCCAATCAGTTCTCAGTAAGACAATTATCACAAAACCTTAGCCTCCATTTAAAATGGAAATAAAGTCATCGATAACCTAGAATAAAAGGAAATAAGGGATTTTATGTGTTTGAAAACATAGAATAGGTAGGGATAAAGTATGTCAGAATAAACTGGTATAAAGTGGTATATGGATTCCAATCAATCCCTGGAATTAAAGTTATCATAGGTTATTCCACCCAAAGAATATGTGGACCCACTATCAAATCAACTGTCATCACCTCTTATAAATCACATGTCAAATCAACTATTATTATTTTTTCATCTTTTATAAATCCTTATCCATACTTTATTCACATTTTACTCAAACAAAAAAAAAATTTATTCTTACGTTTATCAACGAGAATAATTCAAAACACAGTCAAACAAAAAATCACTTTATCTTCACTTATGCCAGAATAATGTATATCAAAAAATAAGTCCCATTCCCATTTCAAAGGGGGGCTTAATGTTTGTGAGGCATATGTTATGGTTTGCAAAAATGTTTCTTCTTTTCCATATCCAGCAAGAACCAAGGAGTATGCATGCATGTCCACTAATTGGGTGATGCTCTTGGGTAGCAAAATGAAACCTACCTACGAGAAATGATTAATCTGAACTGTTCTTATTCATAAGTTAATAGTTTGGTCTTGGGTTAAGTGATGCATTATTTGTCAGTCCTCTTTGATGTCTCCTAAAGGCCTCCCTCTCAAAATTGACTCAGGTTTCACAAACTCTCTGGGCCTATCCAATTCAATCACCACACATCAGACATGTTGGCATAAATTGGTGGAGCGGAATGTTCACGCACATGATTATATTGTGTGTATCACTGATATAATTGTTACAGCTGTTACTTGTGGTCCTCAAACTTTTCAAATGTCTGCATTCAGTGCGCGTTTCCTCACGATTCATCCCCACTTTTTTTATTATATGAGTGCCCACATTTTTATATTCACATAGTTGGAACTAAAAAAAAAAAAAAAAAACACAGCACAAACTTCTCCTCAACTCACCCAGTTCTGAACAACTATCCCACACATCAAAGGCCAACTGCTTTGGATTGAGTTTCTTCAATTTTGACTTTATATGCTCTAGAGCATCTTCAATTAACATTACATGCTTTTTAGGTACATGTTCATTGACTCTAATCATAGCCTCTAACAATCATGGCTGGCAAACTTTCTCAAACCACATTAAGTAATGTCAAGTGTCAGCTTTATTTTTATTATATTATTTGAAAACATTTTCAATTTATGATTGACCCACATATCATCCATGTCCAACGGCTCAGACAATAAAATCAAATAAATGGTTGGTACAATGTCCATTCACATAAATAAATAAATTTTTTTTTATATATAATCCTCAGTTATTAAGTGATTACATCATCAGCTTAAGCCAAAACATTTTCATTCTCTTCCAGTCCAGCAAGCAAAGAATATTCAAAGAGTAACCCATCAAAAACAAAACAAAACAAAAAAGGCCCCTAAAAAATCAATCCCAATTTGAATTCAGTCTCTTAAAAAAGAAGAAGAAAGAAAACCCTAACAGCGAAGATGCTCCAGAAATTCGCTCTCGCTTTCAAGACCAAAACCATCGAATTCTTCGCCGAAGACGAAGAAGAAGAAGAGGACGGTCGGGATCCATCCCAAATCGACGACCTCTCATCGGCGGCTGCGGCGGCGGCGGCGGCGGCGGAGGAGGAGGTCATCACCGGCCAGAGAGTCGTCGTCATCAAGCCCGACGACCCCCCTCGGCCGAAGATCGACCACGAAACCCTCGTCTCCTCCCTCTTCGCCGCCACCTCCTCGTTCCGCGCCGCCTACGTCCAGCTCCAGGCCTCCCACTCCCCCTTCGACGTGGCAGCCGTCTCCGCCGCCGATCGCGCCGCCGTCTCCCACCTCCACCGCCTCTCCGACCTCAAGAGGTACCACCGGAACCCTAGCCCCGACTGTCCCCTCCTCCGCCACGCGGAGGCGCAAGTGGAGGAGAACCAGAGCCTCCTCCGCGCGTTCGAGACGATCGCGAACCGCCTCCAGTCCGACATCGACGCCAAGGACGCCGAGGCCTCCGACCTCCGCCGCCGCCTCGACGAAATCGAGGCCTCGATCTCGGCGTCGATGGACCGCCTCGGCCGGTCCTCCGTGTCCGCCTCCGGCGAGGACGGCGGCGTCCGGATCTCGCTCGGTCTCTTCGACTCCGCCGTCCGCGACGCGCGCCGGTCGGCGAGGAAGCTCACGAGAGCCCTCACCGGATGGATGAGGCTCGCCGGCTGGGATCTGGACTCCGCCGCGGAGTCCGTCCACGGAGGCGTGGCGTACGCGAAGAGGTCGCACGTGCAGTACGCCTTCCTCTCGTACGTGTGTCTGGGGATGTTCGGGGGGTTCGATTCGGAGAGCTTCGGTGAATCGGACGGTTACGGGGGCGATCCGAAGTCGCGGAAGAATCGATTCCTGCGGCGGTTCATCGAGCACGCGACGGTCCATCCGTCCGAGCTTTTGATGAGGAGACCCGAATGCGAATTCGCTAGGTACTGCGAGAGGAAGTTCGAGCAGGTAGTCCGCCCGATCGTGGGGTCCTACGAAGTCGATGGGACGGAGGAGGGCCTGGGTGAGGATTCCGTCCACGACATGTTCGTCGAATTGGCGAGCTCGGTGTGGATGGTGCACAAGCTGGCGTACTCGTTCGATCTGGCGGTGGAGATCTTCCGGGTCGAGAGGGGGGCGGGGTTTTCGGCGGTTTACATGGAGAACGTCGTGCGGAGTGCATCGGACGGTGGTGGTGGTTCGGGACGACGGAGGGTTGGATTCACGGTGGCGCCGGGGTTTCGGGTTGGAGGGACGGTGATCCAGTGTCAGGTGTATTTAGACAGACAGTGAGAGACTGGTAATTGTAATTCGCCAACTCAAACTCTGTAAAGGAATTGAAGTTTAATCTGTTGATACTCTTATAGGTGACATGCTGTTTTTAGAGAATAATAATTATTGTGTTCATTTTGAAAGCTCATGCTACAACCTGCAATTGATCAATTTTTAGTGATGTTTTTGCTTCAGTGAAAGCTGAATTTGGTTTTTGCTGGAAGTTATTGTGGATTACTTGTTTTCAGCATCGAAGGAAATACTACACCATTGGAATTTTAAGCGAGTTGGATGGGTTTTGTTCATCTGAATTGAAGGTTCTCTCCTCGGACTGGGTGGGTGGGTGCTTGAGAGTTTTAAGATACGTGGGTTTTGATAACATTGAGAGTGATGAAGATAGATTGATGACACTTGAGACAGAGATGGCCATCGCTCTTCGTCGATCATGTCACGAATATGATAGATGAGACAAGCCATGTCACGAAGATGATGGATGAGACAATCCAACAACTCTGTTATTATGTGATGAATAACAATTTCAATATAAATAAAAGTACGATTGAAATAAATAATTTAATTATTTTTTGTTGGAGAATATAATAATATAGTTTTTGTTGTGTAGTTAAATATAGACAAGTTTTCGTTTAATAACGAGCAATGCATTAATGATGCAGTCAACTGCGGATAACAAGAGGCCGTCTCGTCCAAGGCCGCCTGAAAGGTTAGTTAGGAACCTCTAACACGCTCTCTACCATCTTAGGATGAGCCGTATATAAAGCACCCGAACCATGCATCATTGGAAGTTAGTGGGAATGGATGTGCATTTGGAAGGGCTCATCCCAAGCCCCGCGGCCGCTTGCAGGCCATTAACCAGCTGTGTAATCCGTAGTCTTATTTTGCAGCTTTGCATACAGTCTTGTTATCTCCATCAAGACATATAATGAGACTGTCTCTAACATTATATATATATAAAAATGGTTTGAATCCTCCACTTGATTTTTACTTTTTTTTATATTTGTATCGTGTTTGACTTATTGGAAGGCTGCTCATGTTTCTTTTAACAGAAAAAAAAAGAAAAAAAAGTGGTCCCTGTGAAAAATGATGTGATATTTATTGAATCAATTGACTAAAAGGAAGAATAGGAAATTTTGAGAAACGTAAAACACTTTTTTTTTTTTTTTAATGTAGACTATTTATAAAGCATAGTTACAATAGTCTACTAGGAGTAATCGGGAGGGAGAAAAAGAGAGAAAGAAAACACAAGGAAAAAACCATCAAAAGGGACCAGCGGGTTTGGTCACACGAGATGTCCGCCTCGACACCACCTGCCGCCTAACAGGAAATGACCTACGAACAACCAGCCCAGAGGATCCTCCTATAGTAGAGCACGCTGCCTAGCTATGTGTAAATACTTTCTTTAAAGCAATGTTTGGTCCCTCTTGAAAGAGAATATTAATGGACCGTCGCAATTAGCTTCCAGTTTACAACCAAACTTCATGGAAACTGTTTAAAAACAATCCATCGATTGCATGGCCAGATCGATCGCATGGTTGGATCAGTGTTGGTGATCGGACGTTTGAATGATCGCATAGTTGGATCGATTGTTGGTGATCGGATAGTCAGCCGATCACATGGTTGAATTGTTGCATGCTCGTGGTCGTCAGATCAATCGATTGTATGGTCAGATCGATCACCAGTGATCCAGATGGTCGAATCGGTTAGATTTTTCCATGTGGCACTGTGACAGCATTAAATAGTGGTTGAATATGACCCCCACGTGGTTTTGTTACACAGTACATTTTTAAGCTTCAATTCAATCTCATGTATCTTGATAGTGTAACATACTCACATTAATAATATATATATACATCATTAATTCTACTAATATTTTAAAAATAAATTCATACAATTCAATTCATTGGAGTATATATATATTTTTTTATTTAAAAAATATTTTATTAGATAAAATATACTATTTTTAATAAATTTTAAACATTTAGGAACCGTAAAAAAAATTTTACATAGTAATTTCCTTATGTAATTAGAATACTTCACTGACCAAGAACATCAACTTATGTCAAAGCCAAAAAGTCAATTATTCCTAAAAGTCACTAACTAAAATTTTATAGTAATTATTTCTATAAGTAACACAAAAAGTCAATAACCAAAAATCTTATAGCAATTATTGCTGAAAGTTTATGAGTAATTTTGAAAATGAGATGATATATGAAGTGTATTTACTCAAGCTTGATCCAACAACTAAAAGGAAAAAAAAATTGAAACAGAAAGAATATGAAGGAAATGATGCTTAAGGATTTTCTAAAATATCCTAATTAATATATTTCTTTCTAAGCCCGTTTGGAACGGGAATATGATTTATTTTTTAGCATACATTTATTCCGGCATAAGTGAGGATAAAGTGATTTTGTGTTTGGTTGTGTTTTGAATTATTCAGGTTGGTAAACGTAAGAATAAATGTTTTGTTGTTTGGGTAAAATGTGAATAAAATATGGATAATGATTTATAAAAGGTGAAAAAATAATGATAGTTGATTTGATAGATGATTTATAAGAAGTGATAACAGTTGATTTGAAAGTGGGCTCACATATTCTTTGAGTGCAATAATCTAGGATAACTTTAATTTCAGGGGTTAGATGGAATCCATATACCACTTTATATCAGTTTATTCTGGCATACTTTATCCCTAGTTATTCTATGCTCCCGTTTGTTTTGGAAATAAGCTCCCGGATAACCCTGGATAACCTCGGACAAGGGAAACGGTGTTTGTTTGCCCCGGATAACCCTTGATAAAGTATGCCAGAATAAACTGGTATATGGATTCTAATCAACCCCTGGAATTAAAGTTATTCTAGGTTATTCCACTCAAAGAATATGTGGGTCCACTGTCAAATCAATTGTTATCACCTCTTATAAATTAACTGTCACATTATATGCATTCGTTTGGATGCTAATTTGGGATACAAAACTTATATCAAAAAGTGGAATGTCAATTATTGCTTATGCGAAAAAGTCACTTGTACTAAAAACTTATACAAAAGTAAAAAATGTAATTACTGCTTATACCAAAAAGTCTCTTATACAAAAAAAAAAAAAAAAAACTTTTACCAAAAAAAAAAAATATATATTGCTAAAAGTCACTAACCAAAAATTGTAACAATTATTGGTATAAGTATACTAATCCCTAGAAAAAGTTGGGTAAAGATTTAGTAACAAATAACTTGATAAAAAATTTCATTCCAACCAATAAAAATGACAACTAATGTTTTTAATGATGAATCTACGCACTTTTTAAAATCTCATACCCCGTTATACATCAACGTATATTGTTATGCAACCTGTATACATGGATGATATCTGAATGGAAGGACCTTGAAAAAATATAACTAACCTAGAGTTCTTTTCATGTAAATATGTAAGAAAAAATTGAAGGACCAAAAATAAATAAAGGATAGAAAAACATTTGGAATTAATTTCAAAAGAAAAAAGCATAAATGCAAATAACGAACCCATTGTCTGAGTCTACTGAGGATCATAATCAATAACTTCTCTCACCAAAGATATGTTTAAAACATTATGTATTGTAAAGAGTGTAAATCAATCAGAGCATAAACATTTTTTGTAACTTTATTTATATATACATATTTAATTCTTATATATATTTGTGGTGTTTTCATATTCAAATCTTTTTTAGATTTGTGTATATAGGAGGTTAGTTACAATAACAAGTGACAAAGAAGTTTATGAAATTGTAAATGAAACTGCAAAAAGAATTGTATATCCCAATAGTCCAATAAACACGTACTTTTCCTTAAATGTGGCATTTTAAGCTTTAATGTTGTTTTTTTAACTTTTGAAAGCTGTAAAAACAATACTTTAAAAAAATTGATCAAATTTTCAAATCTCCTTATTTTTCCACTGTAATTCCAAACGGTATAAAAAGTCTACATAAAGCCATTGTTTCTTTTTTCACTTCAAACTCAAATAAATACAGAACCAAATCACCAATAGAGACCTCCTTGACACTGTTTTTTTCCCATTTGTTTCAAAGGATCAAAGCCCCCAAAAATGGCTGCAATTTATCTATTCATTTATATTTGTGTCACTCTTTTTCATTGTAAAGAAGCAACACGAATACAGCTTCCACACGGAGCCGGACCAGAAAAAATTGTAGTTTTTATACTTTCTTTAATTAGTGATTTAATTGTTTAGTTATTTTGGAAGCTTAGATAAAAAAAAAAAAAAATAGTTTTGTTATTTGGGTTTTTTCTCTATCGGGACACTAACTTCTCTAAACAATTTTTTTTTTTGAAAAATTGTGATTGACAGGAATTTAATTTCTCTTGTTGGGTTGGGGAGCCTATTTTATCTAGATTGCATGTTCCTTTTAAAAGAATTTCTCCATGCATGTTCAATTTGTTTATTTAAGGGTGTCGGTTTGACATCATCTCATTCTCTTTGTGTTATAAAATCCAGAACCAAAAGAATTGCATTTGAAATCATTCGATCTCTCAAACAAAAAAATTAAAATTTATTTTTAAATTCAACTTCCTGGAAGTTTTTTTTATTGAATTTTTAGAAAAATAAAACCAAAAACTAATTGTAAACCTTGTGTATGTTCAATCCATCAAACTAATATGATTGTAATTGTGGCGGGGCATCCATATATCTTTAAAAATATTTCTACAATGACAAATCTATTAATTTATGCTTTTTAGTCTTTTTTTTCTGTTCAATGACTACATACACACATCCAGTAAATTCATTAACACATCATTTCATGAATTGATTGTGTTATTACATAGGACTCGGGACTGCATTGGATCGATCAATCGTTTACTTGAACACAAATGTGGTCGTCTGCTAGGGCTTCAGCTAAACCAAAAGTCTGGTGACATCTACATCGCCAACGCCTATTACAGATAAACATGTTTGTGCATGATGGAAGAAAGTGAGAAAAACATTAAATTTTCCTTTCGAATCATTTAGAAATATGGTGTTTGTTCAAACGAAGAAAAAAAAAAAGAAATTTCTATCATTTTTCTTCCTCTATTTTATTTTAAAGATTTTTAGTTTTAAGTCCCTGTAAACATGTCTATTTAAAAATCGATCACTTCCTTTTTCATATTTCTTTTTAAGTTCTTATATTTAATCACCTATTTAGTTTTTAGTCTTTCTGTAAACGTTCGTCCATAAATGGTAATTTGTGAAATATGATTTTATTTTTAAGTCCATGTAAACTATGTTATTTAGTGATCAGTCCCTCCATTCTTCATATTTCATTTTAAGTGTCTAATTTCAAACGCTTTTTTTTTTATTAGTTCATAGACAAAAATGAAAACATGTGTGGTCTAAGTTTTGAACTGTAAAAATGACCGAGTCTAACATTTTCCTAAGGAAAATGATTTGTCATGCCTCTCGTGCAGCCCCAATTGCAGTGCAAACCATTTTTTTTTAAAAAAAATCATGCACTCTTCTATTGAAGTTCATGTTGTTATATGAACTGAAATATATATTGAAATACAATAGTGTATTTTTTTTTAGTTGAAAAAATAATAAAAAATTTGTGCCACACATTATGATAGTCATACATTATGATAACACAATTTTTAGTATATTTATGTGATTCTTAAGTAGATTTTTATTATAAATTTGATTTATTTAATAAATATAATCATACAATTTTATTGGATAACTATTTAAATATAAAAAATGTATTTGGGATAATTCTTAGTAATTCAAATTCATAATCAAAATATATTTAAGAATCACATAGATATATCAAAAACTGTGTTATCACAGTGTATGAGGTTTTATCATAGTGTATGACGCAAATTTTTTATCATTTTTTCAATTAAAAAAAATACACTAGTGTATCTCAATATATATTTCAATTCATATAACAACATGAACTTTAATGTAAAAGTGCATGATTTTTTTTTAAAAAAAATTGATATGCACTGCAATTGGGGATATACGAGAGACTGAACATATTATTTTCCTTAGGAAAATGTTAAATTCGATCATTTTAACAGTTCAAAACTCAGGCTACACATGTTTTTATTTTTTTCCATGGACTAATAACAAAAAAGCGTTTTGAAATTGGGGACCTAATACGAAATATGAAGAAGGGAGGGATTGATCACTAAATAACATAGTTTACATAGATTTAAAAAAAAAATCACATTTCACAAAGTAATGGTGTATGGACGGACGTTCGACGGAGGGACTAAAAATCAAATAGGCGGTTGAATATGGGGACTTAAAAAGAAATATGAAGAAGGGAGGAATCGATCCCTAAATATACATATTTACATGGACTTAAAACTAAAAATCCCTTTATTTTATCATGAAAGATGGAAAAAAGTTTCCTTCTCCGTAGGTTAGAATTTGAGAAAGGGATTAAAAATGACCATCTCATGCACAAATAATATAAAAGTTGATCAAAGAAAAATATTTTACTTTTTACCATTTTTCCTTCAATTTAAATTCCTCACTTTTTCATTTTTCTTTCAAATTTGTGCCACAATAAATTGCTCATATGTACATGGATTCTCGTTAAATCATATAAAAAAAAAATTTAGTTGACGATGGATAAAATTTGAATATGGTGTGGATAATGATCAATATTCTAAAAAGCACTAGACACTTATCGGATAGTTGAAAAGGATTACGGATTAATATGTTACTATTATAATAATACAAAATAGGGTTAAAGACATCTAAGTCCCTACAAACATAGGAAAACCCATATAAGTCCCTACTAAAATTGAGACAGACATACGAGTCCCTGAAAACTCAGAAAAACCCAATTATCATCCCTGAGTTAAATTTTCATTCAAACTTAATGGAATATTCCTAGAATATTCCATCACATATAATGGTATAGACAATGAAGTCCTTATAAACAGTCATAAAGACAAATTAGTCACTGTAAAAATCCTTCAGGGGTATTTTTGTCTTTTACAATGACCAATTTGTCTTTACGATTGTTTATAAGGACTGTAATGTCTATTCAATTAAATGTAAAAGTCTTTCAGGGGCAATTTTATCTTTTGCGGGGACTAATTTATCTTTATGATTATTTATAGGGACTGCAATGTGTACACAATTTAATGTAAAAGTTCTTTTAGGGGCGATTTTGTCTTTTGCATGGACTAATTTGTCTTTATGATTGTTTATAAGGACGTTAATGTCCATACAATTATATGTGATTGAATATTATAAGAATATTCTGTTAAGTTTAGATGGAAATTTAACTCAGGGATGATAATTGGGTTTTTTTGAGTTTTCAGGGACTCGTACGTCTGTCCCAATTTTAGTAGGGACTTATATGGGTTTTTCTATGTTTATAGGGACTTAGATGTCTTTAACCCTACAAAATAATACATATATGATATGTATATTTAATATGTATATAATAGCTAAATATTAAAAAAATAAAATGAAAATAATAAAATGTTACGGGATCACTTAAGCTGTTGATGAGAATTAAAAATCGATTGATTATATCAGCAATCAACAATCATCACCCTACAATAAAACCCAAGGCCACTGCTCTGTTGGATGATAAAACTAAATAAATAATGATCCAACGGCCATGATTATATCTAACCGTCAGAGCCCCACTATAACCAAAATCACATGGATCAGACAGGCCAAAATCAAATATGACATTATGAAAAAAAAATCCCTTTCAGTGTCTCTCTCCAATCGCCACCATAAACACTCAGCTCCTCTTCTTTAAGAGTCTCTACACGTGTCAACCCTTCGATTAAGCCCATTTGGTTCCTCTACTTTCCACATAAAAAAATAAAAATAAAAATATTAGACTCAATCACATTTATCAATCAAAACTCAGACTTCACATATTTTTATTTTTTAAAAAATAATATACATCATCTAATGACGTATATGTTTTGATAAAAAAATGTATATCGCTCTATTTTGAGTTGATTGAACTCATTTTTAGTAAGTGTAATAAAATATTTAATGTGATATATACAACATCTAATGAGATATATATTTTACTGAATTTCTAACATGATATATAAGACTGTTTTGGATTGAGAAAAAAATTGAGTATAACAACACTCTAAAAAATGTTTATTAAACCCTAACAAGTTTAAAAAAAAAACAAACATGGAAAAGAGAGAGAGAGAGAGAGAGACATCCCTAGAGTCAGAGATACCTTCACTGTCAGCACAGATGAGACTCGATTACAAATTTGAATGGGCCAGCGACCGATCCCCTGCGGCACAAATGTGTACTGCCTGAAGAAGAATTACAAGCAGAAGAAGAAAACGAAAAAGAAGAAGCAGAGATTGAAGAAGAATAAGAGGGGGATTTCTAGAGGGAGCGCTGCGAGAGTTGTGAGGAGAGGTAGTTTTTTTTAAGTTTTGACTCTTTCTTTTTTTTTTTTTTTTGAAAAAAAAGGTTTTTATTTTTATTTTTTTAGTCCTCGTAAACTATAAGATTTAGTGATTAATCCATCACTTTCTACATATTTTATTTTAAGTCTCTAGATTTAAATAATATATTTTTTATTAGTCCCTGGAAGGGACGTATCCTTAAATTATTTGATTTTCGTTTAAGTCCCTGGAGGAACTAAAATGAACATATTCTTTAAATCTGAAGACTTAAACCAAAATATGAAGAAATGAGGGATCGATCACTAAATTATATATATTATGGGGACTTAAAAATAAAAAACCCCAAAAAAAAATTCGATTGTGGGTAGTGTGAGCTGACTAACCCGCTTAAGCGGCCGACTAGGCCAGACCTCCTGTAGGCCGCCTAGGGCTTGGGCGATGCGGGCAGTATCCATCTCTGCCTAAAGCACCATCTAGGCATTGCTTATTGCCGCTTTTTAGAACAATGATAATGATTAATAAAATATAAAAAAATGATTTTACCTGTGAACCCCCCCTAATTTATAAAAGTTGATGATAATTGATTTGACATTGAGATCCACATACTCAAATAAGTTAAATAACATGGAATAACTTAATTTCAGGAATAGCAGGAATATAATTGTATCACTTTATATCAATTAATTCTGACATATGGATTCTTATTTATTTCAGTCTTTCAAACACCCATTTCATCACTATTCCACCTTATCCCCCCTTATTTCACCCCAATTCCCAAACTAAACATAAGCTAAACGGAATCATTGTTGCAATCTTCAACTGTTCAACATGCTTTAGCTCCATCTAATTACTATGAGGTATATATTTTTTATTATTTAAAATAAATAATTTTGGATTATATTATATTTTAAGTACATTATCCTTGGACTATTTCTTGGTCATCTTAAAGATACTTGATAAACTCTTAGAAATAATGTGTTAAATTGGACGAATGTATATTTTTAAAATAAAAATGATAAGTGTTGCAGACCCAGTTACATACATGATTGAATTATCATTTTTTCTAATCTATATATTTCGTTTATTTTATAAAAATAAGTGGTAAGTCACTGTATTTTTGCTTTTCAAACTCCTGAAACTTTTTTTCTTTTCAAAATGAATTAAATGCATCCAAGGGTAAATCGAATCTAGCAATAAAGAAATACTTTTTTTTTTAATAAAGAAAGGAGGAGGAGCTTTACGCCTCTACCATCACCCTGATTACATGTATGAAACTCATTTGTTTATAAAAGTATTCTTTCTTATGGGCGTTTGGTAATATTTAATAAAGATGATTCTGTTTTTAATTAAGCAGAAAATTGAAAAGTGTTATCAAATGCATTCTAAAAAACAAACTTAATTAAAAAGTTATTTACAGCTTTTAATATAAAAATGTTGCTTTTTTTTTTAAAAAAAAAATGCGCTTTTCAGGAATCAAGTCTATTTAAACTACTTTATTCAAAATCTTATTATTCTTTCTTAGGCTATGTGAGGAGGAGAAAATGCAAAAAATTCAATAACCTTAAATATATTTCATAAAAAGTTCATAGAAATCAATAAAAAAAATGATAACCCACTAAATTTAGCAGTGATATCACACCAGAAAAATAATTGATTTTAATTTGTCTTGACATGCTAAAGATTTTTTT
Organism: Acorus gramineus; assembly: GCA_030737835.1. Classification (NCBI taxonomy): domain Eukaryota; kingdom Viridiplantae; phylum Streptophyta; class Magnoliopsida; order Acorales; family Acoraceae; genus Acorus; species Acorus gramineus. Next base: position 6,067,845 of record CM060856.1, on the reverse strand, counting down.
TGTTTTTTTAAAAAAAATCCCAAAAGCTAAAATCATATGATCTCAAAAAAAAAAAAAAAAAAAAAAAATTGATTGTACAGTTCAGATTGCATCTGTTGGTGCACTTAAAAGCAACACAAAAGAGCAGTTTAGGTTTTAATGGAGTTCACACACTAGTCATTGCTTTATTCCTAATTAAGTAATTTCTAATAAATATGTATATGCATTGTTAATTTTTTTCTTACACTTACTATAAATAGGTTCATTAAATTCAAAATGGAGCAATATACGTGTTTTTTTTAATCAAACATATACATTATTAAACGATGTTTACTATTATTAAAAAAATAAAAATACGTGTGATCTCTTTTAGAGTGTGAAAATGATTAAGTCTAACATTTTTTCAATTTAGAATTATGTCTTCAAGGGGTTTTAGTTTTCACCTAATATATATATGTTGATAAAAAAGATTTGAGCTCTGATATATTCAGCTTTCTCCCAGTCCTAAATGCAATTCTATATATCTCGTTAGTCTCTTCCACTCACTTAGTCGAGATATATAACTCATTTTTAATTTTTCATATTTTTTATAAATGATATAATTCAATTCATCAAAATATATATTTTATTTTTGATAAACGTATATATTTTATTAGATAAGATATATGATTTAAAACAAATAAAAACACGTGATAGCTGTATTTAATTTGGACTGAACTGCACTGTTTCCAAAGATATATTTTTGATGATCACTGTATCACACGGAAATGGGCCGTAAGTGACCAAGACATTTTGGTCGCTTGGTGAACATGGGCTTGGGATCCCGTGGCCCACAATATATATGACAGGGCGTTCCAAGTGGTTTCTCATCTATAGGTCCCTTATCTTGAAAATGTCAGACTCAACACCAATTTTAACCCTAAATATAGTACACACTTTTTTATATTTTTTTTAATTTTAAATAGTATACATGATCTAATAATGTATGTATTTTTATAAAAATAAAATATATACTCTAATATACTGTATCGACTCATTTGTAGGATATGTAAAAAAAAATCTAATAAAGTATATAATTTATTAGAGTGAGCGTAGGTGCTAATGAGATATATGGGGTTATAAAATAGACTAAGTGTAACAATGCTGCTATTATAATGAACAACTTCACATCACAAGATCCATTAAATATTTCATGATTCAATTGAAACCCAATTGGGACAATAAAAATGTTACTTTCAATGTTTCAACTTGTTTTAATTTTTTAAAGTTATATATTTTAATATAATGAAATACATATTTTTATAAAATAATAAAAAATATAAATAATTAATTGTTTATTATATAACAATAAAAAATTACATGCTTCATTTAAGCTACAACCTCAGTAGCACCATGAGAACTATAATTAATTAGAGTTGGATTCAATGACCTAGTCCAATGACCTAAAAAAGGGTTATGTTACACGTACCCTTTTTTCACCCACTATTTACTTTTAAGATCACATGATAAACAAATGGTATGATTAAAAAAGGGGGTATGTAAAAAAATAATTGATATTATCATACAATAAAAAAGATATTATCATAGATTTCAAACAAAGGGTATGTTTAAAAAATTACAGTAAAACAGTGGGGTTTGTAAAAAAATAATTGATTGAATGATTGTAATAAGAGAAATATAAGGAATTTAAAAATAAATGATATATAAAGCTCATCAGAAGCTATGTCTTTTTTGGTGCAGGACATTAATTTATAATATTACACTTTAAAAAAATCATAGAATAGCAGGGGTTCAAACAGAGGTTTTCTGTTTCCCCCTATAAGAGCATCTCCAATGGAGATCTCTAAAATAGAGGGTAAAAAAAGAATTAAAAAATCAAAAAGTGATTTTAGAGTCTTTCTATTCATTTATCTACTCCAACCACAATCTCTATTTTCATCTCTATTTTATTTTTATATACTATGTTTTTTATAAAAATTAAATTTATATTATCCCTCTTATTTTTTTATGTAGTACCCAAAATTAAGAAATATTAATAAATTTAAAATCAGTAGAAGTTAATATTATCAGTTTTGTACCAGGTGATCATTAAATATATATATTTTTAAATATATGTTAAACATATTCAATATTATACTCATTTGAATCGTATCAGCGATATCTATCTAATGGTACCAATTTTATGAAAAATGAAATTATGTAGAAGAAGTTATACACTTTATAAAAAAATAAAGAAAACAAAACTCAAATTTGGAGGCTCAAACAGTGAGCCTCCAAATTTGGAGTCTCAAAAACCATTCTCCAAAATGGAGAGTCATTTTGGAGGATGGTTGGAGATGGATTTCCACCCAACCATGCTCCATTTTGAAGAAATGGAGAACGATTGGAGAAGCTCTAAGAAGGGGACATGTAATGCCATCGATCACTGTCGTTGATCATTTCTTATTTGGACGGTCGAAATCGTCCCTCAAAACAAAAAATCAAACCTTCACAGGGTCTCTCTCCTCCCACAAAATAAATCAAGAAACCCTAACCCCTCTTTCAAAACCACCGTGCAGCAACCATCGACCGCCCCTGTCCGACGACCACCGAGCAGCAACCACCGACCGCCCTTGTCCCCCTTCCGAACCCTGCGATCAAAATCTGAGGTATTCTTATGTTCCTTTGTTAATAATGTTCTCTTGGGGTGGAGAACCTGCCACATTGAACCTTCATACATGGAACCAAAAACTTGCCAAAAAAAAAAAAAAAAACTGGTAGTGGCCAGGGTTGACGAGGTCGCCGGGAATCCATGAAGGCGCTATGGGTCGGAACAGATGAACAAGAAGAGTAGGAGTTGATGGGTTTTGAGGTTTTATAGAAAGAGTGAAAATACAGAGGAAAAAAAAACTCTTTTGGGGACAGTGACAAATGGGTCTTATTCTTAAGTCTTTCTCTTTCACACAAAAAATTCTCTCTTTTGTTTCCTTTCCTATTCCACTATTAATTTTTTTTGTTTGTGATGTCTCTCTCCCTCTATTTACCTTTTGTATTGTATTTTGTGATCTCTCTGTAACTACTGTCTTTCCTCTCTCATTTGATATCTAGTATGTATGAAATTCCACTACTATATGTTCTCATTTGATATCCAATATGTATGAAATTCCACTACTATATGTTCTCTTATTTACCGAAGTAAAGGTTGTCATTTTAGAGATTTACATTTGGTGAAAAAGTGATTTGGGTTTTTCCAACTTACTTTCAAACATTAATTTTTCATGTCAAAATTGTTCATTTTTTTAATAGATGGGTCAACTATGTATAAAATATATATATGAAAATATTCCAAATTGAAAAAAAAAATGTGATGTTTGGGAAGGAAGGGGATTGATTTCTCCATCTGGTTGTCAAAATTTTTTAAGACAAGTGTATGGAATTGAAGGGGACTGATTTTTTTTTTTTACAAATTTTTTTTTGCAAGTTGGATGTTCATTTAAATTGACATGAATTGGTTTTTCTAGGACGACTGTATGGAATTGAAAATTTGGATGAGCAAACTTTTCTATGTTGGAATTTTTTTTGGTGATAGAGATGCTCATTCTTTAAGAGAAAAAAAAAATCAAGATTTGATTCTGTTTTTGTTTACAAAGATGGTTCTGTGTGTTTGCTATTTGGAATTTGATTACATATTGATATAGCCAATTTTCATGTCTATTGCTGGGTTAGTTTTTATGGTAGAAAATATTAACAAATGCTTTGTAGTGTTGCTGTTCTAATTTTCAATGCGATTATTCTGTTGTTTTTTTTTTTTTGGTTTTCTTTAATTATCTGCTTGAACTAAATGCGAATAAAATATGTGTGGTTTTTAAATAGATCTCATCGAACAGATAGATTTGATTTTTATTTTTATTGTAGGTTCATGGCAAAATTTAGATATTATGCAGTAGCAATAGGTAGAATCCCAAGTGTATATACGAGTTGGCCTGAATGCAAAGCACAAATACATGATTTTTCGGATCCAGTATTTAGGGGCTTCCAAAATCTAGAGGACGCCAATCAATTCATTACCAAGTATGCCGTTCGTGTGTCGAGTTCAAGTGCCAACTTAGTTGGTTCTCAGACAGAAGAGACAGAGTTTCTGGATGACCATTCCACTCTACTGTTGACCACCTCTTCGAAGAGAGGCAGTACAAGCTCAGCACTCAAAGGCATGATTTCCCAAGTTGGTCCACTTAAAAGAGAGGTAGTTTCGCTCGCCTATTAGTTACCATGTCCGGTTGTACTATTTTCTTGTTGGTCCTCATTCTCACAATTCTCATTCTCATTTTGCTTCACATGTAGGTAAGTCCAGATTATGTATTGTGAACCAAGAACATGTAATTTTGTTTGGAATCGATGACTTGGAGTTGTAATTTATTTGGGACAACATGTTATGGTTGTGGAAGTTTGTAATGGTTTTTCATGTTCTTTGTTATGACCTTATTTACAAAGGTAGAATGAAATCACTTGCTCTGTTGTAAATTACATCCCTAGAAACTTACTAGAAAGTAAGCCATCCGAGAGACGCAACAAACTTTCAAATGAGGCTATCAAATTCCATCATCCTTTTGAAAAAAATTTCAAGAGGCATTAGCACTGATTGCAGCAGATACCATTGATTTTTTGGTAAATGGCCTGTATGGACTTCATTGAGTGTTTTACTAGCCTCAAGAAATGTCAATTTCCATATGACAAAGGCCAAAATTTATGTTTTGCTGCATCAAATAGTCAACAATATGAACTTATAGATCATATAACATGTCTGGCATCACTAATTTTTTATCCAATAAAAGAGTGGAGCACCAACTTGAATATCAGATTTATTTTGCATATTCTGACAAAATCAAATATGCCACTTGTTCCAGATATCATGATAAGAGAAACAACACAAAATAACTTACACATCAAACTCAACTTTGAACTCGCATGAATCAAACTCAACTTTGAGCATTTAAATTACATTGTTCGATCTCGATCTTAAACCCATAACATTTAAAATGTATTGAAAACATTTAACATTACACATCTAGGAATCCAAAACCTACAATCAAACCCATAACATTTAAAATGTTCAGTACATCTAGTAATCAAACCCTCAAAAATCTGTGTTCCTCTTCCATTCTTCAAAAAATTTTGATGCTTCACTCATTTGAGTAGGATAAAAAAGGGATTTCTGTGCCTGCGATACAATGGATTAAGTCATTGAAGTATATATGAAATCTCAATTCCATCAACTAGAAAAAAAATGAAATGTATCTGAAGCAATTGACTCATTGAAGTCATTCTTTGACTGCTATCGTAGTTCCTAACTATGGGGCCTCTCATTCCTTGCGCAAATGTTGGAGGGCTCTCAATCGCAATATGGGACGCATGTTGAGAGCTTTGACCTCGTGATCCCTTCTCCAACGCGTCGATCCATCTTTTTTGAGGCTTAACCCCCCACAATCTTCTTTCCTCTTCTTTTAAAGCTCTTAGCAATCTCACTGTTCGGAATGCTTTCCACCTCATGTTGCTTGTTATCATCTTGTAAATTTTGAGATGATGTCCGCAAATCTATCTCAACCTCCTCCATTATCTCATTCGTGCGGCGTTTAAGTAGCTCTGTTGAATGATGTGTTTCAGATGCCTTGGATGCCACCTGAATGAGACCATGGCTTAATTGTTGGAATCGTCTTCCCAATTTAGAAATAGGATCAACCTGTATTGAAGAAGAACACATATCATGCACAACACCGGATTTTGCAAATCTTGTCCACCTCTTCAAGATATATTGTTGTGAAAGCTCCTTGATATTTATGTGATCAAGAACTTTTAGAACATGATAGCACTGGATACCCATAAATTCAATTTTTTTACAGCTACAACTGACCATCTCTTTAGATGAATTATAAAAAATGGTTCTTTCACTGCCACCATCTCTACGAACTTTGTACTCTATCATATGTCTCACCTCTCGATGAATGTAGATAGAACAATTCAGAAATTTTCCATACTTTGCTTGAAATAACTCAAAGATCTCTGGCATGTAAACCGTTGCGACACATGTCATCATCAAAGTGTGAAATGAAATTACTGATACTGTATTCATCATTTTGAAATCAACACTCAATTCACTTTCACGTCGATCATCCATAACCCTATCAAAATGCTGAAAGAAACGTAATGGATCATGCTTTGAGTTCAGGTAGCGTCTCAGAAGAGCATTGAAGCTTTCACTACGTTGTGTACTCTTCATATCCGTGCAGAATGTGTCTCCGGTACACTAAAGCCCATTTTTCCTTCTCAGCAAAAGTTTGTTGTAGCCATTTATTATCTCGAAGATTGCATTTTTTAAGCATGTTATCCCAAGCATCTAGGAATTCATCCTTTCTCTCGTACTCATAAATACAAGCATAGAAGGAACTTCTAAAACCTTCAATAGCATAAAGATGTCCAAGATGTTTTGTTGCATTTTGGGTCAAGTGCCACACACATAGCCGATGATGAGTATCTGGTAGGACAATTGAAATAGTTTTAGCCATCGCCGCTGATTGATCTCTTAGAATAGTCTTTGGACATCTCTTTGACATTGCTTGAAGAAAAGTTTCAAATAACCAAATAAATGAGTCAGCTGTCTCATCGTAAAACAATGCACCACCAAAAACAATTGTTTGTCTATGATTATTCACTCCAACGAATGGTGCAAATGGTCTCCCATGATTATTTGTGCGATAGGTCGTGTCAAAACAAATTACATCACCATAGTATGCGTGATCGACAATAGACCTGGAATCGGCCCAAAACACATTGGTTATTTGTTCACTGACATCAAGTTGCATTGAGTAAAAGAATGATGGATTTTGCTTTTGCTTGTTGTTAAAATAACTCCATAAAAAATAATTGGAAAACACATCAAATCTAGAAACACAAAAACATAAAAATAAATCCATCAAAAATTAAAAACATATTACATCTAGAAACCACAAAATAATATAAATAAATCAATTAAAAAATTATATCATCTACAAAAAAATAAAAACAAATTAGATCTACAAACCATAAAAAAATATAGATCCATAGAAAATCTTTATTTTTATCATCCACTGAAAAATAAAAATGAAAATACAATATGCTATTTTGAGGTGTTCATGCAGAAAGTTGGAGTCGGGAGGCGGTGACGGCGACGGCATCGGGCTTGAGAAGCGGCGGCTTTGGAAGGCGGTGGTTGCAGGTGGGGTTTCGAGGGGGGGTGCGTCTATAGTTTCAGAATGTTTTGATGAACCCGGTTTGATGCCACTGCTTCGGGAGGGTGAGATGGTTAGAGAGAAGGAAAAGTTTTGATGGTGGATTTGGACAGTCCAAATGATAAGTTTTAAACAGTTGTGATTACATATTATTTGAAAACGGAAGGAGATGGAGAGGGGCGATGGGTTTTTCGTTAGTGATACTCATATGAGAGTACGTGATGATTCTGTCAGACGTCGTCTTTCCATTCGTTGAAACAGGGTCTCTCTGTTATTTCGGAACAGAGGTTCTGAATTCGAAATTGTCTACCTTTTTTTTAAAAAAAAAAAAAAAAGAAAAAAAAAAAAAAGAGTGAATGAAGTTAAAATTACCAGCTGTTCTGATTTAAGCCCAATAGACAGTAGCCATGTTCACTGCTAATAACTATCAATTGCGGGCAAAAATAGGAACTGAACTCTTTCTAATGACTTTGATATATATAGTTCCCACCTATAAAGTAAAATTTCTGTCAGATTTCAAGTACAATACAAAAGACTCCTCCTTTTTAGGTCCATAAATATTTTTCTTTAGTGCTTAATTCAAGTTAATCAATATATTCACGGAAGTTGTGCCTTAAAATCATAAACAGTGATACAGCTATTGTTGAAGAATGATTGAAAATGATGACCGAGAATTCAATAATCCTTCGAGTTATGTTACTGCGTCGCTCTCTTTAAAACAATATTTGCCCCTACCAGATAGTGTGCAAGGGGTACTGCAAATATGCATCTAGGATAATTCGAAAAAGACCACCACCAGCGCCTGCACTGACGAGAGTAGAGCGAATACTGTTGAGGAACCCAAATGAACCAAAATCCCCTGTATTAGGCTCTGCAGAAACCCAATACAAGAACACACTTTTGAAAAAAGAGAAAGCTTTTGTGTTATCTTTTTGAATAGTAAATCATGTCAATTTATAGACACATGAGCACCCTTTCAAAGCATCCCATGAGGCTTAACCACTTCAAATCTGGACCGGTTGATCTTCAGTTACAAGATCGACGGTCCAGATCGATCCAACGGTGCACATTGCATCTGACGGGTCCACCAATTAGACAGTCCGGATTGTATCTGATGAAATGATATCCACCGTTTGATTAGCCAAAAAGAAAGGCTACAGTTCCTAGCGACGATGCGTACATGCGAAGTGCGTCAACAAAGCACCCATCGCGCACATGTGTGCAATTTAGCACCGTGTGCATAACACCTTACCATTCTTAACATTACTTTTAACACACACACACTATATATAGTGTCAATATGTTTCTCTTTAACTTTATGTGGGAAAAAAATCCACACACAAATTTTAACAACAAAAATCCAAATCCACAAGACACAAAAATTACAATTAAAAAATTCACTAACACTAACAGCTAGTATAGTATATGCACACACACACAAACACAAGAAATGTATTTAGTACTCACAATCACACACACAGTAGTGTTAGTGTTATACTGATGATCTGTGTCTCTGATAGGGTTGTGGATTTGGATTTATGGGTAAAAGCTATTCTTTGATGTATATATTATATATTCATATTTCTTATTCTTATATACACAGGCTTCATCTTCATCATTCAAATTTTGGAACGTGAACGTGAAAAACAAAACAGAAAGCAAATATAATAATAAAGAAAAAAAAAACCCCATGACCATGACAGCAGAAGACATAGGTTAAGGCATATACTAAAAAATAAAAAAAAAAAATTATTCTCATGAACAGCCGCAAGAATATTTAAATTTTATACTTACTGATGTGGGGGGGAGCATATCCAAATCCCATTTGATGACAAAGACTACATCTATATATTATCTATACATGAAAGACAGATCATCATGAAAATGATTTTTACATGGGCATCATCTCTTCTTCACAAACTTGGCCCACCTGTATTGAAACTTCAAAATAATGCATGTGAAATATATACTATCGTATAGTTTCACTTTTGCTTTGGGACACCCCCCCTCTTGACAGTGACAGGTGTTTCTGCATCAGCATCACCCCTCATCGAGTCTCCCCCTTTCACTTCAAGAATGTCCGACACAGCATCCACGTACAGTGAAGAAAATAAAAACAAGCTAGGCTTGGATCATTGATCCACAGATGCCATGCATTGGCTTTTCTTTTTCTTTGTTTCCAGTTTGACAACACCACATGTTTGTTTCACAGATGTCCCCTCTCTCTATCTCTCTCTTCCTCATCTAATGGAGTCTTTAGGGGCCGTTTGAAAATCCGTTTTAAAGTGAAGCTCACTTTCTTTATTTTTTTAAAAATTGTCATTTTTTTTTGTACTAATAGCTTAAACAAATTATTTTAATTAAACATGTTTTTTCAAAAAAAGACTTTATTGTAATATATTAATGTCGTGCAATGCTAATGCCAAATTGATAAATCTTGTATATATATTGGTAATTGGTTATGTATATTATGTGAACCTTCCTGATTTATTTGGATGCTTTGTATTGAAAGAATTCAAAGTTTATTACTATTTGTTGTAATAAATAAATAAAAGGAACACAAAAATCTGAATTTGCAAATTGTGATGCATGATGTGTAATTTTGAACTACGATACTGATTATTACATAACTTCGAAGATCTTTGTCCTGTCCATTGTTTTAGAATCTTTGAAGTATATATTAGGCAATGATTGCCATATGTTATTGCATAGAAATTCTTTGTAATTTAGCATATTCTGATATGAAGGAACAAATATTGGTGAAGGTGACTGGCTTCCATGAGATGTGACTAAGTTACTAGAATATCAGGATTATAATAAAAAACTATGTCACCATCTCACATGCTTAGATATTGCCACAAATCAGTCTCCAAACCAAACCTCTTCCCATCTATGAAAATTAGGGCACCTACACAATAGGCACTTATGCAGTAGGCAATCTTATTCACATTTTTTTTTCCCCTCTAGTGCATCTCTTAATTGCCACCTATGCTAGACCATTACAATAAATTTTGGAATTTCACAAACTCCATTAGCAAAAGAAACATCAAGGGAGGATAAGCTTTGTGTAACATTATCTATATAATGAAGGCAACGAGGAGAATCTTGGTATATATAGTATACCATCAATAATTGATATAATACCCAGAACACTGTACTTTGAACCTAATATCATAACTATGGCTTATGTGGTCAATGTTATACACGGCTTACATAAAAGACAAAAGAGAGGGGGTACGTCTGATGAGAGAACAAAAAACAAGAAACAAACACCAGGGTTTTGAAAAGTCCAAACCTGAACAACAGCAACGCTAGTGAGCAGTGACTGACTGAGTTCAGATAGATTCATAATACACATAGAAACAGAGAGAGAGAGAGAGAGAGAGAGAGAGAGATACAGAGAGATGGCAGAGAAACCATGACTAGAAAAATAAATAAAAAGAAACGCACACTTGTTTAGCCTTGCTGACCTTCAAAGAGAACCCTAATGAAGAGAATATAACAAAGCAGAAACCCTAGATTGACATCACAAAATTAACAGAACCATCTCAATAAGGAGTGACACCCATGTTGGCCGCAGCAGCTGCGGCCGTCGCGTAGAACCCATCTTTGAGTAGGACTTCCTCTCCTTCCTGTAAATGAAGAAACCAAAAAAAATTGTATATGAGTTTGTTTTGGCTCAAAAGTGAAGAACAGAAAGCCATATATGAAAAGAAAGGAAGAGAGATTACCTGGTGTGGGCGAATGCTGGTCTTCTTGAGGGCCTGATCGGGCATCAGACCAAAGTGGATGTGTGGGAAGTGAGCCCACTGAGAAAGAGAGAGGAGAGGGAGAATCAAATAAAACAAATACATGGGGAGCTTTGTTATACTCGATACTTTTTAAAGTTTAAAATACAGTTACTATATACCTCATTAGCCTCATTCACTCACCATATCAATGATTCAAGGTATATATTTAGTTAAAAAATTTCACATTTTTTATAAATGATATAATTCAATAGTTTACATTGTATAAAATATATGAATTAAAAAAAAAATAACAACACGTGCGGTCTGTGTTTTGGACTGTAAAATGCACTGGGTAACATTTTCCAATACATGAAATGGTTGCATTGAGAGACCGGAAGTGAAAACATGCACCAAAAGTTAGGAACCCTAGAAAAAGAAAGAAAGAAAGAAGAAAGGCTTACATTCTTTGCAGCCGCGCTGAAGGCCTCTCTATGTGTTATATCGGGATTCCCTGCTTTAATGCGTTGGATTTCATCCCTGCATTCATTTTATTCACCCCCCTTATCAAAAACTTATCTTTCTTTATGTTTAATGAAATTGAAGTCCACTGTGATTGAGTCTCTTATTTTGTTTCGTATCAAGACTTACTTGATGAAGCGGTTGTAAGCCGAGGGAACCCTCTGTCTCTTCTCCGGAGCTGCACCCATTTAATTAAAAAACACTAATTAACTTTGCAGTATATCTCTTCATCATAACTTCTCTTTTACAGGGCACACAAAACATACTACATGCAACATGTATACACGAAGAGTAAAGGAAAGATAACAAATTATATATATAGAAACACGAACACTTAAGTTTTATATCTGGTTAACTATAAGAAAAGATGTCATGGATTTATATGGTTTTGTTCAAATGTACATTCACTGATCAGGGGGAGTTAAAAGGAAAAAAAAAATAACGCGAGGTACACATGCTACATAGCATCCGTTACCCTACCCTAAGAGAAAAGACATGGCTAAGGGGGACAGGAAATGAAAATCATAGCAAGTACTGTCATAGCTGAAGCTGATCAAGCTACATTTACTACTACAGAGAGAGAGCCTGTGAGAGTGCAGGCCATGGAAAGGGTGTAGGTTTTGTAATTAATGCTATTCAAGGTCTTTTTTCCCCCCTGACCAGACCACAAAGCAACCACCAATATTTGGGTTGTGATTCTCTTTCTCTCTCCCCCAACTAATTTTGATAGGAAGAATTTTGTTAAAAAGACATGGGTGTAACAACATATGAAATATTAGAGGCTAACAAAACCTTCTAGAGTGACTGATAATGAACAGGTGACATGGAAAAAAAAAGTTAGTTTAACCATGGAAATTGATTAAACTTCATTGCAAGTTGAAATAATATTCACAAGAGGAAGAACAGATGAATAAGTTGGGGTTAGGAAACAAAAAAAAAAGAAGAGACACTCACGTCTGTTGGCAGGTGGAGCTTTGGGCAGCTCTTCAGATCCTTTGACAGCTAAAATGGTTGAATCATTAACGAGGGGCTGGTCGAGGAACATATGATTTTGAGGAGGTTGGGGCGGTGGTGCCATGCATGAAATCTCTTCCTGAAGTGTCTAATAATGAATCATGCACCACAAAAAAAAAAAAAACTGAAGATTAATATCATTAATGCTGAATGAACACCAACTCAATATGAAAAAAAAAAAAAAGAAGAAGAAAACCCCATCTTCATATGTGTCACTAATGATACCAGGAGAGGTTGGGGAGGATTCAAGAAAGGGTGGTGACCGAGGTGAAACTGGTTTGCTGTTGTGGGGAGGAGCAACCCTCGCATGTTCACTGAGAGGAGGTTGGTGCAGTAACCACATCTCACAGTGACCACCTTGAAGAGGCTGCTGCCAGGGACGCTCACCTGCCATTCATAAAAAAAGTGTATATATATTGTTTGAGAGATATACAATTATGTAAAAAAGAGGGTTCTTTTTTGGTTTTTACAGCGAGGACGGTGTCGCAGAAGTTGCAATGGACGTAGCAGAGTTGTTCGGATGGAGGAGGAGGAGGAGAGAGGTTGTCCAAAGTGAAGGCAGAGGAGGATGACATGTTTGAAATGTGTGTTTTTTCTCTTAATGAGTGGTTGATGAGATTTGATTCCCTTCTCTTTTTTGTTTTTTTGGTTTGAGATTGATGGGCGATTTGATTGATTGACTGATCAACAACCTCGGATTTGATCTTGATGTCTGGGGAGAAGAAACGCGCGCGCGCGCGTGTGTGTGTGTGTGTTTTTTTTTTAGGGGAAGAGAGGCTGAGAGGGGAAGATGTAGAGGGGGAGGCTACTTCTCGCTCCTGCTTTTTAGTGTATTGAAGATTTTATAGGAGAGAGAAAGAAGGGGTGGGGGCTGGCCTGGTTGTCATTTGATTTTACTGATGTGAGCTTTGTCTTTCTCTGAATGTCCATTCAATATGTTTTTTTTTTACCTTTTGTTTTATATACAGGGAGGGCTGATCAGGCCCCCTTCTTTACGCGTCTCTTATACTTCATTAATTTTAGGGAAATTATCATTTTTAGCCCCGGAAAAATGAATATTTACAAAAATAGCCCCCCCACCCGAATATTTGCAAAAACTAGCCCCGCAGGTATTTTACACTGGAGACGGATTATATATAATCCGTCTCCAGTGTAATCCGTCTCCAGTGTAAATGGTATGGATTTACACTGGAGACGGGTTATATATAACCCGTCTCCTGAAGACGGGTTATATATAACCCGTCTCCTGGAGACGGATTGTATATAATCCGTCTCCAGAAGACGGATTATATACAATCCGTCTTCAGGCCCTTTTTTTTTTTTTGAGTTGTATACAACTTTGGCTATCTCACCTGTATAAAAATTCCTGCTTGAACATATAATAAGAATGCATTGATATATTTACATAAATCCATTGTAATCACTTGACTCCTGTTTCTAAACACCAATGAAAATACACAAATACAATACACAGAAATGAAAATGCATGAATTACAGTCATCCAACAGAAATGAAATGAAAATATTCTCAGAAGTCCTTTCTCAGAAATCAATACACAGAAATGAAAATGCAGAAATAAAAGTGTTTTACATGCAACAGAAATACAATCATCCAAATATTCTCAGAAGTCCTTTCTTTTTGGCTTTTCTCGGAGCAGGAGGTGCTGATGAAGAGGGTACGTCAGTTGCTGTGGATGGTGGCACACCTGATTGTGGTGGAGTGGTAAATTGTTCGCCCGATCCCCGACTGGCAGTAGTAGAAGAAGTACACCAAACCCTGCGTGGTCCACGAGTATATGTCTGGAGTGTCATCTGTGGAGCCTGATCAGGAGCTGGGGCTGGTTGTTGTGGTTGCTCATCGATCTCTGCATCCAGTCGTACATCATTGAAGAACTCGTCAATGGTGAATTCCGTGTGAGCGAAACTATCATCTACCACATCCTGAGAATCATCAGCATCTGTAGATGCACTGGGGGTACTCGAAGGTTGTCCCATGTCTCCCATCATCGCATCTGCATAGTCCCGTGCCACCGCAACTATACGATCCCACTCACCGCAGTTGGGGTATAAGACCAACCCCCTTGCAAGCACCTCGGTGATGTTCTGTGTAACTCCCCCCTGTTAACAAAAGTTTCAATATAATAAGTTGTTATAAAATCATTTATCACTATCTAAATGTAACACGCGTTTAAAATTCTTACCGAATTTGGTGCGACATAGCCTGGATGGTACTGTGGGGGTGGTGGAGGTGTGATATGTCTGACTGTTCTCTCCCAGTACCACTCCATATATCTCCTCGAACTCCGGGTATCAGGAAATTGGTGGATGTGATCCAATCGTTGGTCCCAACGCTCGATATAAGACTCGTGAAAAACACACCAATTCACATCCTGTCTACCTCGTCGGTTTACCCGGTCGATGGCCTCTACATCAGATGGAATGTCCTGATGCCATCCAAATTGACGTGCGACTCGATCCGGCACGTGCATCTCCACAATATCAAAGCAAATGAGTGGGACCCTAGCCGTCCACAACTCCATATGATCCAAACATGCAGGTGGTAGTGTCTCATATGTCCCAGCATAAGGCTGCCATATAACCTACCAAAAACCAAATATATAATTAGTATGACAATTAACGTAGAATATATCATTTGTCAAATATATGGCTAATTGTATAGTCACCTGCGACTGAAGCTGATAGTCCAGTTGTGCTCTATAGTATATCAGAACACGCGAATTTTCATCAAACCTCTGAGTCACATTCCACCTGAAATTCGAATTTAATGATATATGATCTTCTATGAATTGACAAAAGAAGATGAAAATATTGACATTACCTTGCTCCCAAAGGTCGATCTCCAAGAATAAAATCCGGATCATTCAATGACGGTCGTCCCACATGTAATCTCTCCCACGACCATAGCTGCATTGGAACAAAATCTTTAGTAACACAAGAAAAAAAACAAATTTAGTATGTATGGATGAAAATTGAGGTTTGCATATTACCTGTAGCAAAGAATAAAAACCATGAGATCCTGCCGACATCCTCTCTCCAAGCACACTACCTCTGTACAATGCTCTATATAAGTGGGCCAACGCAGCTGCACCCCATGAATATCGACCAGCATCCTCAAAATCTCTGAATAAAAGAAGGTAGCACGCATGTATCTTATTTCCTGTGCCATCGGCGAAGATTGTTGATCCAAGCACAAATAAGATGTATGCACGTGCATACTGCAAGGATATCGTCGTCCAATTCAACATCTGGTACGATGCTGAAGGTTTCTTTAAGCCATGACAGAAAAATTCTTCCACCCTTGATCTTATCTGCAGGGGGGCCAACACCTAACAGCTCCTCACAGACGCTGGCCCAATCATCGTGGTCTGTGATACCAGTCACGGGCTTGCCATCAATGGGTAGTCCAGTCAGAATAGCAACGTCCTGAAGTGTAATTGTCATCTCGCCCTGTCGCAGATGAAATGTGTTGGTCTCTGGTCTCCATCTCTCAGTCAGTGCTTGTAGAAGTCGATGATCTGATCTGGTATACCCCATCTCTGTCAAATAATACAATCCTGATGCCCTCACGTATGGCTCGATGCGTGGATCCATGACCCAGTGCCGCAATGCCACCATGTGGATAGTAAACTTGGAGGAGTCGGTCTGTTTAAGGAAATTATATATTGAAGTAAGAAAAAAATCATATATGAAGAATAACATTAGAGAAAAACACAGCATCTGTCATACCTTGCCCTGGAATCCATGATGAGACCTATGAGATCCCTGAAAATACAGCAAATCATCCACGACGGGTCCATGCCACTCACGGATGTCCATCACCTGTAATTTGAACACAAGTTAATATCTACTCAAACAATTGAACACAAAAATCATATCACAATCATATTTAACATCAATTACCAGCATTTGTATTCTACGTGGACATTTATTTTTTCTATGGCCTTTCTCATGACATATTGAACATGTATATCTCAGACTTGGATCCCTGGAGTCCATATGCATACGTCGGCGAGTTGATACAGGGCGCCCCGCTTGTCTCCTAACATTTGGTGGGATGAAGATGGGATCGTTTTCCGTAGGAATCGGCCAACGACTTTTATCATCAACGGAGTGGAATCGGGGTTCATAAGTGTGTCTATATGACTCTGAGGAAAGCCAATGTGACACATATCTCCCAGGACTAATACGAGCATACCCACAGGCCGCTATGACATGTGCACATGGATAGTGAAACAACTTCGGAACATGACATTGACATTCTGCATTGTCAGGATATAGGAAAACAATGTACATAACCGCATTCTTGTCTTGGACATTGAATTCTGATCTATCAAGCCTTCTTACTAACATCGCCCTTGCATCATGTGCAGTTCTCTCCAAATGTTGCTGCATAGATGGCACATGTCACCTGACATGCTCTCGGCCGATTCACGCCTTGTATAAAAATACTCTGACACTCGTATGAATGTTTGTTGTAATATGGCAGTGATTGGCAACCCTCTTACACCTTTCAAGACACTGTTCATGCTTTCAGCTCTATTGGTGGTCATCGTGCCATGACGACGGCCATCGTCATAACAAAGGGCCCATGTTTGTGGAGGGACTTGATCAAGCCATGTGCGAGCTTGTGAGGAGGCAGTAAGAATCTTTCGCATTTCATCAGCAAATTGATTTGGACATTTCAAGGTGGCAGCCCTCCACACCTGGTCACTCAACTCCTTTGATTTTACATGTTTTTTGAAGTTGTCTATCATGTGTCTCATACAGAAACGATGGTGCCATGTTACATTGCTTGATTCCTCAATATCCTTCATGCCTGCTATGATGCCCAAGTGCCGATCAGATATGACACACAAATTGTTTATACCACCAACAGAAAAGACAAGTTCCAAAGGAAGAAGGTCCAACTGCTTCTGTTCTCAGATCAACTATAGCAAAGGCTATCGGAAGCAAACCATTTTCTGCATCGCAAGCAGTGGCTATCAGGAGAGTTCCTTTATACTTTCCATACAGATGTGTTCCATCGATGCAAACCAATGGACGACAATGTTTGAAAGCCTCTAAGGCTGGACCGAATGCCCAAAAAACACGTTCAAACTGTCGGATCGGTCTGCCCATGTTATTCTCTTGTATGACAGGGCCTTCGAAGAACACAGTTGTTCCTGGATTAGACCTCCTCAAGGCATCAACATATAGAGGCAACTCAGCATATGATTCCTCCCAATTTCCAAATATCCTCTCCATAGCCTTCCATTTGGCACGGTTTGCCTTTGAGTATGAAATTGTGTAGTGATGATCAGCACGTATCCTGTCCATTATCTCAGTAGCACTGATTCTCAAATTATGACGAATCGTTGGCATAATCAGCTGTGAGATATAATCAGAACTAAATTGTCTGTGATTTGAACTGAGAAGAGGATCGGAGCATGTATGAGGAACTCTCAGAGTGGAAATCTTGAACATTTCTGAACCACTGACCCTCCTCGCATATAATCTCCAATTACATTCATCATTTATGCACTTAACGGCGTATTTTTCTGCATTTGATTTCACCACATGACATTGTGCGCATTTCTTTATGCTCCAGGTTCGGACAGCATTAATGAGTGACTTCTTATTCGCGAAAAGCTGACCAACCTCAAGTTCATTACACGAAGAAGATCCGATTTCATAAATGCATGGATGGACATTTTCAGCCACCGCCTGCTCCATAAGCTCACGTGTAGGAAACATTTGAGGAACACCATATTCACTGATGGCAGTTCTCCTCACATCATGGTCCTCCTCACTATCAGGTTCCTCTGCTTCTTCTTCTTCTTCGGAGCCTTCTTCATAATCATCCTCTTCTTCTTCTCCCCAATCTTGATCTTCTTCTTCTCCCCCTTCTTGATCTTCTTCTCCTTCATTGTTCACTTCAATTCCTTCACGAATATCGTCCCAACCCATGTCATGAAATGGGGACCTATAAATGCAAACACAATATACTTACATATATGAATACACCCACCAAAAACATCCTATAAATTCACAATACTTACAAATGTGGTATATTCACACTCCCATAGGCATTGGTCGGTGTTGCTTCAATCATATTCTCTTGGGTGCACGGAACAAACGACGACGATGAAGGTTGATATGGTTCACGAACAATGGAAGGATATGAATCTTCTGGATCATAATTCATCGCGCCACGGCCTCTTTGTATGATCTCTTCCTTCTCTAACCATATTTGAATGATATGCGCGTGCTTTGGGTACATCATTATCATAACTTTCACCCCCATATCATCTTCGAGAGGGGCACCCAAACACTTTCCGTCGTGAGTTGGATGCACAGCAGTCATGGACAATTTGTAAAGACTTGGATCGGTCTCCGTCAAATGGTACATCATTTGGAGTAAATCGACATAAGAGATCTTCTTATTTATGATGGTGGTTTTCATGGTACCTCCTTCATAAAATGAACTACCTTCGCTTCGAACAATCCTCCCGTTAAAAGAACATTAACGGGACATCGGATTTCTTTACCATCTAAACCATAAATTATTCAACTTAGTAAATATATTTCTAAATTCATAATAATAAAATCCATCCAACACATACACATTAAACACAAAAAACATTCATGCAACACATACAAAGCATATTTCCTAAAAATAGCCTTTAATTTTTTTAAAATGTTTACTAAGAGGCCATTGAATTATTTCCTAAGGCCATACAATTTTTAAAAAAAATTACAAATTTTTTTAAGATTTAAAAGTTTATTTTGACAAATAAACATTTTAAAATAACCAAAACCCTAAAAAAATTCGCATTCACTTAACAAAACATCATACAATCAACATTCCAATAATAAATAAATTCAACATTCAACATTTAGGATTTTTTTAAAAACCCTAATTTATTCAAAAAATCAAAACAATTGACAAATAAATAATAAAATTCAAGAACATTTAGGGTTTTGATGTTTACCTTCGGATTCAAACTTGTTTTTGATGATTTTTCGGGGTTGGCAACGGGTGGGTGGGTGAAAGAGAGAGAAAAGAGGTGAAAAAAGGGTTTTTTAGGGCTTGGCTGCGGGGACGGCATGTATATATGCCGTCCCTGGAGACGGTATATATATATACCGTCTCCAGGAGACGGCATATATATATACCGTTCCAGGAGACGGCATATATATATGCCGTCTCCAGTTGTTTTTTTGGATGATTGGTTTGGTTTTTTTTTTTCAATGGAACACTGGAGACGGATTATATATAATCCGTCTCCAGTGTAAAATGCCAACGGGGCTAGTTTTTGCAAATATTCGGGTGGGGGGGCTATTTTTGTAAATATTCATTTTTCCGGGGCTAAAAATGATAATTTCCCTTAATTTTAAGCTAGCATTCAAGGATCATCATCACAGAAGGCATATTTTAGTAGAAATTTAAACATGGTCTTGAACTTTTATTCCAGTGTAAGGGTCAGTTTGACATGGTGTTTAGGCTGCTTTTGAATTGGTTGCAGCCGGTAGACTTGAACGCGGAAACAGACATGCTTTTTTTACATCTGCATGGAACACACTAAAAAATATTATCCTATTCGTATTTTTGCCTTTTATTTTCCCCGACTTCTTGAAATAATGTCCCCCTCCCCATGTTATGCCCATCGCAGATGCCTTGCCGTGCTCTCAAACAGAGCCTAAATGTGTCTTTGGATCTGCGTTGGAGACTTGCATGTTCCACAAATCAGGAGTTTAAACTCTATAGTAGAAAAGCATTATTTTGTGAGTGTTTGAAAACATGCGCGGAAAAATTATGTAAGAAATTATATAAGAAATCTTAATAAAATAGAAAATAATATATATTTTTTTGGGATTTAGGGGCCCTCGAAGATACGGGGCCTAGAAGATCATACTACATGAGATTAAATATGGTGAAAGACAAGTGTCATTTGCCATCAAAACTTGTGGTGAATGGTGTAGCTGTAACTATCATCCGAGCATCATCATAGGCTTTTAATGAGTCAAGAGCGTTTCACTGACAGTTTCTAACCATCACCAAGACCATGTTTTGTTATCATGTTTATAAAAAAAATGATATACATACTCATACTCATGAAGTAAAAACATTTTTTTTAAGTTTTCACAATAAAGTATATATGTGATAGGCATTATGCGATTTTATACGCTACATTAGTGATGTAATTACTATAAACGGGGATACAAATCAAACTAAGTGTTTCAGCACCCAATAAATAACAAAAGAGACAAAAAAAAGTGAAGATTAGTCTAAGGTGTTGGGGGCTTTAAGCAGTTTCCTGATAGCGAGATGGGATTCAGTAATTGTTGGATCCCATTGTTTTGTCAATCCCCAATCATGGATTAACACATATCCAAAAAATAATAAATATTAAAAAAGCTCACAATGTGTTGTGAGAGGACAATATCTGCTCCTGATTAGAAATTAACATAAATTGATGGGATCCAATAATAACTAGATCCATCTCCTTGTTTACTTTTGCTCAGGATTAGTTGTTATAAACTATCCGCATCTCTTAGCTCCCATTTGGATACAGAATATGACTTATTCTTGGATATACAATTATTCTGATATAAGCGAGTATAAATAAAAATAAAGTGATTTTGTATTTGATTTTATTTTGAATTATTCTCGTTAGGAAACATAATAATAATTTTTTTGTTGTTTGGATAAAATGTGAATAAAGTATGGATAAAGATTTATAAAAGGTGAAAAAATAATGATAGTTGATTTGACAGTGGACTCAAATATTCTTTGGATGGAATAATCTTGAATAATTTCATTCCAATAGTTGATTGAAATCCATATACTAATTTATACTAGTTTATTCTGACATATTTTATCCCTGGGTATTCCCTGCATCCAAACAACCAAAAAACACATATTCTGTTTTATTCTCACTTATTCCATGGGCTATTCCATATCTAAATGGGGGCTAAGATTACTCAGACCTATGTATAAATGAAGTGCATGAAAGACCCGTGCTTATCATCTATCGTTGTCCCCTACCTTGCACAACTTAGTACATATTGTAATATGTGCACTCACATGAAAGATTGTCACCCTCGGACCTATCTATGTCTGGCTCGCACTACTTTTGGGCAGGGGCCTTAACGAGGCAATGCTAATTAATATCATTTTTTTTTTAAATCAAAATTCATTAAGCCTGTTCACCACGACTGTCCAAGTATACTATAATATGAATTAATTTGTTTACTAATTCAAATTCGTAAATTATATTGATATTGGCATGCGTCTTTCTGCAGAGTCATAAAGATATTGTTCTAGGTGTGTGTTCATTTTCATACAAGATCAACTTTTATATTAAAAAACAAATGATCAAGAAAACCTGGCTGCAGGTGTGCGTCATCACAATGGATAAAAAAATTCTCTCGACCCACAACAGTATAGTCACAGAATAGTCTTAAAAAAAAAATGTACGTAATAGTCTGAATTTTTATAAATGTATGAAAAAGTTTGACAATTGTTAGATAATTTTTGGACTATTAACTGAATTCTATTTGTCAAACTTTACGTTTAATACCTTCAAACCCTTCACATTGAATGATTTACCATATTTTTTTGTAATTTCAAAAAATAAATTCTCAATATTTTGTCATCCTCGCATTCAATATATATATATTATATGTTTCTCATACTAATAATCAGAATATATGCATATAAAAAGCATTTTGATTATCTTTGAATTTTGACTGTATTTATGTTGTATAATTTATAAAAATATATATGTAGCATATTGAATGATACTCAAATTATCTTACATGGAAAATGATACGTCCATTCCCACATGTGCAACTCCAATTGTAGTCAATACTATCTTTTTTTAAAATCATATTTTTTCACAGAAATAAATGCTCTTATATGAAATGAAGTGTATACTAAAATACATTAGTATATTTATTTTGCTTTGAAAAAATAGGAAAAAAAATTTATGCCATACATTATGATTGAACCTCATATATTATGATAACAAAATATATATAGTAATATCATAATGTATGAAATTATAGATTGAACAATAAAATAAACTGAGTGTATTAGCACTCATCTTGTATGGACAGGATCTTGGCTCACAGTAGCAGTACAACCCACAGTGAAGAGAGGGGACCAAAAAAAAAAAAAAAAAAGGTTAAGATGAAAGCCGAAAAAAGCATAATGTTGGCATTCCCGATGTTGCGCGCGCGCGCGCGCAATGTGCATGTCTTCACTCTTCATTCACCACCCCGATCACTTACTCTCGCGTGTCCCCCGGTCAATGTAGGGCACCACCCCCCCCACCCATATCGGACCAGAGAAACCTCTCCGCTGCTTCTACAGGGGAATCCTGATCAGAAACTCCCAAGACATTCAAAAACATGACATGTATCGAAGAAATAAAGGAGAGTAAAAAAAAAAAAAACAGCTCTTTTTGCTTTTTATGATCAGAAAGTTGAGTGTTAAAGGGGGGAAAAACAATAAAGAAGAGCAGAAAAGCTTTACTTTTTAAGACATGACCACACACACACGCATTCAGATCACTATCTCTCTGCAAACAATAGATCAGACAGACTGCCACAGAGCGGACAGACAGAGATACTCTCTACCCCCTCCCTCTCTCTCTGCTATTTTTTACACACACTTTCTCTCTCTAAGTAAATATATCTATCACCTATCTTTGACAACTTGGTCCTTTCCCAAAACACTTACGCCTTATTGACACGGGAATAAGGGGGTGAGGATAAAAAAAAAATTAAATTAAATCACTTGTTATTATCATATGAATAAAAAAAATGAGGATAAAATATAGACAATTGTTCATTTTTTTAGATAAAAAATGAGATTAATTTGTTCTGATTAAAAGATATAACAGACTTTATCTTAAGTTTTTGTTCTAATTTTATAAAATTAAGATAACATTTATTACTACCTTTTCCAAGAAAATAAATGAAAACCAAAAAAAGAAATAATGTGCTCCACTAAACAATATTAATGCTCCATTAATAGGAACGGTAGATTTGATATTTTTTTAAAAAAATTTAAAGTTATCTCATATTTTATTCAAATGCAAAATTGAGTATAAGAAAATTAAAAATGAGAATAATAAAAAACATTACCAAATACAAATCTGAATAAAAATAATGATTTTTTTATCTCCATAAATTAGGTTAACTTATCCTAAAAAATAATCTATTTACCAAACTATGCCTAAGTTGCTTTGGCTAGTCCCGGGCCCTCGTTATCCCAATTCCTAACCATTGGCCATTTCTGTACGCAATGCCTTTTTTAATTTGCACCGCCTTATTTTTACCCCAAATACTGGTCCTACATAAGGTTCAAGCATGATATATATAGTTCCTGATCATATACTCCAAGTCATTAATGTAAGTACTCTCACAGTAGCTTTTCTGATCAAATGTACAGTGAATTAGACGAGTATATACTTAGATTGATGAGGGTGAATGTGAAGAAATATGCATTCAATTCATTTGATTATATACATTATAATATGTGAATAAATATTTTATAGATAATGTTAGGTAAGCCTTAAATACAGTTCTCACATGTTTTAATTTTTTTTTTTAAATTATGCATTCAAATCATTTTATTATATACATTATAATTTGTGAATAAATATTTTATGAATACTGTTAAGTACAACCCCAAATACAGTTCAAATATAGCCCTCACATGTTTTAATTTTTTTTCTAAAATAGTAAATTCCATCTAACAAGATATATGCTTTAGTGAAAAGTGTATATCGCTCTGTTTCGAATTGAATGAATTTTTTTTGACAAATGTAAAAAATAATAATGAGATATATACCTCGCTAGATGAGTAATAATGTATATAAAACTGCATTTGAGACTGTAAAAAAAGATTGTGTGTAACACGCCTATATTTTATTAAACAAGTGTTCTCATAAAAATTCAAAATGTATCGATATTGCAAAACTAACTGGAATGACCATCCCTAAGATTTTATTTAACTATCTATAAATCTTCAAAAAATAAAGGATCATGTATTTATCTAATAAAGTATTTATAGCTTACTAGAAAAATCGTGTGATTGCACCAAGAGTGGAGACACTAACCCCCCGTTTGTGGTGGATAATTAACATAGAATAAGAGTGAATACTGGAGAACGTCCCTTATTCTCTGTTTGTTTTTCCTGGATAAACCTTGATAACTATGTCTAAAAAAGTTAGAATAATGCATAATAATTATTCTATAGAAAGACTGAAATTGTTTATCAGGGCTCATCTATGTAATGGATAAAAATATAATTCTCTGTCATTTTAAAAAATGTATCTCACCTAACAGTTTGACACACACATTTCAAAAACTATCACATATATCAAATCAGTCACACATCTCTCATACTTATTAAAGGGTATAATTGTCATTTAAAAAGTCATAGACTCTTATCTATCCTTACCTACTAGTTATCATCATTTTATTCAAGGTGAATTAAATAACATAAATGTTACTTATACATTTTTCAATGAGAATAACAAAAAGACAATCAAATAAAAATTTACTTATTCAACATGGATTATTATCTATCCCCATAATATCTATGAAAGGTGAAAATAAACTTATGTCACACCCCACATAGACTCTAAGGGTTAATGGGGGCTCAAGCCCCTACTTGAATTTTTCAACAAAAAAAACAAAGGTGTGGTTGAATAATGTTAAGACCCTCGAAGTCTAGGCTATACCCTTGAATTTGACCGCATATAAGGATATATATTTTTAATTTTTTTATAGTCACAGTTGACAAAAATATGATATCCAACTTAAGCATGTACAAAAATTGCACAACTTTTCATAAACATTATTTTCAAATGCATGTGGAAAAAAATATGAAAAATACGCGTGGATGTGGGTTTGGGACATTAAAATGAACAAATTGTTTGGATTCATGTTTGGATTTGATAGATTTTCGAACTATTTAAATCCATCCAAACACATATCTAAACATACCTTAGCCTAATGTTATGACGAGTGAGTCTGACCATGATCCCAGTAGCACCACATCACAATCACATGCAAACAAACATTGGTCCCGGGGGGCCATCTAATTATCTAAATACAGTAAAGCCTGCAGCAGAGTGAAAAAGGCAGCCAGAGAAGGAGAGATTGGTTTATGATCAATTTTGGATGGTAGTTGAAGCTCATTCATCACATCCGATCCCTATGTTTTGTCATCCTATCATGTTCTTTCAGTTCAGAAAGTGCCCATGCATGCAGGGGGGGTGGTCCAGGTTCAGCAGAAGCTCAAATACATACAGATTGAAGTGAGAGAAGATCATGGTGTGTTTCATATGTATTGATTGATACGTGGAATTGTGGATCACGAGAAACTCGTGATATATGGATTCATGATTTGTCTTTTGATACTCACCTTTCCTCCAACACCAAGGTAGCATTTGAAAATGCGATGAAAAAGAAGAGATTTAAAAAATCTGATTAGTTTTTCAAAAACATTTTTTTCACGGTTTTTCAAACTTTAAAAAATAACCTTGCAAGTTTAAAAAATGCAAAAAAACATCTTCTTTAAAAAAAAATTGTTTAGATCTGCATTGAGCAATTGACACAACATAATCCATCAAACACGGATTCAAACAATGCCTTAACACTAAGGGTATCTACTAAATGCAGTCCAATTCAGACGTGTGCATATGAGAGAGAGGGAGAGAGAGGATGATGTCACGCCCCAGGGCGGCCAACCCCGGGACGCGGCAAATGTATATATATCATATCAGAAACCTACACAGGAGGTCAACTGTATATACTCTAAACCACAAATAAAATGACAACACATATCAAATAGGGCTGACATAATATATATACAATATAGCGGAAGCAAAAGACTGAATCTGTGAATAAACATTCTACAGACTCGATACACAATCATACGTCCTGTGAGAGCCAATATACACAAATACAACTGAACATATACAAACGTGCTCAGCACGGAAATACAATACATACAGCCAAGGAAAGGGATGCTGATAGCCTCTGGTACTCGCGGACGTAGCGCTGCTCCGCTACTGAAGAAATCCCTCGGAAAGCTCCAACTGCTGCTCCGGCTCCAGCTCAGGCTCAGTGGCAACTGGGGAAAAACATATGCGAGGGGTGAGCCGCACGCTCAGTGAACAGCACAACCCATGCATCACAGACAATATTTACCAATATTCCATTATTTTATCCAGCCATCAATACATAACAACACAATCCAGTGGTTCGTACTTCGCCGAACCACCACACCCTCACCCTCACCCATCCATGGGTGACATAGGATTTTGGGACTGATAATCATCTATTCACAAATCCAGTAGGTCGCTCATCGCCAACCCACTACACCCTCACCCTCACCCTACCACGGGTGACATAGGATTTTGGGACTGACTAGGCTGTTGGTCACCCTTGGTCCACCGATAGCTCTCCCTCCACTCCGTAGGCCGCCTGGTCTACTCCCACGTTCAGCACAGTCCGTCACCAAATCAGGAGGTGCCTACTAATGGGAGCCCTCTGTCAGGAAGGCCCTGTCTAACGCTGGGGTAGTCTCTACCGGATCCAACGCAGGGAACAGAACAGCCTATCCATACGCATATGATCCACTCGGATCCGCCAACTACATATCATCACAACTCAAATGTCATGAATTCCTCTGAATTCAACCGGATGCATCTCCACGATGCGGGGAAACAGTACAATCAAAAGCAGTGTTGGAATATCACTGGGGGAAAGAAACTCGGGAGGGCGGCGTGAGTTCCCGTTATAGGATACCCCGACAACCAAACAAGGAACACGGAGTACCCTAACACGGGTCTCACCGCTGTCCTCGCAAGGTCCCTCCCCTATAATATTCACTACTCATGCTAATAATCATACTAATCATACAACATTACTTATAATATTATTGGGACTAGAAACCTTGGGAGGGCAGCCCGAGGTCCCGATACAGGACATCCCGACAACCAAACAAGGAACACGGAGTACCCTAACACGGGTCTCAGCGTTGACCTCGCAAGGCTCCTCCCTATAATATTATCCTAAGGCATGCGATCTAACAGATACCAGCATTTAATTTAATAAATAAAACTAGTAGGACACATGCATAGGCCGGGTTTCCTAGCATGTAAACAGGGGACATGCTGCATGGCTCATATGCACATCCTAAGGGGCAAGTCCCTAACATGCAAAACTAGGGAAACATGCATTCTACACATAAATTATACAATCATGGATACATATTATTGCAGGTTAATATTCATCCAAGACGCCCCAGGAGAGGTCGGTATACGCCCAAGTGCGTATAACACCTCTCAACTGGGTTGGATTGTCCCACTCACTAGAATCGGGGTCGTCGCGCGACCGTCCGTCAAGATCTGCAAGACAGACAATCAATGTGGTGAGTTAAAATTCATAAATACTACAAAATACATAAGCCCACAATTAAACTCCCAACACTCGGGCAAACGTGCATACGACCCGCACGCACGCTAGCCCGAGCACTCCGACAACCCCCCGCACGGCCGGCCACCACCCGCACGGCCACCCGACCGCCAGGACGCGCCGCCGCGCCTCAGCCCGCGCACTCCGCGCACCGCCCGGGGCTCCGCACGTCCACCGAGCCCAGCCGCGGCAGCCCGCACGCGCCCCGCACGCCGTGCGCTGGCCCGCGAGCACCCCGCACGCCCCCGCGCGCGGCGCCTCGCCCCCCGCGCACACCATCCCAGCCTTGCCGCGACCCGCGCACGCCTCGCGCACGCCTCCTCGCCACGCGCGCACCTCCGCCACCCCTCCGCGCGCACCCCGCGCGTCCAGCACCTCCGGCAGCACCTCCGCGCGCACCTCGCGTGTCCAGCACCTCCGGCAGCACCTCCGCGCGCACCTCGCGCGTCCAACACCTCCGGCAGCACCTCCGCGCGCACCTCGCGCGTCCTGCTCCACGCGCATCAGTCCGCCCAGACCAGCCTCTGCTCGCCCAGCACCGGCCCCTGCTCGCCCAGGCCGACCAGCACCCTGCACCAGGCCCGCGCGCCCTCGTGCGCACGCCGCGCGTACGCGCGCCCGTGCACGCACGCGCGCCTGCCCGCGCGCACCCGACCTGGCGCCGCCTGGCTGCTGCTGCTGCTGCTGCTTGGCCCGGACGACCTGCCCCTGCCCGAGCGCCACCAGCACCTCTCCCTTGACCACCGACCACCCTCCAACCACTTCCGACCGCCCTCCGACCACCTCCACTGCCGCCGACCACCCCCAAACACCCAATCCACCTTCCTAGCATTCATCTATGCAAGAAAAGGAGGGAAAGGAGGCTTACCGAGGGGAGGGGAAGACGTTCGGTAGCTCCTCGCGCGCCGAAACCTTCCTCAAAGGCTTTCCCACACCCCGATCTATCACGGCCCTCGATTTGGGTCGAAACAGAGGAGAGAGAGAGGAGGTCGGGGAGGCTAGGATCGTCGGAATTCGGATTTGAAGACACCGGAGCGTAGATCGGGACCCGATCTACACTTCCCGTGCTTTGGGTTTTTGATTTTGAGGGGTGTAGGGGGCTCGAACGGAAGAAAATCGGAGGAGAGGAGAGAGGAAATCACGTCGGGAGGGATGATGAATAGTGACGAGGTGATTTTTGATTTCTTTTAAGTAGAGCGCGACTTAAAAACCCGGATACGCCCCGGAACTGGGAAATTTTTGCAAACGACGCCAGAATTCGATGAAATTTTCGTGGGAGGTCAGAAATGGCACCAGGACACCAAATATGCAGTCAGATTTCCAATCGGAGTCCTCTAGATCAGACGATAGCTAACAGTCTGAAATTATGCGGTTCCGACCAAAAACCCTAAAAATTTTTAAAACTGCTAGGGCGCTCTAACGGTTACCAACAGGTTAAAAGTGACACATATATAACAGATGAGCATTGATATAATTTGTGGGCTTCCCATTCTCCCCTCAACCTCCCCATTATCTCTCACTGATTGGCTCACTCTTGCTCTTGCTCTCTCTGCGCGCACAATAAAACGCGCACATACGAGTTTCAAATAAAGCTAGATGCAACACCCGCTTTCATGTGTCTCGAATTCTATGGCATGCAACAATAAATGCATATAGAAATCGAACCTAACCCCTTGCACTAAGTTTTTAACATGTTTTGCATGATCTCTTCGCTTTTAAAAGGGGTGTGAGTTTCCATTATCAAAAGCATGGATCTATTTGAGTCGATATATATCTTAGATATGTGATGTGTGATGGACTGATGGAAGTTTTTACTTCACTTAATTATTGTCGATCCGAACTGTTTATAATTTTACAGTTTTTTTCTTA
Organism: Acorus gramineus; assembly: GCA_030737835.1. Lineage (NCBI taxonomy): Eukaryota > Viridiplantae > Streptophyta > Magnoliopsida > Acorales > Acoraceae > Acorus > Acorus gramineus. The sequence continues at coordinate 6,037,992 of CM060856.1, read as the reverse complement.
ATTGTCTCTTGAGGTCGGAAACAATTTCACCTTCACCGTTTTTCACCAAATTGTAGACGAAGTTCGGGGACCACAAAGCCCTGTAACACTTTGTGAGTACCCTGTTTTGGTAAACCAACTATAGAAAGATCTTAATCTTATGAGAGACTTTTCAGCCGTCATATGTCTACCCGCTTCATCGCTAATCCCGTGTTAAATCTATCGTTGTGCACAAACCATACATAATCGCGTCTTGCGGCTTAGCCTCTGGAGGGGTCGAAATGTGGAATTGTGTTGGAAATCTGTCCATGAGAGAGACCTCTGGAGGGGAACAACCTTCTTTTTAAAGTTAAAGAGTTACCAAAGTGACCTATAATGCCTAGTTCAATGTCAATGATTTCTTAATCAGTTTAATCTACACGGCAGAAGATGACCCGGAAACATGTTTTATTTTTAAAACATGTAATTTTTCATTAATGAGTCCATGTAATTTTTCATCCTATATAATTTATATTTTATAAAAACTATATTTCTTTTTAGTTGGACCATATGACAAATGTTTGACGGTCAATCGCCCAAAGCAATGCTGAGAGTCAGACACATTGGAGAACATGATAGTTCTTAAATTCATTCGCGGTGCAACGTAACCACAGAACGATAGAGTGTACACGTGTTCACATCCGGACCAATCGCCTCCCTCGCGTTCTCTCACCCTCCCTCCACAACTCAATAAACCCTCGAAAAAGAATTCCGAAATTCAAAATCGGAAACCCTTTTTGGATACCAAAGAAGAAGAAGAAGAGAAGAAGAAGAAGAGATGACCTCCGCTTCGGTCCTCTGTCCGTCCCCGCTCTCCCAGCGCCTCCTGCCTCGGAATTCGCGCTCCGCCGCCTCGAGATCCTCCCTCGCCACCGCGACCTGCCGCGTCCCTCCGGTAGACGATGTGAGTTCACCTTACGATTAACGATTCACTGTGCTTTTTTTTTTCTTGATCGGATGCCGTGTGTTCGCCGCTGTTGAAAGAATGCAGGGCCTGCTCCGAGGGGCGGCTGGAGATCGCTCGCCTCCGCGACCGTGCTCGCGGCGGCTGTCGCCGCCGGCCTTGGCGGGGGGATCCCCGCGCTTGCGGAGCTGAACAAATACGAGGCCGACGTTAGAGGCGAGTTCGGCATCAGATCCGCCGCGCAGTATGGATCGGCGGATCTCAAGTACGTGTGGCTTAACAGTCCCTCCGATTTGTGAATTATTGGTGTTTGATTGATTGGTTTCCCTTGTCGTGGTACAGGAAGTCAGTTCATGTGAATGAAAACCTCAGGTGATGGATTCTATGCTTTGCGCTCAATGTTGTTTTTGTTTTGTTTTATAAGTTTGTGTGGATTGTTTTTAATTGATTCAGTAGCTAATGATTTGTGCAACTATTTTGATAAGTTAAATCAATTGAGTTTAGCTATTTGGTACAGCTAACAATGCTAGAGGTGCAACATGGATCCTTCTATGTTTTGTGTATCCTCCATTCGCTAATGTTTATCATAATAGGATCATCATTTGATATAGGTAGTTTTTGTTGCACTCTTTTCTTTGGTGCAATCTATAAAAGGAAAGAACAATTTTGTTAGTACTCAGGGTAACCCAAACAATGGAGGAGTTTACTCCTTTTGGATCCCATCATTTTTCCTACTCATTTGGTCTTCCTAGAGACAACGTGCATGATGGATGTTTTCCACATTATTTGTTCAGAATAACTAATATTTGCCATAAAATTTAAGTTCTCCTGATATATGCATCAACTTGAGGGAACTATTTTGAACATCAGTGTGATGTTGTAGGCCAATTAATAATTGCTCTTATGGGTCATGGATGGTGATCAGAGTCAACAACATTTGTGTTGCATGGTTAAGATGTTTAAATCAAATATTGTTGCAGACGGGCCAATTTCACTTCTGCTGACATGAGGGAGTCTAATTTTAGTGGCTCCACTTTCAATGGTGCTTATCTCGAAAAAGCTGTTGCCTATAGGGCCAACTTCACAGGTAGATTCATTCAAACTCTTCTTGCTATCACGGTATTTTGAAATATTATTCCCAAGTCCCAAGTGATTTAATATTTTAATTTCCCTTGTTTCAAAAATTTGACGATTTCCTCTGTCTCTTCACCATCTGGAATATTTCTTTCATTTGTGTCATTGCTTTACACCGTTTTGTTTGAGTGGATATCTTCGCCCCTCAACCTCCTAATGACTTATAAGGTGTCCTTATTACACGTCTGCTTGATGCTTATTTTTTTTAACACTATTACGGACTTTATTTTATACAGGTGCAGATTTAAGTGATACCTTGATGGACCGCATGGTAATCATTCACTACAACTTTATCATACTTTCAAGAAATTTCTTTTTTAATCATTCATGTTACTATAGGCTACATGAGTGATATCTAACTCATTAAATGAGGTCTTTGTATTCATATTCACATATAGTTTATACCAGACAATTAGGTACAACTTTATAGAATCTGTTTCTGTTGGTTCCCATGTGGACTGTCTGTGAAATCGTTTAACTGAAATTCTATTAAATCTTCAGTCCAAACAAAGAAGTTATGGTGTCATAGCTTTCAGGTAACTGGATATGTTAGAGGGGCTAAGAATAAGGTTATTCAGAACTTTGTTCCATTGCAAATTCAAAGAATATTCTCATGCAGAATGTTAAAAAAATGCAGTTACCTGGACCTTGATTATAAGAAAATGGGTTCACATAGCCACTGTATATTTATATCAGTCTGTTGTTTATATAAAATGTGACAGTGGAATTTTGAGTTTGTAATTTGCAAATTTAGCAATGTTTTGCATACATGCCACTTTTGTTGAGATATTGAGCTTAGCTTCTTGAATTTGGATGTCCCGTATCATTAAAAAAATTATGTTAATTTGCATACTTTAGAATGAGAACTTTTGATCTTGAGCTGCATCCATACCATAAGAATTAAGTCATGAACTACTTCTTTGCACAGGTTCTTAATGAAGCAAATCTTACAAATGCTGTACTTGTTAGATCAGTTCTCACCCGTAGTGATCTTGGGGGTGCAACCATTGAGGGAGCTGACTTTAGTGATGCTGTTCTGGATCTTACACAAAAGCAGGTAATGCTGCTGATAAAGTTATTTCATGATTGTGAGAGCCTCATAAAATTATAGTATAATTTATCCTACTAACCTTTTGATTGATTAAAAATTATGCACTAACTTCAATTGTAGTTTCATTGACGTTTTCTTGATTTTATAATTAACACGTCTGGGCGGTTAATATCCTTGCATTGTTGGTGTGCATTGGATTCAAATCTCAACTCCAACATGTTAAACACGTTATTTTAGGATAGGTTAGTCTTTTCTTTGTTAGGGTGGTATCAGAGTCACCAATATTAAAACTCTGGATCTCCCCAAAAAGCTTCCTCCATATTGAAATTTTTTTGCCCTTCTGTTCCATATACTAGCAACAAAACCTAAACAGAGAGCCAAAAGAGAGACTCTTACCCTTTCGTATCCTGATCAGAGGCCCACGATCTCGATTGAAGCAGGGGAGGAATTTTACCCATTTTGGGTTCTTCCTCTGTTTTGATCGATTTTCTGGTTTCTGACATCCATTTTGGGTTCGTCCTCTGTTTTGGTCGATTTTCTGGTTTTTGACATCCAAGACATCATCGTGGTGTCATCAGTCATTGTATCTAGCTCATCGCTCCACCATTTACGTGTGTACCCAAAACCACTGTTGTTGAACTTCATTGAGTCGCTCCCCTGTTTGACCCACCTTCATCAAGGTACGCTTTCATGGAATCTCATCATATTACAAAGTGTTTGGAATTTGGATCCACCGCCACATCACTGGATCATTCTTTCTGTCACAAGGAGGTTTTGTGGACTACAAATTTTTCCCTTGCATATTTTGGTCTAGTTGGCCTTGCAAGCACCCACATAGGAAACACTTACAAGAAAACACAAGAGATTTGGCCAATCACCCATTTTCTTCTTTTTTTTCACTCACTGATAAAGGAATATACAAAGTCAGTTTATTGCTTCTCAAATAAGGCCAAACAATGTATTGGCTACAGACTCATTTTGTTCACCAGATTGATCCCACAACCCACTAATACAATTCACCATCTCATGTTTTCCATGTCATGGTGCAGTCATGGTTGTTGGCTACCATCCATCACCTTTCCAATGTCTGCATCTTGTGCCCACGTCCCTTGCTCACAATTTACCCACATGTTTGAGGCTCTTCCATTAACATGTCTTGCTAGTAGTTTGGTTTGTCTAGATATTCGTATGCCCCACGAGCCATTATGTGCTCGTATGTTTTGGTTTCCACATTTTCTCATACGCCCACAGTCAACCTGTCCATGCGCATTTGGTAAAGTTGCCCTTCTGTTCAACCATGTCTCTTATTTCTTTTGGAATTGGTCATAGAACATCTGCCTATAATGATATTGTTTTATTTACAAGGGTTTTAACTCTCAAACATGTTTCTTCATATGTTCCAGTTGTGATGAGCACATTCAGATTCACAATTCTCATTGAAATCTTTCTCCTTTTCTGAATAATGAATTAAGTCTTGTCAGAATCCTTTTATTTGTTTTTCATGATTTGGGGATATTATCTATTGCAGGCCTTGTGCAAGTATGCAAGTGGGACGAATCCCATAACAGGGGTGAGCACAAGGAAAAGTCTGGGATGTGGAAACAGTCGTCGCAGCGCCTACGGTAGCCCTTCATCTCCCCTGCTGAGTGCCCCACCTCCAAAACTGCTTGACAGGGATGGATTTTGTGATGAATCAACTGGGCTTTGTGACGCAAATTGATTTGAGGTCAACTTCTTTTATTATTCCCATTGTTTCATGACCCCAGTTTGTATGTCTGAACCACAGATGAATATTACTGTCACATGTTGCTGTACATCCAAGATATTTTTTCAACAGAAATAAACGGAATGATATTATCATTAAATTTATGATACATTCTAATTGATCAAACTTTCAAACAATTGAATAAAACAGATATAACAGTATTACAAGGCAGAACAAAACCTTCCAAAAAAATTGAGTCTTTCATCTCTTCATTTTGAAAGCCAGTAGATGATAATGAACAGAGTGCAGGCTGCTATGACCGCAGAAAGGATGAGCGTATCTCTTGAACGTTTCTTTCTGATTGCACCTGCAAATCCGCAAAGCATGTTTGACAAAACCCCTCAAAAAAGGCCAAAAAAGAAACGCAGAGGATGACTATGGTGAAAGGTAAAGATACCGAGAAGGCCACGAATGATGGGAAATTTGTCACTCAGTTGCTTTACTTTTCCCTGGACACCTCCGAAGAAGGAGCGTTGAGAATCGAGGACCGACCTCGTGGTCTGAGCTTGACTTATCACCTCATCAATCTGTGTTGTGCATGTACATTGAATATCAGATAACATAGCAAGATTATTTCCACATAAAACGGAGATCTGGAAAGGATTATGTATTGAGCAGGAACAGCAGGGGTGAATCATCAAAATAATTTTCAGATCATAGGCTAACCAAGTGGCTTAGACAGTTCTATATGCCAGTGGCCTTGCTCAATATCTGCCGGTGAAGGACCAGATTGATTGACGAATAGCATAATATCCTACTGAAGACATAGTTATTTGGCAACTCAGCATTTGTCAATCAAATTTACTGTTGATATTTAGGAGAAACCACCATCACCATTGATCATCACAAATACAGCATATTATTATGTGCACTGGATTCAGAATACAGAGGAACAATAAAGTTGGGAGTAATGTCAACATTTTTATAAAATGAGATATTATCAACATCTAGTGTCACCTTACCGCTTGTACTCAATTCATGGTTCATGTGAAAACTACACACTGATAATATTTTAGGATGGAACTTGATTCTATCCTAAGATTACCATAAAAGTGTGAAAATCAACCATTTAGTTGATGATATTCTTGGAAGTAAAATTGTATGCCCCACTGGATTCAAAACCAAGGTATAAATGAAAATCAGGTGGAATCTGATTACCACCAAATTAATGGGATTCCAAATGGAATCTTTAACCAACCTTTATTAATGACCATTATGCACTCAAAAAATAATATGACCAAGAAATAATTACGCCCATTATCCCCCATTAAACTATATAGTTAATTAGACTGTCATAAATAGTTAAGTAGATACAATATTTTATAACTTATTTTTCAAAATTTTAGAAAGATATTTAATTTTAGATACCGTTGATATGTCATTTGTCATAGTATATAGATATTATATAATATACAAATAGTTTAGAGAAAAAAAACTCTCATTTGTGCTTATTTATATGTGGTTGTTTTTTTTTTTTTTTTGTGATGATATTTAATTTTATTTGTTAACAATTTTGAACAATATTTACTATATTGGTACTATTATTATTTTCTTTTACAATTGTGATATAGATAAATGGATAAATTTTGCAAGTATATATATAGTATTATAAGTATTAAACTAAATTTCACATCATTATTCTTGCGTGAAATAAACATTGGAAAGTGCAACTAGGTGACAATTCATTGGTGAACCAAATAGTCAGATGGAACATGGATACTTGGTATCATGATTTCTAGTAGAATATTTACAAGTAAAGTAAATTCATTCAAAATAACAACATGAATGAAATGGGGCTTTAAAGAAAATAACATACTGAGCATTTACCCAGAGAAATTAAATCTATACCAAAATTAGCATCTACATTTGAAAAAGAATACTCTATGGAGACAAATGGTGGAGAGTTTGCAAATAACAGAACCTTTGGTAATGCATCTTCATATATTTATATATTTTATTGATTTATTCACTAGAATCTCACCATTTTGGGATGTCATGTTATTGTTGATCATAATATCTAATTTAGACAGATTCAGAAGTTTTTTTAGTGGGTGAGGCATTTGGATAAAATCAAAAGTTAAGATTAAAGATGGATTTCACAAGTACCTTGCAACGAATTAGTTAACCACTAAGGCCCCGTTTGAAAGCAATTGTCAAACGAATTTTTCTATCGGAAAATCAGTTTTTAGATTATTGAGTCCACTCAGGTACTTTTGAACCTAAGATTTGGTTTCAGATTTTGGTTTTAAAAGTCAGCAAAAGAACTTTTATGAAAAAACTGTCGATAGTAACTTTTCAAATTGACAATTTAGAGTATAAGCTATTTTCAAAAACTCGTTCCAAACTGGGCCTAAGTGAAGTTAATTGTGCAAAAAAAAGCATCATGTGCCATAAACTCTTCTCTAAAATATACATACACTAGATAGCTAGGGAAGCATAACTCCTGATGAAAGAAGCCTTACATGACTTATGCTTCCATGTATTGCAGCCCTTTCTCGCAACAAATGAACTCTTGGTGATCCACTCCCAGATGCCTTAGTGAAGCAGAAAAAACATGTTAGCTATGGTAATGAAAACTATTATATTTTTTCCAAAATCCTTACCAAGAGCATTTTTCACTCACCTTGTATTCACTAATCTCATCCCTGACAGAATTGAGAAGCTCAGCATGCTCCCACACAGAGTTTATGTTTCCTTTTGTTCGTCTAAATTCCTGAAAGGTAAAACTAACAATGCTCCTTATAATCATTTAGTTAAATGTGAGAAATCATTTTGGGAACACATGCATCTTTCCAGAAAATTACACAGGACATAATATTCAGTCAAAAGGAAGATATTGAGTGCCACGTAACCTAACTGTATTTCTCAAGAGAAAGCATATTTCTTCGTCTGTTTTTTTTTTTTTTTTGGGGGGGGGGGGGAGGTGTGTTTAGATATGCTACTGAACAAACTTTTATCTGCAGAAGACAGTTTCCAGCAACATGGAGCATAACCATTAAGGTTATGGTTGTGATAGCTAGACCATGTTTGGCCTTGCTAATGGTTAAAACGCAGTATTATTCCTATCAGATAAAAGCATAGGCTCTTTGCATTTTTTAACAAGATATCTCCCATATCTTCTTCTTCTCCACAAAAAAGGGAGGGACAAAGCATGGTTAAATCAAGTCAATTAAATTCGCTATGAAAATGAAGCCTTTTGAAGGAGTGGACTATACATGCCAATAAGAAAAATGCATTCTCTCACAAAGAAAGACCAAATATGTTAAAGAAGGGGACTACAGCACTTGTAATATAACAAAAGGGGTAAATATTACAAAAGAGGAGTCGTATCTCTCCATAATAACAAAAAATAAAAAAAATAAAAAACTGATTTTTGGTTCACTTGTTTGGATCTGCGATAGCCCTTCTTACATAGACACGCAAAGATACCACAAAAAAATGTCAACACGCTTTTCAGCCTTCTTGTTAGCTGAGAACAGGACTTCTGAAATACATTCTTTTACTATTCATGGAATTCAAAACAACACAAAGGAACAGAAACTGCCAGGATGTATCCTAGAAACAAACATCCAAAACAGTAGAAGTGAAATGGTTTACATAACCATGCAAGTGCAACATTGGTATTATACCCCACATAACTCAAAGCAGCTCATCAATTCAAGATTACTGGATTTCGAGGAATCGGATTATTAGATACGGGTAATGCTTTTTTTATTAATCTTGGAATGCATGATTCAATCATGTATATGAATTCTAAATTATATGTGTTTGAGGGTCTCTTTGATCGTATCAATGACTTTTACAGAAATTATGATCACCAAACATATTAATGATACGGTTTTTAATAAAGTATAGCAAAAGAATTGCATAATGTATTGCACTCTTAAAAAGCAGCGCATTCAGAAAAATTTATATGCCTAATAGATTGCATGCATTATGTGTGCAAGTAATCAAATAATTTCTTACAGAAATTGTAATGCATAAAACAGTGTATAAGCTAGCAAAAGATGAAAACCTAGAGAAAACACTATAAAATAACATCCACCTAAGAACCATACAAACAAAATTCTACACCACCATCATTAACAACCAAAAACAACCATAACAGTAAAACATATCTTGCAATGGCTTAAAGTTTTAACAGAGTAACAAATTAAACTTCGTAACTCTGGTGCAGAAGGAGAATTCCTCATTCCCAGGAATCCAATTCTGCTATATTCCATGGAAGGAGAAATCTTGCATGCAATATGCAGAAATGAACACCAGAATGGAGGTTTCCAAACGCAATTTTCCTAGGTGTTTTGGTTGAATGAAAATGAAAATGAACGCCAAACTGGCCCCTTAGAATTAACATTGTAATACATTAACACCCGATTATCTGAAAACTAGCATCCGTTATACGCAAGAACTTCATTATACTACTGTATAGAATAAGAAGCACCAAAACATCATGAAATCTTTAAATAATCTTCCTCTATTCAAGCCTTTACAAGCATTCTCCAAATTCCATTTTTGTCAAACTGAATAACTTTCATGAATCAAGAAACAATCACCTGTGTGAACTCGTGAAGTATGTCACGGTGCCTGGCGAGCTTCTGCGACACCGAACCGGTGGCCGCCGCCGTGGCGGCGCACCTGCTCATGGCGTCGTTGACGTCCTGAAGTTTCTCCAGCAGAGATTGGATCTCCATTTCCATCGATTTCCACGTTCTGCTGGATCCAACGGACGGCGATCCCGTATCTGCGTTGATAAACCAACAAAAAAAAACACAAATTCAGAATTCGAACAACGAATTAACGAAACCTGTTCAAGATCTGATAATCAAATCCACTGCAGGCGAAAATTACGATTAGGGTTACCGGCAGGAGAGAATCGGGAGCCGAGCTTGGCGTAGGAGGAGAGCTTGACGTCCAGATCTCCCTCGATCTTCCGGGCCTCCTTCCTCAGCTCCTCCCAACCGGCCTCCTGAAGATCCAGATTTGGATCCGCCATTGTTAGATCTCAGCTTCCCTTCCCTCCTATGCTGCTACGTCGATGGATCCAGATATTCTCGTCGAACGGCTGACATGCGATACGGGGGTCTTCTTCGATATGGACCGTGGCGGCGGTGGTGGCGGCGGCGGAGGCGGAGGCGGTGGCGATCGCTGATTGTGGAAGCGGAGGTTCTGATTTAGAGGATTGGTGGTCGATGTTATGGTACCCCGCGAACCAGCTTACCATTGATGTGAGGGGGAATATGGGCTTGGATCACAGTTTGGGTTGACCCGATAGTTGGATGGACTGGGAGTCGGATCTTTTTGGGCCGTTGGCCCAATTGTAAAACAATGTTTGTTTTGGGGCGTCGTTACACCCAGATCCATTTCCAGCCCCAATTCCAGCCTTATTTGCGTCTATAGAAAATTAATAACGCACATGCTTACGTTATCAAGGCATATGTTTCAAAAGAATTTTTTTACATTTTTTATAAATACATCCATGCAATTCATTGAAATATATGCTTTATTTATAATAAAAGTATATACCTCATCAGATAGGGTATACTATTTTGAAAAAACTCGAAACACATGTAAACTGGAATTGAAGGTGGAAATAGAGCTAGACGTAACATTATCTTTGTTCTTTTTATTAGAAAATTTGAAAACAATGTTTGGCGGGACGGTAATACACTTAGGCCTATGACTTTGACAGAGAATGAGAATTCATCATTCCAGTAAATGTAGATTCTTTAGCCCCTCGTATGGCGTGGAACATAAGGCAAGAATAATGAAGAATAGATGAAAATAGCTAAAAAAAAGTTATTTGTTTTGATAGAATAAACCCCGATAGTTATGTCTGGATAAGCTAGGATAAGGCCTGATAACTATTCTAAGGAAATTGTGGAATTGCTTATCTTATATTGGATAAAAATACCCTTCTCTGTCATTTTAAAAAATTTATCTCACCTAACAGACTCACACAGATTCCAAAAACTGTCACATCTATTAAATCAATCATATATCTCTCACACTATTCCCAGGGGGTATAATTGTCATTTAAAAAATCATAAACTCTTATTCATCCCTTATCAATCATTTAACATCAATTTATCCAAGGTGAACCAAACAACAAAAAAGTCATTTTTACGTTTCCCAATGAGAATAACAAAAAAAACAAACCAAATAAAAAGTTGTTTATTCAGCCTGGATTGTTATCTATCCCAGTATAGCTATCGGAAGCGAATAACCTAAGTCACACCGCATACGGGGGTAGGAGTATCTTTGTCTGGAGTGCCCAGAAATACTCACAGGGTATTGCAAACACAATTTTCGGCAAATTTCAATGTCAATGAATGCTAAACTAATTTATTTTTGTTTTGCAGCTCTATATAAATTAATCATCATGTTATTAATTTAGTATATAATTTTTTTTAATGTAATATACAATTCAATTTGCCGATACACTCTATTATGATTGTGAAAAGCATCAAAATGCATGCATTTAATTTATACAAATATATATATTTTTAATATAAAAAAATGTATTTTATTAATCAATTATACACTTTTAAAAAATATTAAAACGTGTGTGGGTTACAAATAAGACTGTAAAATATGACTAAAAATAATATTTTCATGCCTGACACAGAGACCACACATTAGAGATTTTTAGAGTACCACTAGTGCTAGCCCAAGCAGGTTTATAGGATGTAATTAGAATCCAGTGTGTTGAAAGAAGATTGTAAGAACAATTATTCGAATAGTCCATTTTATAGTCTCAATAAGTTATTTTAGTATCTTTTAGTCTCAATTTTATAATACCTTCATAAAAGATTAATATAGGTATTTAAATGAATTGAATGCACATATTTTTTACATTTCTTTTAATCGATCCATATATGCTTGCTTAATCTAGCTAGTAATACTCGATTAGAAAATGGTGCGGAATGGTGGCTGACGCGTTTAAGGAGCGATGAATCTGAAAGGGTCCACTTTGAGATTTTTAAGTATTTACAGAAAAATTGGCTAGTAGAAATACAAGGTGCCCCGAATTCGAAATCATCTAAAATTTTTTCTGGAGCTAGATATCGAGGAGATCTTCAAAAGATATCTTTACGCTACAGCACGCACTTATTTTTCCATTTTTCCTAATTTTAGACTCTCAAAGTGACATTTTTGCTATATTTAGTAACTTTTTAGATTCTGAATATCTCTTTCATAACAGTTCGGATTTGATTTCTATCAATTCTAAAGATCTTTTAGGATCCTCTAGATTTAATAATAACAAATTTTTGTTTTTACTATTTTTGTTATTTTTAGTTTAAAAGGGAGATTTGTAATTTAGGATTTTCAGCTTTTAATTAATATATTTTAGAGTTTTATTTCTATTTTGAGAATTGTGATTTGTTGAAGGTCTCAACGCTTGTTGATTCCTTGTTCTAGTTTTTTGTTGCGTTAGAAAACGTATATGCTATGTTATGAGTGCATGCATGAACGGTCATCAAACTTAAAGATTGTGAGTCGATAACTATGTCATGTATATGACATGATGCTGTTTAATTTATATGCGTCATTTTCACGTAAATCTCAATTAAAACATGATCATTTCTATTGAAAATGACTTTATAGTTTATATCGTGTACTTGTGTGACTGCTCAGTCATACATTAGTTTCTTTTAGAAGAACTTAATTTTATCTATTCAACATAAAAGATAACATATCACCCTTGCATGAACCCTTTAAGGGTGATATGTCTGTCTGTCTATGTGACACACCATCAGACATGTCACATGAAAAAAATTCTCATATGACATTATAAAGGATTCTCTCTTTTATGCGAAGTTATTGAGATGTCAAAATGATGTCATATCTTTCATGGACATGTGTGTCGCACCTCCTTTATATGTGTACGTCTTATTATCAATATCTAACTGTGATTAATTAGCTTAATTTAAAGAAGAAAAGAAAAACGAACCAAACTTTGATTAAATCGATAAGCATCTCCCTTCTTTTTGAAAAAGGTCAAAGTATCTATTAAAATTGTGCTGATTTGATAAAATTTGAACTCCTCTCATGTTCCAATATTATACACTCGATTTCTGTACAAAGTTTCAGATGATGTATATATTTATTGGATACGTGTAAAGTCTTCGCCTAGGTACTGTTTCAATTCAATAATTTTGCTATGCCTTTTTTTGTGTACGTATTGACGATGATGAAGGCAACAACAACAACTTTATACACACTACGCAACTTTACAAACACTCAATTTTTTTTTATACGAAAAAAAAGTTTATTCAAGATGCAAATTAAAAAGTCCCGCAGGCCTTCAACGATGTGCTTGGTCATTTTTTCAGTGGCATTTGCAAGATGCGCTTTTTTTTTCAAGTACATAATTAATAGTTAATGAATTACTTTTATTTATAATAAATAATTTTTTATAATTATTTTTAAAAAATAACGTCTATGTTTATATATTAATTGAATGTATATACTTTTACCTTTTTTTTTATAATAAATATATATAGTCAAGTATATACTACGTTAAATAATTTTATATACTCTGTTAATAATGTGGTGACGGCAAAAAAAAGTTACAAAACAAACATAATAATTTTTTAGTGCATGTACACAAAAATGGTTCTTGTGGGTCTTTGGTCCACAGTCAATTTAGACCCCTATTGGCTGCAACTTCCTATGTATTAGCAGTAGCTTGTCTACTGTGTCTAAGGCAGCATTTGAAAACGCGTATGAATATATTTTTGTTTTTTAAAAAAATAAAATTCACATGGCTAGTTTGGCAAAGAGATAAAGTTTTGAAGATAAGTTGTCATAATTTTAGGGGATAAAAAGTTTTTTTAATTTTGTTCATATTTATATTTATCAAAATTAGAATAAAAAGTGGAAATAAATGTTATCACAGTATTTTTTTTTTAAATTAGAACAATTGTCCACCGTTTATCCCAATTATGTTTTATATCAAATAGGGATAAATTGTTATCTGCTTCACTTATCTCTATAATTATCCTTTATTTCAATACTTATTTCTTTGTTAAATCAGCCTACAGTGTTCTTAAACACCACAATAAAAGTGAGCTTTATTAAAAAAATTGTTACGGTTTTAATACGAAAAGTATGTGTTTTTAAAAAACACGGATAATGAGTTTCTTATGAATTGAGTATATTTGTATTATTTTTATTCGTAGTCATATTTTTCCGACATATTTTCAAATGTACAATTTAGTCCATTAATGATAATTCTCTGGGAAAATAAAATTAATAAATAAGATGCAACTTTAAAAGAGCACCAGATGTTCAGGCAGCCGACTTCCTTGACTTCTCAGCAAGCTAGCTGCTAGACTGATGAGTGATAGAGAGACATGGAAGGTTCGGCCAACTTTCTTTTATTCTTAATTTATTGTTAGCAACTTAAAAAAAAACAGAGGAAAAAGTTAAGTACTATTTTTTAAAAATCTCAGTTGTTTAAATATTTTAAATTTTTTAAAACTAGAACATTTCATTTAAGATTGAGGTTCATGTTGTTACAAAAATAAAATAAATATTTGAATAAAATGCATGAATTCATTTATAAAAAAATATGAATGATTTTTAATGAGATATATACATCACTCTTACGTGAGTGTATACACCAACGAGTTACATGATGCTTGAATTTTGGTTGGAGAAAGGAATATATAACATATCTTTAAAAATATATAGGATAAAGAGCAAGAAGATGCATGATGACATTTCAAATCCAAGAACACAACAGACCATAAAAATGATGATATGCATGCTTGGTCATTTCTATTGTTCTACTCAAGTACATGAATTTGATAATATGAGTATATACTCAATTTTTAGAAAAAAAATATGCAAAATGTATATTCATTCAATTCATTTGAGTGTTGGTGTGTGTGTATTTATGAATATATGTGTTTTATTACAAAAAAATTTAAAATATAACATAAAAATGCAAACAAAAATGACTATCCCAATTATTTTCTAGAAAATGAACATTATTATATTAGACAATTTTATGTATAGTGCCACAGACTTTGTGTTTTTAAGATACGAATATATAATCTAAAGAATTGGAATGTGTTCTTTTATGAAAAAAACAGATGGAAAGATGAAAAAATGAAATTAAGGCTGCGTAGAAGGTTCATGGTTAACAACACCAAAATATTACATTCCCCATTAGTCTCTTTGTTTGTAACATCAACTAATGAAATTAATTTTTATCCAAAGTTATTAGGGATATATGTTCATGTGAACCTATGATCACATATTTTTTCTTCATCTAACTTAATTTTAATTTTAATTTTTAGATTTTAGGCGCACCAACCGTAGAGGGTTAATTAATCGCGAGCTAATGATCACTGTTTGGCCCTTAAGTCAAATATATATAATTCCACACACTGACACAATAGCTATACATATGACTTTTGAAAATGAAAATAAGAGTTAAGAATGAGATGTGAAATTAGTAGCTAGCTATAAAAATGGCCATTCTCCATTTAGAATGCGCTCAATCTCAAAATGGATCCTAAGGATTTAGTTTGGCAAATAGATAATCATCAAGGATAAATATTTATCAAGTTTATATTTATTTACATTAATTTGTTAAAATTTTGATAAAAAGAGGATAAACATCATTTTAATTTTCTAACATTTAGGTTGAATAAAAAAAAATCTAATTTTCGTTTCAAACAGAGACAATCATCTGCACTTGGTCTCCATTCTGTACAACAAAGAGAATAAATCCAATCACACCTAATCGCACTTTATTCCGGATATTGATAAATAAGATAAAAACTAGGGTTAACACAAACAAAGTCAAGAAAATTATTTGTGGAAGTTGGGGAGTCAACATGATTGAGAGCTTGCAAATAAATAAGTGGATTGAGGAACTTTGAATGCCCTCAAAGCATCCTTTTCTCTTTATCTGCTGAGTTTGATAAAAAAAAAGTGGGCCAACAGAGAAGACATAAACATTGATCACTGTATAATTAAAGAAACATTGTTCCCTTGGTGGGTGCTTCTAATTTGCAGAGTGTGCCGGAAGATTAGCAAACTAAACAAAGTAATCACACTGCCAAAATCACACTGCAAATTTAGCAATTTTGGGCTTTACCAACCAAATAAAAAATAAAAGAGTTTTTTTTGCATGTATACTATGATGAATCTTAACTATAGTTAGTCTTTTAATTAAGAAGTAAAAATGACAAAAATAACATTAACATATAATATTTGTCAGAATGTAAATAATTAAATATAATAATATAAATAATCTCTTGTACTTTCCAAATATACCATGAGCCATTATTCAACCTTACCCCTTCTTTCTTTATCTTCAAATCAAGATCTAAGTTTTTTTTTTAAATTTATCATTTTGTAATATATATAATTAATTGTTCTTAAAATAATTTTATTTCATTTTTACTAATGTAATTATTAATAATCGCTATCTCTTTTGCTAATAAATAGTTTATATGTTGAATTTTTATGTTTTTTGGATTTTAGATTAAATTTATCATTTTCATATTAAAATTAAAAACATTTATTTTTATAAATATTGTATTTGATAAGGTAAAATATGCAAAATAAAAAAATAAAGATAATTTGATCATTTTTCCAAGACTTTAATGGTTTTAATGAAAATTTGGATGAAAATTAAATAGGATGGTAAATATGCATAATATCTATAAATTCTAATAATATAAAAATAAATAGGTTATTTGGAGTGGTATAAAAATAAATAGGATGTTTTTTTTATGGTATATATACATACAAAAAACCCAAAATAAAAAAATACAAACCCTCATAATTATACATATAATATTGCAAAGTGTGCCTGTCAATGTAACTCTTTAAATATACTCCGGGGGTTTAGTTTAACTATAGTATTTGTATTTAATTCATACATATTCAATCCAATCGCTGTTCATGTTTTTTCTTTCTCTTATCAGTGAATAGATCTCTTTATACTTGTACGACTTAGATGTCTCGTATTTCTTGAAAAAGTGATGGTATTTGATATGATACTTATGAGATCGATATTCTAATCTAATTGTTTCAAAACAAAGAGATTATTTAACAAGAAAGAATTCAGTTCATATTTATATTTTACTATTGTTGTAGATTACAAGTTTGTGTAGAGGCTACAAAACCTTTCCATTTCAAGACCCCAAGATTGTCTCTGAATAATATATATTAAAGATTTTAATTCATAAAGGGACATACAACCTAAATATTTTATTACAATATTGTTCTCACACATAACACTTGAATTACAAAACAGTCGTTACACATGAGAATACGCGTAAAAATACCATAGGTTACTACTCGACCTGTGTTATAGTAGTAAATAATGTTCAAATGATAAAGAAAAGACAACTTTTTCGTATTGTAGTTTTTTTCTTCAATAATCAGAATACAAGATATAAAACCCAATAAGTTTATTTCAAAAGTTCACGTAAAGTCCACCTTAGCCTACTTGTGCTCAAGTGATCAAGAAATGGATCCCATCACCCTTTTTGTGTGCTCTCACTGTCACACATGAAAAAAACACACATGATGTCAACCCCCACTGGAAGATAAAAATATAAACTTAGAAAGAAAAAAAGAACAGTATGATAAGGGTTGTGTTAAGGCGTGACAAACATATCGGAGCTTGGAGTGGAAGCATGATTGTGGAGTCACATGAGCAAGCCACGCAAAGGAATGATGTTTTCTTCCACTGCAAACAACACTAAAAATAATAAAATAAATAAATGTTACATTCAGTCTTTGTTACGATCTAAAACACAGATCACACATGTTTTTATTTATTTTTAAATAATAAATATTATCTAACAAGATATATGTTTTGATATAAAAAAAAAAGATATATCTCCATTTCAAATTAAATAAACTTAGATTTATTAAGTGTAAAAAAAATTTAACGATATATATATATATATATAATTACTATATTTTGATATGTAAAAAAACCAAATAACAATGCAAAAAAAGAAAAGTAAAGAAAAGCAAGAGCAAACCCCTCTCCATTCGAAAAACCCTAATGATTTGGGCATGGTCTCCCATTCTATATATGTGCATGCTTTGACTTGTTAGTTCAGTCACCACCACCACCCCAATCACGTGTCCCCACGTAACCCTTAAAGCCAACAACATCGACAGAAAAGAATACACAAGTTGGAGAAAAACCCAACCCTAATGACTGCATGCATGCACATTCAAGCACCCACCCCTATATTTTATATATATTCCTTTCTATGTCTCTCTATATAATATATGGAGGTCATATTGATGATTGAGTTTGTAACACCACCCACCAAGAACTTTGGTTTCTGAAGGGATTAGCTTGCAATGCTTGAAAAACCAGGTATGAGAGGCTGTGCATGTTAAGCTTGTAACACCACTCACCAAGAACTTTCGTTTCTAAAGGGATTAGCTTGCAATGCTTGAATAAACAGGTATGAGAGGCTGTACATGTTAGTTCTTGATTCTTTAGAAAGTCAAACTAACTGACTGTTCTTTTCGTTCGATTTTTGTTTTGTGTTTTTTTTCCTCTTCTGTCTTTGGAGTTGCCTTCTATTTTTGTGGGTATGATGTTCGAATTCTGTTGCTTTAAATTATGTTCTTGGAAGAGACACTGATGTATGCACTAATGGTAAGATTCACTCCAGTGATTGATGTTGATTTCTTATGATTTCCAAGTTTAGGTCATGAACTCTAGCTAGTTACAATATTTGTTTTTCTTAAATACAATGGATTATGCTTTGATGAGAATTGTGTGTTTTTTCTTTTGGATGGTTCACAATTCTGTGCTAATTATTAATCACTACATTTTTATATACATACCCAGTAAGAATAATTTAATTTGCAAATGCCTAATGGTAATTGCACATTCAAACACGATTGTGAACCATATAATATTTCTAAGGGTTGTAATCAGCCCACTAATGACAGCTACCTTTTAAGTTTCTGGGAAATGAAGTTGTGCTATATAACTCAATTTACCAATTAAGCCAAAGAAAAAAGAAGTTGTGCTATATATCATGTATTAAAGAAAACCTACCAGTGTGCGTAACACATAATTTAATTTTAGTGCTAGGGAAAGAGAAAATGTCAGTCAGTTAAAAGTATTGCTTACAGTTTGGTTGGCAAGATCTCTAGCTACTCACCTTTTTTTGTTGGTTTTGTTGGTTATATTGCTTAGAATTTGGTTGGTAACATCTCTAGCTACTCACCTTTTTTTTTTTTGTTGGTTACATTGATTAAGGGCCATCAAGTTAATAAATTAATTACAGTCTCACACAGTTAAATTTCGAGTGCGTGTTACGGAGCATTCTATAAAATTGGAAAAATACAGAGTTTTTGCGTACACAGATATTTACATAGGCATTACAGATTTAGAGGATAATAAGTGAGCATACACGTGTATATTTTGCTTGGAACATGTGTATATATATTGAAATGGAATGACATTTATTTATATATGTGAACTGCTAGAAGATGTCTTGTGCAAACATGCATGGAACCATTTGGAAATCAGTTGTTCAAGAAAATTAAAGTAGCACTTAAATGTATTAATCCTCATCATTTATGTGGAGAACTACAAGTTCCAATTATAATCATGGCCCTTATATTCTCTGCCTATGTGCATCTTTATATATCTGTATGTCTCGTCTCCCTTCTAGTTAAGTTCATTTCCCATGCATTTCACCAAATATTGCTATTGTCATTCAGGAAAAATTCAATACTAAAAGAGTCTCTCATAAATTATTTATTTATAAAGTAATTAAATAAGTGCAAAATATATGTTTCTATTTACTGGTGCCATTCAGAACTAGAAAACCTTGGCAATTGATTAAGTGTAAATATTAGTACGTTTTCATTTCCATGGAATGCATGAAACTATATTCTCTAGTCTTTCAATCAAAGATGGCATTATCTTTTATATCTCAGCTCAGGATATAGATGCATAATTTACTTCTGATTTTTTCTTACGTGTGTTTCACATGCTAGTATATACTCTCATTTCCAAATATAAACTCTGCATTCAGTAGTACATCACAAATAAGGGATGGGATCTAGGAAGGACTTGATAGCCCGTTCAATTTCCCATTCAAGAATCACATGCAACACTTTATAAGCCCAACAAGTGACATTAATGTGACATATAATCACATGTAACACCACGGTTAATCTATAATTATTAGAGACTGACAAGACATAATGTACTCCCAAACATATATAGTTACTTAAATCCAGTACTGGTTACTAGCAATTCTTTTACTCTAAAATAAAAGCTATATATATATATATATCTCTTGTCATCAAGCAAACAGTCATTTAATTACAAGAGAAACTTGAAGAAAGTTACAATGATCTGAACATTCTGAGAAACAGAATTCTACTTCAAACACAAGAATACAACATGCAAATAAATCTACAATCAAGTGAACTTCAATTCTTCGACAGCATATTCATCGCCATCTAAAGGATGGGCAGTGAAATAACACCCATTTTGGGTACAGACTAATCCGTCATTAACCCAATTACAATGCAAAGAAATCAACAATCACAAAGGAAGGCAACCGGACCTTCCGGTGCCACCTTTTAATCCACATGTTTTATTAGTAGCTTTTTTTTTTTTTTAATTACCTAGCTGAGCTGACACTGACCAATATTACAAGCTTTCAAGAGCAGCCCATCTATTAAGGTTTTTCTTAGTTTATCATGCATGTACATGGATCTGAAGAAAATTCAATCGATCCTCTCTTATAAGGTGCTTCCTATGATTAGTATATATATAATGTATATATTGGCCTTCTTGATGATACTTAAGAACTTCACTTCCATAGATTGATATGGTCGCTGAAGGTAGACGATGACGCGTAATCAGCCACCGATTCCTGCTTGTCGGATTGCTCGATGAGGAGATTCACATTGTTTGACGATACGCTGAAGGCTAAGTTGTTGGGCTCATCCCCCGAGCCATCCTCATGACTAAGTTGGGATGCCACGAACTTGTCGAGCACGCGCCAATCTGTCAGTTGGTCCACCCCTTGTTCATGGGGGTACGTCGTTGAGATCAACTGTGCTTCTCCTAGCATGAGCGATGAGGACCGGACGGAGCTCATCCCGTGGTGGTGGTGGTGGTTGATGTCGAGGGTGTAGCTTGAATTGGGAGGTTTGGGGCTCTCTAATTGGGGGAGTTGGAGGTATGGGTCATGGGGGATTTGGTGGTGGTAGTGGCGGTTTATGTCAAGCTCTTGTTTGCATGAATAGGAGGAGGAGTATGGGGAGTCCGACGACGACGGGTGGGGCATGACATTGTGGGGGGAGTCGATGTGTGAGATGAAGTGGAGCTGGTGATCGTCGTACCAGCAGGGGGAGTCGTGTTCGCTCACCTTACGTATGGCGGCAATTCGCTTCTTGAACACCCTGCAGACCACCCATCCTTCTTCCTGAACACATGTTTGAAGGGTTATATCAGCATCAAAAGCAATAACATGAGAATGTGATTCCAAAAAATTTGTGATTCTACATATTATTATGGTTGAACCGTGCGTTTTGATTTTGAGATAAAAAAAGAACATATACGATATGCACAGAAAGGATTCATTGCAATTAAATGGAGAAGATACAGGTGAATTCTTTTATGTAGAAATATATAAGAATATGGAGTTCAAGGTATGATGTCTAAATATTAAATGTATTGCAAATCAAGACTAACTTTCTATAATTTTATAGGGAAGTCAAGATAACACTAACATGATATTCTTGCTAAGCTGACAGTTTCTATATGATTTGAAGCTTAAAAATGGACCAAGTTTTATATTGTCATTGATGACAATTTGTTGATTGTTGTAATTTCATATTTTGATTTTTACATATCTTGATTGAATTCATGAGAAAGGGTATTGTATCAAAATTAATTAATTAATATCTAAAAAACTGTTAATTTTTTCTTATGATGATTGATATCTTTGATTTTTTTAAGGTCTTTTTTTGCTTGATGATTTTTTGTCAATACTTTCTAAATGAAAAATATTCAGTGACAATTATATTTCAGCCTATTGGTTTGAAATTGACTAGTCAAAGAAAAAGAATTTCTTAACATGCATACATTTAACCATCACTACATATAAAATTATCAAACTTTGCAGTTCTCTATATAACATATGCTATATGATTGCCCTTTTCGTGCTCTTGAAGCTAATGAAAGAATATGATTCAATAGATTGAATTTGATTCTAAGCATGATGTCACCTCATAGAATCTGAGATTTTGTTGGCTGAATTTTTGAAGTGACAAACATTTAGGTTTTGCTACAAACCAGTATCCAACAAGGAAATTTTTTTGATAGGCAAGTGCTTTTTTTTAAAAAATTTTTTTCCTATCAAACTCCTTCTTTTTGTTTTTGTTTTTTAAATCAGAACCTAAAATTCCTGGATCAATGAAGAGATGGTACCTCTAAGAGGAGGTTTGTAACAGGGATTGATGGCAAAGGAAGAAATAACATGACACGACTGACCATTGAACTGTGATCAAATACCTATTTAATTAGCTTCATTATGCATAAGTAGGGCAACAAGACCATTGTTTTGTGGAGGACAGTGGCTGCAACAAAAAAACACTTACCTGAGGAGTTCCATTTTCATTTGTTTCCAGACGATACTCGTGCATTATCCAGTCGGATTTCTGTCCATTTGGTGCACGACCTTTATAAAAGACCAAGGTCTTCCTCATGCCAATCAAGTTATGCTTTGTGTATATCGGTTTGTCTCTCCCAGTTGCCTTCCAAAATCCTGCCGTTGTCGCTCTATTAGTGCGTGTCCCGGTCGGGTACTTCTTATCTTTGTGGCTGAAAAAATACCACTCATTCTGCTCTTCAGATCCTATCTTACATTTCTCTGTAAAATGTACCGAATTTTGCACAATTAATATGTTACTATGATTATTGCAAACAAAGTTAAATACGACTCTCTAGATGACTACCTTGAAGATCCCATGGTTCGATTCGATATAAATCGACATCTTTGATGACATCCAAATCAATTCTTCTTGAAGCAACTTTCTTCCTAAGATAGTAATCGACGAGTTCTTCGTCTGTGGGATGGAACCGGAAACCTGGTGGAACATGTGAAAATGTATCCATTTTCCTCTTCTGCATTTTTTGTGCTACATTGTCAGCTTTGGGCCCATTGCATGGTAAGAGTAGACAAAGTAATACAAAAGTTAATATATCATCTGTGATCACATATCTAGATATATCAGCAGATCACCAAAAGTAATACATAAGTCTCCATATAATTTTATAAATAAGGTTTTGTATGCATCGTTTCATAATATATGGTTGATAAAGAAGCTTATATTCGGTGGAAAAATTCTTTATTATAAAATCTTCATCGATCAAAATATTATTCACTATTTCGACAACAAATATTGCTATATGCAAAACAGGAAACTTTAAGAAGCAGTAGACATGAATAACTCAAGGAATCATGTAATATTTTATAATCAGCAAATCAATCATCTAAACCCACTTGTGATGTTCTTTCATGAAGAACTCTTTTAACAATGAATTCATGAAAGTGGAATAGTAAGGCATGGATTGGATATAATGATCAGATGCGTTGACGCTAGACAATGTATTTGACAGATTGCCATTTTTGTTGAAGTATTACAGAGGAGAAGATAATTATCAACAAAAGATTCCACAACCCAGAAAAAGAAATGAGAAACAAATGTTATATGGGATATATCCTACAATATGAAACATGGATAACTATCAGTCATATGAACATAGAGATGAACTTGATAGATCAAATACATTGCCATCAACAATAACATAAAAGACCTGAAATCAGATGGATGCTTTTGCAATTAATCCACTAAAAATGAAAAAGCAATCCACAAAACACAAACAATTTCTTTAATTTTCTTGTTCTTGTTTTCAAAAGGTAAAACCAAAGTTCAAGTCTAATATAATCAAGCCCAAGTGTTTACAAGAAAACCTTAATCTGATAATTGTCATGCATCAACACACAAAGCAAATAGATCCACATAAATCCTTGTTTTCTACAACAAAGAATAGTAGGAAAAGAAAGGGATTAATAAACCAAAAGCACAAACAGATCCACAAAATTCATAAAGTCTATATATATATATTACATAACACCTAAAATATAGATGAGAAATTAAAGTTTAGCTAAAACCCATCACTAGAATCCAAGTACATACAAGAGAAAAATAGAACATACACACATACATAGATAGAGAGTGAGCCCTCACAGATTATATTCTCTAGCTATTGATGTAGATCAAAATAGATTCCTGGGATCTCTCAGTCAATCTACAACAAAAGCTTTTTGTTCTCTATAGCCCAAGAGACAAAAACAACTATGCCCCAGATTGTGAGAGAGAGAGAGAACCAAATCCACCTCGGAACTTGAACTCTGAAACCCTAGCTATACTGAGAGATCAAATCCCGAGAGAGAATGTTAGAGAGAGAGAGAGAGATATGTAACTGAAAAGGTAAGCGTAGGCGAATGAGAGAACGTTTGAGGGGTGGTGGTGTGACTAAATAATACCCTAACAAAAGAAGGCCAAAAAAAAAAAAAAAGTGTTGTCATCCCTGTCTGTCCATCTCGAGCTGGATTGCTTGATTGCTCCCAAAGATTTTGCGCGGGAAAGATGGAGATGTGCAGAGAGAGAGAGAGAATGGCGGGAAGAGATAGATAGATAGATGGAGATCTATAGAGCAACTTCAGGGTTGGCGGCAACAACCAACCGCCACTGATAGGGACCAATTATAATTCATCAAATGTACACATCAGATCCTCCTCTCCGCGCCCTCTCCGCCCGCCCCCAACTTGTTCTTTTTTTTTATTATTATTTTAAGAGAGAGAGAGAGAGAGAGACGCGATTGAACGGCTTCCGAAGGAATAACGGGAAATGGTGACCACCTTCCTTAAAAGCCTGTGAGAGAGAGAGACAGAGAGAGAGACTCAAAAGGTGACGTAATAAAACAGCTTCTGCTAAAAAGTTCATTCTCTCTCACAACCCCACTCTGTCGTCTCTGTATCTAAGAAGCTTTGTCACTGTTCATTGTTATTATTATTTATTATTATTAATGTTTCTCTTCTTCAGTGCCTTTTTGAACATTCCCCGGGACCTTTTTTTTTTGTTCTAATGACTTTGATAGCCCTGGTATTCTTTATTATTACCACTAAGAAGCAATATTATTGGAGAATTCACATGTTACTTTGTAATTAATTTTTGAAAAGGCAAGTACACTCTTGGTCGGTCACCTAGAGTGATGGGTAGGATACTATGAATATGAAGAATCTTTAATGAGCTAATAGATGTATTATTTAACTGATGATACAGAATTATTTGTAATAAAACATGCGTGAATTTTTTCATAAATATTCATTCATGGGATTTTTCATCACCTATATGGTGTTTTTTTTTTTGTATATTTGTTATTTATCTTCACACAGAAAATCCATTCACACCCTGACAAGATATATTATAAGACAAAACTAGAGCTGCAGTTTCAAAAATACTAAGTTTTATATATGTGGTAGCGCTATATAGCTTTATAAATAAAATGAGTTAAATGGTATGTATAAACATTTTGTTATTTTGTCACTCCTAAATTTTTTTTTGTTGTTTTATATGTTTGTTTTGGTATTGCCCTGAATATCATTTATGGACAAAGCCCAATATATTATGTAAGCAATAATGCCTCTAACTTCCATGACATATCGTGCATGTCGTTACGGCTATATAAAGTAGTTAAATGGATTAGGCTTTCATGATATGCCATTTTGTCATCAACCTCTCTCCGTTTGCTAGTGTGGCTAGAATCAAAGTGGTGACACGTTTGAGCACTCGCAGTAGAATGGTTGTAAGATTAAACTGCCCCCTAGGCCCTAGATGACCTCAAGAAGCCGTATAAATATTGGACATAACAACTTAATTATAGCACATCATGTGCTATAATCTAGAAAGAAATAGTCCATTGAACGAGGAATTAAAGTCCAGGTTAAGAGCTATTGTTTCAACAATGTATAGTATTAACTGTAGTTTAACTGTGATGTTATCATGGTGTAAATGTGTAATAAATATATTTATTACTAACTAATAAATAGATACAAATTTTTTGAAAAAAAAAGGATCTTTATTTAAGATTTATATAATATCACCTTAAAGTTTCTTTTTGTCAAATGACAATTAATTTTTTTAAAATTTAGGAATTTGATGATTCAAAAACCAGTAAGTTCTTAGAAATACCCATTCAAACTCTAACTGAATTTCAAATTTTACATTGATTACTAATTATTAGTAGTTTTTTAATTAATGTTATCTGGATCGGAAGTCAGAATATTGATCATGATCAGTTTGATTCAGTTTTTTAAACATTGCCTACAACAAATCTTCTATCACAAATATTTGATATTACAGTGTAATATTTTTTACCTTTAAACTTAATTAAAGTTTCCACCCTCCAAAATTAAACTTGTGCTACAGTCTATCACACAAATTACACCATTCATGTGCTAGGTACACATCAAGAGCACCAAATATCAGGACAATCATTCATATAGTTTTTTTTTTTTTTTAATAATCTTCAAGATATTTTGAAATTATTTAATTAGGTATGTAATTATTCTGGCTTGGTCCCTCAGACCTTAGATCTAGTGGTTGAAGGGACTCCTCACCCTTGGGTGATCACGACGATTCAAATCTTGTTTATAGAAGGAGTAGAAATAAAATTGTGGACATTTCATTACGTTGGTTCTTGTGGATTTGTAGTCCACAATCAAACTAAATCCATATTGGTTTAAGTTTTTCTAGTACAAGCAGTACTAGTTTATTAAATGTATGTAGGAGACTTTGCAATTCTTAGAGCCATTGTACAAAAGAATTAGAGAAAATTAATTCAAGTATTTTTAATCCCTTACCCCTCGTTTTGATTGAGGAATTGAATTATTCTTGATAGATAATTATACCAGTATAGATAACAATTCTACAAGAATAAGAGATTTTCTGTTTAGTTGTGTTTTTTATTATTTTTATTGGAAAACGTAAGAATAAATGTTGAGTTATTTGGTTGATAAAGAATAAAATATAAATAAAGTGTAAAAAAGTTGATTTAACATGTGAGCCCTTTGATGTATAAGAGGTGTTGATATATGATTTGATGTGATAAGATGTAAAAAAATAATTTGATTTGTGGGCCCATGGGAATAGATAAACTGAGTATAGCTTATCTTAGGATTACTTAGAATTGTTATACTCTCTTATACTCGTTTAAACTAACTTAATAATACCAAATTATACTCTACAAACAACAGTTATTTTTCTTATCCATTCTTATACCACCCTTATCTAAGCTTAACCCGTTACCCAAACGGGATATTTGTTCCCATACCCCCAAAAAAAAAAAAAAAAATTTAAAAACTAAAAAATTAAAAAGTTCAAAAAAAAAATAATTGAAATTAATTTTCTCAAAATTATTAGGACCACCAGAATTAGGAGTTACATACGTAGAAGGGCATTATTGTCAATCCAATAGCTCGCAAGTGGAGAAGGGGAAAGGGGATAACGGGGACCAATAGTTTGTTGGGTCCATAAAATATAACAAAAAAAAAAAAAAAAAATTAACAGAAAGAATTCTACCTATTTGTTTATTTATTTTATCAAGGACGGTCCCTTTCCATAAGTGGGCGTCCACCAACCGACCCCCTGAGCATGTCGAAAGCGACGCCTCTCCAAATAGGAAGCCGAGCCGCTCAAGCCGAGCCGACTGGACGAACCGGGTTAAAAAGGAAGGGGAGAAAGTTAGGCACGGAAATGAAATGATGGCTGGCGAGTCAGTCCTTGGCGGCTCGCTGTCCGGCGTGGGCTTCCCCCGATCATTAGTATCGCAACTTGGGTTTGCTGGCCGCCCATCCGTTCCGGGCCCACTTGTCGGTCCCGTAACGCCTCTCTCCTTCTGCCACGTGTACCCTCTCTAACTTTTATCCGCCGATGCAACGCCGGTGCTCCTGGACAAGGTTTATACACATAAATAAAAATGTATATAATTTGTATAAAAGTGAAGCAAAAGTCTCACACGTGATGCAACTGTCACCCTGTTCTTCGTCTAAAAGAAGACTTGCCCTACTGGGGAGGATATATAAACAGCCAGGGTACAATGTAAAAACTTGATGTGATAGTTGAACTCAATTAGATTGTGTTTAAAATCTTACATGAGTGGATTAATGAGCTTTGAATGTTTTTTTGTTTGTCACTAAATAAATGAATAAAACAATGAAAAGGTATTGGAGTGAGGGGTTGACGAAATACTTGGAGGGGCAGTGTGTGTGTGTGTGTGTGTGAGAGAGAGAGAGAGAGAGAGCGCGAGCTTTAATTAAAGGTGGGTGGGGACAAAGCAATGATTGTGGATGGGATGCCATCATTGGAGTGGTGGTGCCACGTGTACGACTCGATTGGAGCTGACGTGGACTCCGTTTTACGGGGTGGGGGTGGCTGCAATTGGCCGCAACGCGGAAAGCTTTGGGCCTACGGTTTTGATATCATGGGCCCACCTTGCGTATATGTATACGCCTCCTAACAACGTGGAGATACGGGGTATGGGCCCACCTTCTGTACGTGCTCCGGTTGGTCGGCTTCCCGGAGATGCCTAAAAAGGTTCATCGCCGGGAGAGCTTTTTTTTTGTTTTGTTTTAAATCAGTGGCGGACCCAAGTATTTTTCTATTAGGGTTTGCATAAAATTGTTTGAGATACAAAATTTTTTTTTTTTCAATATTCAATGTATTATTGATATAAAATTAATTATCAATAATAAAATGTAGTTCGACATGTAGTTAATTCTCTACAATGGAGTTAGTTCGACATATTTCTTTAAATAGCTATAGTTGTAAGAGATGTATCGTTGTAATGGGAAATGTGCATTGTGCACTTGTTTTGAAATATTTTTTAAATAATGATATATTTCATGTGATATATATTTTTATTAACGACGTATAATATGTATTCTCCAATGGATATTGTACAAATAATTCTTAAAAATGTAAAAAAAATTTAACGATGATGTATATATACATTGATATATATTTCGTTAGATAGCTATCGATGTATAATAAGAGGTTGCATTAATGGGAAATGTGCATAAGAAGGCTAGCTATTTGTAAAATCATGTCATATATCATTGTGCATATGACCGGAACCTTAGGTAGGTTAATCAAACGATCACCTGGAACCACCACTCACAGAAGGCTCCTAATTGAATTTTCATGCTTTACCAAAAAAAAAAATGATGGTACTTACAAGTTACAACAAAAAAAAACACACACTTTGTGTGAATATATATATGGGGCTTTGTTTTAGAAATTTATCTAGGGTTACATCTAGTTTGGCTAGTCTTGCATATTATATATACAGTATATTTATGTCTATATTTATTTACTTTTATGAAATACATTGGCCGATGCACATAATATGTCACTGCATGTAGCAGAAGGGACTTGGATATTGTTGAGAGACAATGTTCCACCTACAATATATAATGTTCCATATAAATACTGGTCCTGTGTTTATATCTTGCTCAAGTATATACGCCATCTTTTTTTTCAAGTATATATGCCATCTTTTTTTACCTTTTTCTTTTTTGGTGAAAACTCAAGTATGCTACGTTGAAGGCTTGAAGCATGCACCTTGATCCTGATGATCACTCGGTTCGGATCACATGTATTGAAATCTAGCACAATGAAATATAAGTATGTTAATTGTATTGACAATCAAATAATTCAGGATAATCCTGAATTTAAAAGGGCTATGCAGCTGCAAAAAAAAAAAAAATTCATTTAGAGAGTGTCACATGTCACATGGATATTCTTTTTTTTAATTGTTCATATATATGAAAAAATTGTGTGAATATTTGGGTGGGTCCATTTTAGGCATTCATTTTGGAATCGATCCGATCCGTCACGCTTATACCAGGGATGGCTCACCAAATTGCTTATAACTAGTAATCTCTACTCCAAAAAAAAAAAAAAAAAACTCACTCTAACTAAATTTTTAATAAACGAGCAAAGTTTTAATTACTATATTGTATAATCTTGTATCTCATCAGACCTCTAATGACATCAAGTTATTGAAAACAGACTAAATTTTCTAAATTGATATGTACCGGAAGTTGTGAGTTTCTTGTATTCTAGCATGAGCGAACTTATTCATGAAGGTTGTGGGTGAGCCTCATCCCAACCCTTTTTTTTTTTAGAGGTACGTTGGTTATTTTTTCTTAATTTTCTCTTCTTTTTTTTAGTCTCTCTTTCTTGTTAGGGTTAATAAAAATTTGGTGAGAAGCAAGCCGTGTAGTCAGTGTACAAGGTTCCTTTGAGAAAAATGTGTTGTGTTGAGGAGAGGAGAGAGAAATGATGAGAGTTTTTGTAATCCAGTTATTTGATAACAGTGAATCGATTCCTTTTCTCTTCTATAAATGCAGGCATTTTTTTTCTAAACCACGTAATACTTGTTCTCGTGTGTATTTATCTTTATTTTTATACTGTAGATATTAAGATCTACCTTTAAAGATGTCACTGCATCAACAGAAGCGTAAAGAGAATCTTGGCGTGTACAAAATGTTATACCCTAGAAAAAAGCTAAAAACTATGAAAATCGATCAATATAATACATCAAGTCTTGCATTCCACTGTTATACAGTACAGATGTGTCTTCTTTTTTTTGAGGCAAGATAGAATATGCTACCACGAATTGTATTAGAATGTCATAGCACGGACAACGTCCGATTTAGGATAGACGTGCATGATGTGCTTGATATGATAATGCGCTCCTCTGTATGAAACGGATGAGCAAAAATTTATATTTTTTATGAAAACCAGCTGTTGTTCTTGCTGTCAAACTACATACTTTAATTAATTTTATGATAGCCTAATTAAGTCTAATAAACTGGGATCTACATAATATGATAATCTACATAATATTCATTTCATGTCCTTAATTACCAAACTGCATATATTTTGCTAATAAGCTTTCGAATTTCCACTCACATGCACAAAGATGTTGCAAACCCTGTATACAAGTTCGATTTCTGCTGAACAACGAAGACTGAGCCACCAGAAGCCCCTCACTTTGAAGCAGCACTTCAATGCCTTAAACCTTCCATGAACCTAAAGAGTTCATTATATATATTCATCCTCCATTAATCTTTGGTGAGCTTAGAAATATGGCATTAGCTTAGAAATATAGCATGCATGCGCGTCATAGAAGTTTGTGTACAAACATTCAATGGGGATTGGGTTAGGTCCAATAGACGCTGGACAAATTGATTGTTCAATGTGTAAATTTATAAATCATATGGGACGATTACAGTTTCAATACACCAATTAGTTAAAAGAATTTTTTGATGTATTCTAATAATCAATATAAGTACATGAGAAGAAAAAAAAAACTTTATGTTGGCCGGGGGTGAAAACAACGAGACAATTAAGATTTAGTTTTTTAAATTATAAATGTGATAAATCATTCAAACTAAATAAATATATATTTTATTATAAAGGTATGAAATGTGAAGTATATATAATGAACAAAAATATATTTGACTAATAAATACAAGAGATATTTAATCGTCAAACTTTTCCAAATTAACATTAGAAAGAGTTTGATCGGAATATTTTATGACTATGATCACTAAACCTTTTTTTAGTTGAAGAAAACCTTACATCATCAAATTAACTATCATTTATTCCCCACTTGAAATAGGTGATGATAATTTGCATTGAAAATCATGAATTGAGCAGCCGAACTATAGGCCAATATGAAGGGTCGAAGCCTAAATTTCTCTCCACCGTTATGTAAGAAGTGAATAAGCATTTGAAGAACGTTCCGTTTGATAACACGATTGGAGGATGATTCTGGTTTTAATTAAACAGAAAGTTCAAACGTGTTACCAAATGGGTTTTAAGAAACTGGTTTAATTTAAAAGTTACTTACAGTTTTTAGTGTAAAATTATTGCTTTTTAAAAAGTATAGAAAATACGCTTTCCAGAAATCAAAGTCTATTTAAACCACTTTATTCAAAATCTTATTTTTCAAACGTGTTTCTAAACGGGCATGGAAAGACTCGCCCATATAACACTTATAGTTGGTTTCACTTTTTATAGTAAAGTTCATTTGCAAAATATTATATTTTGTTATCATTTCTCATCTAAAATTAATTAATCTTATTCCATGTACGGTTGATCTGACTAACCCTGATTATAGTTTTTGTTCTCAGACTGAAATTTGGATTAAATAATAATAATTCAGACAAAAGGATCCGATATATACATCCCACTGAACCTGAAAAATGTGGACTGCATGATGTTCATGTTTATATTTATATGTTGATATATTCAATGTGCATGCCTAGTATATAATCTGACAAAACCTTTTGACTCACAGAGTTCGTGGTCAACTCTTTGTCTGATTTTTTTTTTCTGACTACACCTCATCCTAAGCTTTTAGCTTTTGGGAAGGAAGAATGTTAATGGCTTTAATAAGACTTTGTTGTGTCTTGTGTGTTATGCTACATTGGGCTGTGGGTTGTCAAATTAATGAAATCTCACCTAATGATTTTATAATAACATAAGCGAAGTTATTATGATCGCATTTGGTTTATATGTCCCCTTCAAAACAATAATATGTTTAGCATGATAAACAACCCCCCCCCCCCCCCCCCCCCCAATAAATAAATAAATAAAGGCAATAAAGGTGACAAAGTGAGCAGAACATGGAAATGGAATGATTGGGATCACATTCACTAAGTGAAGTGTGGGGGCAGCATTAAAAATAAGGACTGAATAAAAATATATAAAATAAGGTTTAACTATGTAAAAATGTGAATGGGTGTACTTATTATTTGGAATGTAGAATCTGAGTTATCCAACCTTCAGTGCGAGACAGGGATCAGATCATCAACACAGTATTCAACAGGGTTAAAAATGTTTGAGTCCCTATAAACATCTATAAACTTATATAAGTCCTTGTAAACTTGAGACATAACAATTACGTCCCTAGAAACATAGAAAATGTCTAATACATCCCTACTGTAAAATCATTTTTTAACCTATCATGGTTAAAATTAATCATGGGTGTGATTTTACTATTATACCCTCCACAATGCACAACATGGTGATTAACATGAGTTTTTTAACTTGTGTAATTACCTTATCAAAATATAAAATAAAAAATCTGAGTAATATCTATAGTATAATAAATATTATACATAAATAAAATCATCTACGTAATTACAATTGTTTGAAATAGAAGCAAAAAATAATAATAATACGCAACAATAAAGTCAAAATCCGCAAAAGAAAAAAAGTGAAAATGGGTTTAATCAAGGGCAAGATGATCATTTAAAATGATATATATGTTTTTTTTTCTATTTTTCAGTGATTTATATTAGTGTTTAATTTCACACAAATGGAGTATTATAAAAATATATTGTCAAATTAGATAAAAAGTTAACACATGGATTAAATTGACCTACCATAACAGTTTAAAAGACTTGTATGTCCGACTTCAAGTTTGCAAGAACTTATATGAATTTGTGGATGTTTACAGAGACTCAGATGTCTTTAACTTATCCAATAATGTATGTCCGACTCCAAGTTTGCAAGGACTTATATGAATTTGTGGATGTTTACAGAGACTCAGATGTCTTTAACTTATCCAATAATGAGATGAGATTAACAGTTCATGTATATCATAAATTAATAAAGAAAATAAGTCATAAAAAATGAGATTTCTCAATTGTATAACTAATAAAAAAAATCTTAACTAGGATAATAAAAATAAATATCTAGTCATTAAAATACTGACAATAATAGAGTTAGGCACAAATAAAGCACTAAAATAAATGTCTCATTTCAACCATCCTGAGAGAATAAACACTAAAAGCAAATAACAACCTAATAGGTGTTCCTTACATATTATAAACTACAAATAAAAATCATGATTTTTATCATTTCACATCTCACTTCCTAGCTAAACCCTATATATGAATATGATTGAAAAAAATATTTTATGTTATCTATTTTAAGATATTTGAATGAACTTTGAAAATGTTTTATATGATGGATGATTTATGTTTTAAGTATTTTAAAATATTTAATATTTATGTCAAAACATTTTATATTTTTTTATGAGTCCAAGTCCCAGTCATATTAAAAAATAATATAATTTGTTAGATAATTTGTATATTATGGTATCCATAGGACCAAATCTGATCTAACTCGATTTACTAGGTGGGGCAAATTTGTATTTCAAAATCAGTGCTGCTACCTGGACCCCAGAAATTAAGTCCCATTTGTGAGTCCCAATAGGTGGCACTCTCCTATTGATTCCCTATTTGACTTTTTCTAACAACCAAAAATGACAATGATAAGACTACCTTTCTTATAATTTTAAAAATTGGTTTCAACTAACTATCGTAACTGAATCCCGCAAAGTGTGGTACCATTAAGACCTAACATGTTTTCAAAAAAATTGAATTTTAGGGTTCTGATTTGGGCGAAACCATACGAACGAAAAAAATGACAGATTTGTTCCCACAATCGATACTTCAAAAAATAGGTTGAAATTCAAATTCAGATAGAAGTGTATCTGGCATTTGAATTAACAAATACATTAAAAAAATAGGCTAGATTTCAAATTCAGATACAGGTGTATCTGGAATTTGAATTAACAAATACACATTCCATACAAGTGAATGTGCACTGTATTTGAAAATCTTGAATCTGAATGAGTCGAATAATGTTGATACAAAGCTAAAAAATATGATGAATGACACATTATGCATAATTATACACAAAACACACAATCATAAACGATTGTATAGATCATACTTGGTACACAACAATGCATGTAAATCAAGATACACGCCATGTATCTGAATTTAAAATGAAATTTAGATTCAATACATGTCAAACAAAGCTAAAAAATATAATCAAAATCAGAAAATCCAAAGAGTCAAAACTGAATCAGAAGAACCGAAACCTAATACATCTTATTTTGACAAAAAAAAAAAAAACTATCAAACAAAGCTTTTCATTAGAACTCTAAAAACAAAATCCAATTTTTTTTACCTACCAAGATCATAAAATTTGTCTTTCCAAACTCACCGTCAATTGATCTTCATCCACAGAACTTCCAAAACCCATAACACAAGAAAAAATTGATCGTCAATTGATTTTTTCAAACTCACCATCAATTGATCTTCAATTGGAAGGGATCACACAAGAAAAAATTTAAAGAACAAATAGGATTGATGCAATCATTTTAAACTGTAACCACCTCCTCAAAATATGGGAAGCAATAATAGCAAAAATACAATACAATGGTATAATGAGTATTGTACATGTGCCAACTCATGGGGCTTTTGATGGGACCTAAAATTTGAAGCTTAAAAATCATTATTGATTTCAAAATATAAAACTCGGGGAGGTGCAACTTAGGCTGGTTGAACCCGACCCAACCCGACTCGTGGACGGGTTTGGGTTGGAGTTTTTCTGAATCGGGTTCAACCCAACCCGAACCAACCCGAACTCAATTCGAGTCGGGTTCAGGTTGGGGTCTCAAGTTAGTCGGGTTGAACCCGAATCCGAAGTGAAATATGGGCTTAAATAGTTAATGGGTTTGCCACACAAATTCCTCTCATTTTTATACAAATCTTGATCATCCATTGTTCAAAATAACATCACAACCATTCATTACACCTAACCCTAACTTACTCCTTCTTCAATCTTTCCTCAATCATCACCGAACAAACACCCTAATAAAAAAA
This sequence comes from Acorus gramineus, assembly GCA_030737835.1. Lineage (NCBI taxonomy): Eukaryota > Viridiplantae > Streptophyta > Magnoliopsida > Acorales > Acoraceae > Acorus > Acorus gramineus. The sequence continues at coordinate 6,002,263 of CM060856.1, read as the reverse complement.
AAAAAACCCAGCCCTCACAGCCTCACAACACAAATCAGTGAATCACAGTCCCACCGACCCTTCTAGACCTTCAACCCTCGCCGACCCTCACCGACCGTCGTCGACCCTCCTCGTGAGTGAAATATGTGACTTTTGATGCATTGTTTGTATGTGGTGATCTATTACGGTGAGGACCGCCTCGGGCGAGCATGAGGAGGCAGAGGGCGAGGTACTCCTCCTCCGATGGGGGGCGGGGCGCTTGGTCCTCTTCTTCTTGGCCCATCCTTCCTTGACCAGGAACTCCTCCTCCTCTTCTTGATGTTGTTCTTTCAAGAGGTCGGTTGGGTTGGCTGTGGTTGTGAGCCTGTCGAGAGCTATCTGATTCTTTGATCAAGGGACGAGATTCACCGATCGAAATGTTTGTTGTGGACAGAGAGAGAGGCGATGAGAGGGAAAATATACAGAGAGGGAGACTGTGTGAGATGGTTTAGGAGTCAAGGCCTTGCGGGGTAGAATAAGGCAATTAAATAAACCTGAGTCCGGGCTTGACCCGAACCTGCGGGTTGAGGTCGGATTCGGGTTCAGGTTGCACCCTTTGGGTTGAGGTCGGGCTCGGATTCGGGTTGTGCTTTGTGCATCGTGGGTTGGGTTTGGACAGACCTTCAACCCGACCCAATCCGCCCGAGTTGCACCCCTAGGTGAGATGGGATGTATATAGAGTCAGACATTGTCAGGAGCGGTCCTAAAGGTTGGCTGGGCTGAGTTGTAGCCCAGCTCAGATTTTTTTTTTCTATTGATGATATATATTATAATATTTATTTTTTATATTATAAAAATTTGTATTTTATACATAAAATATATTTCAATCATTAATTTAAGAATAAAAATCTTTATCTAAATAGTGTGTGTATATATATTTTTAGACGTTACAATCATTTAAAATAGAGTAATAACAAATCAAATCTTATCATAACAAATTAGATCTCAGCCTAACAAATTAAATCAATCCAAATCTTCTTATAAATTTTAACAATTCTAAATTTTGAAGGTATTTTTGCATGTACACCATACAAAATATGTTATTTTTATACCACCACAAATAACATATTTATTTTTAGGGAAAAATCTTCTTTTAACTCCTTAAAATCTTCTTGAAATCACAAAAAGTTCCTCTAAAGTCTAAAGTCAAAAAATCATCATAAGTCCCCATATAGTGTGTATGGTTAACGAATTTAGTCCCTTTGTCAAGAGTATATTGAAATAAGTCTTCAGAAACTTACTAAAATTAAATTCAGTCCCTACAAACTTTATTAAATCAGATTTAGTTCTCTTGTAAGATAAAAATATCTTCGTCATTTTTCAACATCCCCATCTCCTGAAATGTCATCCTCATCTGTAAAAAAAATATCGATCAAACCTCATTTGATCTATAAAATTGAGTCATTTTTTAATATTTTCATCTCCTTAATCTCATTACAGAGACTAAACAAAAAAAATTACAACTTCATTAACTCCATTACAAAATCAGTAGAGAAAACAATTTAAAAACCCAATCAAAATTCTATAATACATTCTTAACTCAAAATTACCAGCAATAAAAAGCATAACTCCATGATTATAAAACTATAATTTGTTTAATAAAATTTAAATAAATCAGTATATATTTTTAGATAATCACATGGATTTTTTGTGATTTTAAGAAGATTTCAGGAAGTTAAGACGATTTTTAAATTTCACAAGGACTTTTTTCAATTTTCATAAGTTTTCAAGGAGTTATATCGATTTTTTCCAATAAAGAAAATAAATTTTAAAACGGTATAACAGTAATTTACCATGCATGGTTAGGGTTAACTACACATCTGGTTATTTATAGAGACTAAAATAAATATTATCTAATAAGATACGGACCTGAGGGAATTTAGCAATTTTACAGGGACTATTTCTGATTTACATAAGTTTTTAGGGAGCTAGATTGATTTTCCCTTATTTTTATATCATTAGAATTTTTCTTAATACAAAAATGTGCTCTTCTTTTATCTTTTGAAATCAAAATGAAACTTAACTATAGTTAGTTCTTAACCAAGAAGTAAAAATGACAGAAATAACCTCAACATAATATTTGTCATAATATAAATAATTAAACACAATAACATAATTAATCTATTGTTCTTTCCAAATCAACCATGAGTCATTTATCCAATAAATATTGTATATGGTAAGGTAAAATATGCAAAATAAAAAAGGGTAATTTGGTCATTTATCCGAGACTTTAACGGTTTTCATAGAAATTTGGATGGAAGTTAATTATGATGGTAAATATGCATATATCTACGTGTTTCAATGATATAAAAATAAATAGGTTATTTAAAGTGGTATAAAAATAAATAGTATGTTTTTGGATGGTATATATGAAAAAAAACCCAATTTTAAAACTCAAATATTATCTGAAGAATTAATTTAATGTCAATTACAGCAATAAATAAATATTTATATCCATAAAACAACTCTTCTTATTTTTGTAACAATAACTTTTCCTATTTTTATGACAACAATTATCGGTAATTATGAATGAACTACCATTTTCAAAAACAATTATTGGTAATTTCAATTATAAAATTTGTTAATACACGATCTAGGATGAGTTTATATCTCATTTTTATTCTTAAAATTTTAAAGTACTCAACTTTAATAACATTTTATTTATTTATTTCGTTTCTATATACCTTCTTGTGGAGGTAAAAATCTGCATCATGACACGTGTCAAGTCAAGATGGACGTGAGCTGTCGAAATCGAAGCCCACAAACCCGAATCCTAATCCAAAATGTCATGACGACACTCCCAAGTGGGCTAACATGACTAGATTGAGGGTCTAGTCGGACAATCAGACACCTTGCAAGCGAATATCACCTCGAGTGGATAAGGCACGGTCAGACTGGAAGTCTGATTGGACGACTTTACTCCTCACAAACGAACAGAAGAGACTTGACCAGACAAAAGGTCTGGTCGGACGATCTTTCACCTCGCAGACACCCTCAATGACATAGCAGAAGAACGATCAGGCCAAAGGCCACGAGTAAAACCACGGTCAGAAGACTGAAGCGTCTATAACAGACGGAAGGATAATTAAGGCCCATTATCTGTTAAACATGGGTAATTAGTGGGGAAACGATTATAACAGTCAAAGGAGAGTGGAAGCGGCAATCTAGCCGTGGTGACCCTATAAAAAGGGAGGTAACTCAAAAAGCTAAGAGATCGAATCTAATTTTCCTACTTTCAAGCGACCAAAAATTTGAGAGAGTTTTGTTTTGAATCCCCAACTGATACATCTCTTCGGAGGTCCTTTGGGTGGCACCAAACCGGTGTCCCCCTGATTTCTTTATGAGTTCAAAATCCATTTCCAATCGAGTCAAAGTTCGTGAAGGAAGCCTCCGAAAACCGATAGTTTAACTGAAGGAAAAAATATTCTCCTCACTTCTGAATATCAACTTTAATAATATAAGAACAAAAACTTCTATATAAATATTTAATATAGCCCATCCTAAAATATTTTTTCTAGATCCACTAGATATTGAGATTTTTTTTTTAAAAAAAAAAAAAAACCTAGGCATTGTGAATTCATATTGGGTTTGGACTTCTCAACCATACCCACTGCCATTTCTAATGCTTACTCCAAAAATAACTGACCTTCAAGTAAAATTCGAATCCACCAAATAACCAACAAACACAACATTCATGAGACAAGTCCAAAGAAATATACAAGAGATGCATTAATTACTCAACATTAAAATATCAGACTAGCTCCAAAACAAAAACAAAAATGTCTCCCCTTTCATTGTATACTTGTCCAGGTTCTCTCTTTTTATCTCTAGCTAAGTTCATAATATCCTAAATTTTTTATTTACACAGGGCAATACATCACTTATGAAAAGTTTACATAAGACAACATATATATATATATAATCTAGAATCCTATAAATCTTGCATCCTATAAATAGATGAAAACCTCATTAATTGTTCCACGTGTTGTCTTGGCTAAGTTAAAGGATTTCAAAAATAGTGCGGTTCATGATACCAAAATTCAGCACTCATACATTATCCCTTCTATAAGAAATATTGCATGTTTGACCCTTGAGGGGCAACAAATTAAAGTATCTATTACACTGGAACAACTAGACCACATAAAACCATGGAAGCTATGGACCTCACTGGCCCCTAAATGGACAATGGAAACGAGGCCCGTTCGTGTCTATGTTCATCTTGGAGCGTTGATACAATCAGTTTATTTTACAGTCCCATCTACAATTCTATAATAGTTTCATATATTGTTTTATCATATTGTATGAGCACTATCGTAATGTATGAGAATATAATTTTTTTTTTTTTTTACAAAAAAACAAAATATTAGTATATATCAGTGTATACTATAATTTGTATCATATTATGTATTCAATAAACGAGTATATAATTTTTTATAAAATGATGTAAACTACAGGTGAAAATGCACACTGGGCTGGACATATCATATTCTTTTTTTTTAGTATTGATGTGCAAGATTTGATGTTAGACTTCATACGTGGAGAGGAGTATCCATCATCAAGGCCACTAGACCACTTAACCACGAAAACTACGGTCCTCACTGGCCCGAAAATGGACGATGGAAATGAGACATGTTAACTCAAGTGAGCATTGATATACTCAATTCATTTTGCAGTCCCGTCTATTATCTCATACACTATAATATATATAGCACAGAGTTGGATAATCAAGTCCCCCATACTAAGGGTCCGTTTGGAAACACAAATTGAAAAGTAGCTTTTAGAATAAAGTTACTTTTTAAAATGATTTTAGACCTTGACTTTTTTAGGATGTTTTTTTTTTTAATTCAGGAATCAATATTTGAAAGGAGTTTAATGTTTGACAGAGAAAGTTACTTTTCAATTAAAAAAATCGATTCCGACAAAAAAACATTGTTTTTAAGCTTTTCAAAACACAGATTTCGAAAGAAAAACTAAAAGGAATCCAGCTTCCGATTCTGTAAAAAGCTGTCCTGTTTAGCTGCACACTTTTAGTTTTTTAACTTTTCAAAAAGCAAAAGCGCACCAAACGCGCAACCAAACGGGACCTAAGTGATTTTTCTTCCTTTCTTCCCGACTCCTTATGAGTATGAGTGTACCAAAGACAACTCTTTGACATTAGGTAGAGGGTGATTGTCTAGGCCTGAGGAAGGGCACAAGAGCGCGAAGGCTGACCCAATCACGAGTCCCTAGGTGCCACACGGTACTTATGCTACGAAAAAATTAAGCATGTAGCAAGGTGCATATATAGTGTTATTGTAGTATATGAGCTCTATGCAATATGTGGCTGAATTTTTTTTTATTTTATCAAAAAATAAAATAGTGTATCTCGGTGTATATATATCTTAATTTGTATAATAATATGTAATTCAATAAACGAGTGCATATATTTTTTTTAAAAAAATGTGTAAACTATAAAAGTGACTGCACAATTATGAGTCCAGTCTCAATTTCCTTCGATTCTCTTTTTCTCTGTTTTTTTTAGTATTGTTGTCAGTGGGGAGGGGTATCTACTATAATCCACCACCAAGGCACTGAGACCTACGGGACAAGCAATTATTTTTTCTTAAATACTAAAATTATATTATATTGTACTAATATTCATCCTATAAAAATGTAAGAGAAATTAAAATTTTATTATTTTGAGGAAACAATATATATCCATTTATTAGATCTATACTATATTTTTCATAATAATGTATATTTTATTAATTATATATATATATACTTTACAAAATATCAAAATAATTGAGGTATGTAGGCCGGTTCTACGGGATGTATCATTTTCTCAAAAAAGGAATAGATAGAAGAAACCAGAAGGAAAGGAAGAACCCAGAAACGCTGCTTATTACAATCAGCCCAAGCCCATGGCACATCTACTCAGGCCCATCGTGCATCGGCTCCACATCTTATTCCATCGGGCCAACAAAAACGAACCAAATCCGCCCATAAAAACAAAACAAAAACCCTCCAAAATCCGCAGCTCTTCCCGCCGCCAAGACATGAACACTCATCCAAGGCGGCTTCTCCTCCCCATCCGCCGCCGCCAAAACACAGACTCCCCACTCCCTCAACCGATCACGCACTCGTGAATCTGTCCTCTCTCTCCGCCATCACCGACCGAGATGGTATCTCGCATCACCCATGGTCCCTCCCCAATCCTTCTCACCCTATCTCAAAAGGAACCCCCTCACCCTCTTTAGAACCCTAGTTGCGAGCGCCTGCCCCTCTCCCCTCGACGCCTATCCGCCGTCCGATCCAATGACCCTCCGAGAAAGCCCGTCTTCCGTGGACCCTCCGATCCGTGGCGGCGGGTGCTCCGTCGACAGAGGAGGCTCTTCGGGCCAGTTCCGGAACGCTCGTTTCAGTGAAGTAGTCGCTTTGAATACTCGTTCGTTGAATTCTATGATAATTTGTTGCTTGAGATTAGGGAAGTTGGATAAAGCCCGTCAATTGTTCGATCAAATGTTAGATTCGGGTACACGCCCTTCGGACCATAGTTTTAAGTCTCTCTTCTATGCCCTCTGTGACCGCAATAGGCCCGACGAGGCGGAAAGCATCCGCCTTTCGATGGCAGCCCGCGGTTTGCGTGCTGATCAGGTCATGTGTACCTCTCTCGTATACGCGTATTGCAGGGTGGGAAACACGGATTCGGCTCTTGGGGTCTTTAGGAACATAAGGGAGCCGGACGTGTATGCCTATGGTACTATGATTTATGGGCTTATGAAAAAGGGGAGTGTTGATTTGGCTTGGGAGCTCTTCAATCGGATGGTGGAGAAGGGGTTGAGGCCGGACGTGGTGACCTATGGCATCATGATCAGCTGGTACTGCAAGAACAGACGGGTTGGTTGCGCAATGGAGCTCCTCGGGGTGATGGAGGGCTGTGGATTGTCTCCCAGTCTTCATATCTACACGGCCTTGATGAACGCGCTCTGCAAGGAGGGGCGGATTGCTGATGTGGATCGTCTTTTTGATCAGATGCTTGATGTGGGTTTGGTTCCTGATCATCTTCTGTTTACGCTTTTGATTTCGAATTACCCGAAAGGGCACGAGCGGGAATTGATGCATAAGGTCTTGAACACTATGGAGAAGTTGGGCTGTGATGTGGATACTTCCATGTTATCTAGGCTGTCTGATTGTACTTGCTCGGATGAGGTTCTCTTGAAGGAATTTGAGCTTCTTCTTGAAGAAATCATTAGATGCAATGTTGTTCCTCTGGTTGTGGTGTTTAATCTGTTGATCAAGATGTTTTGTGTGGTGGGTAGGACCGGCCTTGCCTTCTTCTTCATGGATAAGATGGTGAGCCATGGATTTGAGCCCTCCGTTGCTGCTTATAATTGCATGATAAGCCGCTTGTACAAGGAAGGTCAAGCTAACCAAGCTGAGTCACTGATGTCTCTCATGAAGGATAGAGGGGTGGCACCCAAACATGCTTCTTTCTTGATTATGATCCATGCCAATTGTGAATCCGGGGACGTCGACGCGGCGCTGATGGTCTTTGATCGGATGGTTGAACAGGGGCTAGAACCCAATGTTGCAATCTATGGATCCATTGTGAGCGCACTGTGCAGAATCGGGAGGATTGAAGTGGCAGAACGGATGTTTCGAAGAATGTGCAAGGATGGGACAATGCCGGATGAGAGTATCTACAAGGCTTTGCTTCATGGTTATTCCAGGACTGGTCGGATTCTTGATGCTCGGGATTTGTTTGATGAGATGGTTCAAAGTGGGTTCAGATCAAGCACTCAGACTTATTGCATGATGATCAATGGCTTGATTAAGGAGAACATGATGGAGGAGGTCTGCCGATATCTGGTCAGGATGTTAAATGATGGCCTTTTGCCTGATATTTTCATCTACACAATGTTCATCAACTATTTCTGCCATAAGGGAGAGGTCAATTATGCTTTTGAACTTGTTGATCGGATGACTAGGAGTCAGATCAAACCAAATTTGATCACATATGGTTCATTGATTAGTGGAATTTGCAGGAGCATCTCACGTAGTCATCAGAATGATACACGATTGGCAACGAAGTTGAGAGAGGTGAAAGACATGCTATCTCATTTGCTTCCAGATAATATGGTCAATCCAGGTGGACTGGGTAGGAGGATTTCATGTACTTCTGCTGGAGGAAAGTTAAGTGTTGCATTGGCACTATTTCAGGATATGATTCATAGTGGAATTATTCCAGATGTGCAAGTTTATAATGGGCTCATAAATGGGTTTTGTAGGGCTGGCATGATTGGAGATGCATATAATTTCTTCCATGTGATGCTTGGGACTGGTGTGGTCCCCAATCATGTGACATACACCATCCTTATTGATGCCCACTACGGATTGGGTGAAGTTGACCATGCAATGCTATTGTTCAACAGGATGAGTGCGGATGGTTTTGAGCCTGATAAGGTGACATATGATATCATCATAAGAGGCCTTTGTTTGGCTGGAAAATCAATGGAAGCTTTGGCCATCTTGATTATGATGCAGAAGAGAGGTTTGGTCCCTAATGAGGTCTCATACAATAACTTGGTGGAGTGCCTTTATACAGTCAACTCAAATGTTCTTGGATTGAGAATTTTCGAGGAGATGGTTTCTCATGGATTCTATCTGAGGCGGCATGTCTATAACAAATTACTAATTAATCTCTCTGAAGAAAACAAGCTAGGGGAGGCTCACAAAATCTTACTTGGAATGCTCAAGGGAGGCCATGGTCCGGATCAAGAAGCAAAGAGGCTTCTGATGGAAGCATGCATCGGGCAGAGAGAATTTGACATGGCTTCTACGATCCAGGATGTTATTGTCATGCATGCAGTCTAATAGTCCCACTCGACGCAGATGAATCTGCACATCCTACTTATGCTTCAAGGTAAAATCAATCTATTTTCTTTTCATTTCTTTTCATTTATTAAATTATGGATCTTGCATGACCAAAACCGTGTCATTTTGTTCTTTTCTTTTCTTTTTTTGATAATTTCTTATTTATTTCTCAGGGTAAGTCTTGGGCAGACTAAGCTCCTGCTTGGCTGTAACCTTTGGAAGTCTCATACGGAAAACGCTCCTGTAAGATATCCTTCAGATAGTTTGTGTTTTTTCTTTAGGGAAGGTAGTTTTTAAACTACATGTAGAAAATTTAACATGGACTACCATATAGTGTATATGAAGTTAAGTGGATAAAAACATTGAGGAAGCTGAATACCAACATTTAGAAATCTTAATACTTAAGTCTTGGTAACAAAGGAAACTAGAGTCACTATGTATTAGGTATCCTTTTCTTGCTTTAAAGTATTTGCTGTTTACAGTGTACCATATAGGATCGACCTGTGATAATATGTACCTGAATAGAGGCTAGCACATGAACGTTTGTAAAGTAAAACAGGCCTTAAGAGTTTCTTTTATTTTTTGCAAAGAACTCCTTGGTTAAGCCTTTTCTTTTTAATAATCTTTAGGTCATGTAAGTTCCTAAAGTTAAAAAGGTAATACTTGTAGCATGGTCTTCAATGGTGATATGGCCAGTTGCTGACAGCAGGAACTTTTCAATAATTGAGAAAGCTCTTAAGACTGGAGAGTGTCCCAATGAAAGAGGCTTCTAATGATGTTTTAGGCTACATGGATATTGTTCTCCGTGGACAACAGCAAGAGCAAATTGTATGCCTTTTGGAATTAGGATGTGTAGTTACACTCTTTTTACCCTTAAAACTTCTGTGGAACACTGGGATTTGTCAGACCAGATTTTCACACTTTTCACCCCCTCTCAAAGAGTGAATGCTTATGAAAGTAATTTCCAGTGATTGAATCATGAAGTTTAGAACCTTTTTATTAGGAACTTGTTAGTTTTAAATTCAATCCTGTATAGGTTTGTAATAAGCATCATATTGTTCTATAACTATCTCTGTGTCATTTTATATTATGTTTTCTTTCTTTCTTCAAATGCTGATTACTGTTCGGTTAAGTTTAACTTTTAGGTTTGTTTATGATTTTCTGTAATGAACTGCAGTGATGCAGACGAATTTGCAGTGTCATCGGAAGTCCCAATCAGAATTTTTGGGCCAAAGATTTGCAAATAGCAATGTGATCAAGTACCAATTTCTTTAGGTTTAGCAATGTTCTCTAGAATGAATTTGATTAGATTTCAATCATCTAAATCTTATGTGAATATTCGTAATTGCAGTTCACAAGTGGTCCTCTATCAATACTTATTCCATATGCTGGCAGAGATGAGATTGATCTGAACTCTGTGAGTCCAGCTTTTCGTACTACACCTGGCTTCATCACGACAGTTTGATCGGGATCGGTTGTGTGTCTTCCAAAATAGCCTATGATGTGCTCCTCCCAACGTTATCACAGAGGGCAAACCTTCCGAAGCCGCCAACCTCTCTTCAAGATTAATGGTCCAGCCTTATTGGCTTATATGCGGCTCATCAATGGCCATGCTCGTATGGGGATTATATAAAGATTTCCAAACTGTTCGACATAATGTGGTATTATAGGTTGCTCTGGTCACCCTATGACTAGAGAAGCGGTGGATCTGATGTTGGACCTGCCGACCTGGTTTCTACCTGTACTGGGTTATGTGCTCCTCCCTCAGCCATACTGGAAAGCAGGGAAGCTGGAACTCACTCTCAAGGCCTGTTTGGATAGGAGTATTGGGTGTTTGGATTGGGATTGAGAATCTCAATCCATGTCAATAAGTTGTTTGGATAAATTTTAAAATGAGGATTGGAATTGAGAGAGTGGGATTGGGAATCTTTGATTAGGGGGATTGGGAATCTTTCTCAAGAGGTAGTATTCCTCCAATCCCAATCCAGGTGGATTAAAAAAAAGACATTTTTACTCAGGCTCTTCATCTCCTTTAACACATAATATATATATATATATAAAACATGACATATTTAATATAAATATATGTATATATATATTTAATATAATATAATATAATATAATATATTATATTAAAAAATACACACACACACACACACATATATTATACATATATATAAAGAATGTATATTTTTTAATATATTATATTATATTATATTAAATATAATAATATTATAATATATACATATTTAATATAAATATATGTATGTATATATTTAATGTAATATAATATATTAAAAAATACACACACACACACACACATATATATATAATATAAATATATGTATATATATATATTTAATATAATATAATATATATTAAAAAATATACATACATACATATATATATATATATATATATATATATATATATATGTATGTATGTATGTATGTATAATATATATCTCTGTGTGTGTGTATATTTTTTAATATATTATATTATATTATATTAAATATAATAATATTATAAATATATAATATATATATTATTATTATTATTATATATATATATATATATATATATATATATATATATAAATAAAGAATATAAATATATTTAAAAATATACATATATGCACATATATATATTCAAGCATTAATTGTGATGCACACACGTTCATAAATATTCTTGATTTATTTTATTTATATAATATATGAATAAGGAAGCTTTCATAACCTATTAATTGGATGATATGAGATTCATGTAATTTATCATAACTAATTTGCTATGATATATATAAAAAATATATATATTATATTACTATCATAACTATTTTGCTATGATATCATAACTAATTTGCTATGATATATATATATATATATATATATATATATATATATATATATATATATATATTGGGTATTTTTATAAATATATATTTTTTATATTGTAATTCATGCATTACCAAACACATGATTAAGATTGAGAATCTGAATCTTGTTTTTTGAATCATGTTCCTTACTAAACAGGTTGACATGATTCACAATCTCAATCCACCTGGATTTAGAATCCCAGGATTCAGAGAATCCCAATCCCACTTGTCAACCAAACAGACCCTCAGAGGCTTTTGCTGGATGAGGTAGTCAGATGCATATGCGTATCTGATGCAGGACGATTTGACAAGAAAATCAACCATTATTGGGGAAAGAAAGTTAAAAAAAAAAAGAAAATAATTAATATTCATAATTAGAAGAATCAAATTTACATTGATTTCTCTATGATTATGGATCTATTTTGAATATTTTTAGTCACATTTAATTACCTATTAATTGGATATTAATTTAGGAGCAATATATAATATTTTAGGAGCTATTTTAGTAAGTTTTAATGGTGTTTTCGTGGCTCCATTATAAGGATCTGAATTTATGTATTTTTTTTCCTTAGGTTTTCTTGCTTTGCAAGTCACATCACCTTATTTAATCATTTCAAGGGATTGTGCAAATAATTAATTAATAATATTTTGAGTTTTCTAATTTTTTTTAGAGTTATTTTTTCATTCCTTCTTCCTTCCTATGGAAAGGATTTTACGGAGTCGACGTTCGTCTTCGTTTTGTTTCTCGTAGCGTTTCGCGCTTCCGACTACGTCAAGTGGTATCAGAGCTACGGCTACACTCCATGGCGACGGAAGGAGAACAAGGAAACCAAAACCTCGTCACTCTCGAGTGGTTTCAAGCATTGGAGGCTGTCGTTCAACGGCTGACGGAGGTGATGGAGCGTGTGACAGTTCGTCAAGAGCGGGAGCATCCGGTGGTCGATGAAACCGTTCCACGGAGGACTCAAAATCCTCAAGTCCCTCGATACGATGAGGATGACTTCTTCGAAGAGGAACTCAATGAGTTTCTCGAGCCTAGACAAGCACATGGGGGTCATCAACGACCGCAGGCGGCGGGTCGTGTCCACGACTTCCGGGTGAAGGTCGATTTGCCTAAATTCAATGGCCAACTTCACATTGAGGATTTTCTCGATTGGATTGCGGCAGTTGAACGCTTCTTCGACTACGTGGAGGTGCTTGATGCAAAGAAAACAAAGCTTGTAGTAATCAAGCTCAAAGGCGGTGCATTGGCATGGTAGGAACAACTGCAATTGTCTCGTACCAGGATGGGGAAGCGTCCAGTTCACACGTGGTACCGGATGAAGCTACTTCTTCGTCAGCGATTTCTCCCTATTGACCACGATCAAGTTTTGTGGCCAAGGTAATAGGACTGTGAGGGACTATACGGAAGAGTTCTATCGATTGTCATCCTGAAACGACATCGTAGAAACAGAGGCACAACGAGTGGCCCCCTACATCGGTGGGTTAAAACCAATGATCTATGATTTGGTGTCTTTGCACCCTATTTGGATGTTATCACATGCGGTGAATATGGAGGAGCGGGTGGAAACACTTCGTAGTCGTTTAACTACGAGAAGTTTAATGTATGACCAAGATATTGTCAAAAAATTTCAAATCTCAACGGCATCGTCCAATAACAAGACTTCTCTGATTCCAAGTATTAGAACAAACCAGCCAACCCAGGCGTTCCTGGAACAAGGAAAAGGACATGGTGATGAAGTTACATCATCAACCACAACGGCTCATACGATAAATCAAAGGGATTTATATGAGTCCCAATTCGAGTGGAGGATCGTTTGTTATCAATGTGGAGAACAAGGGCATCGATCCAACCAATGTCCTCAAAGAGATCGTCTTACCGTGAATCTAGCACTAAGCAAAGATGTCGAAGAAGAGGATCCCAACTACCACGAGTATGCTGGTGATGATGAGGAGGATGGAGATCTAAAGGAAGAGGTTCCAGCTATATGTACTCCAGGAGAATCTCTTATTGTTCTGCGGTTGATATGCACATCCAAGGTAAATGAATCCTTTCAATGCAACACTAGAAACATTGCTATTGTTCCTATGAAGGATGAGAAATCTCCCAAAGCTTTAAAAGTAGAGGGACACTCTTTTCTTTCCATTAAGGATTTTGTGAAAGAATCCATGGATGAAGAACAATATGAGGAGTCTAATGCAAAATTTAGAGCAACGAAAATTGAGAAGCGACACTCTGAAACATTCAAAGAGGAGGATAAAGCAATGGCTACGAACTTGAGGACAAGTTCTCTACAAGTAGAGGGGACTGATGCAGGACGATTTGATAAGAAAATCAACCATTACTGGAGAAGGAAAGTTAAAAAAAAAGAGAAACAATTAATGTGACGTAAAAAAAGGAAACAATTAATGCTCATAATTAGGAGAATCAAATTTACATTGATTTCTCCATGATTATGGATCTATTTTGAATATTTTTAATCACATTTAATTACCTCTATTAATTGAGTATTAATTTAGGAGCAATATATAATATTTTAGGAGCTATTTTAGTAAGTTTTATGATGTTTTAGTGGCTCCATTATAGGAATCTGAATTTATGTATTTTCTTTTTTTTCCTTAGGTTTTCTTACTTTGCAAGTCACATCACCCTATTTAATTATGTTAAGGGGTTGTGCAAATAATTAATTAATAATATTTTGAGTTTTCTAATTATTTTGAGAGTTATTTCTTTCATTCCTTCTTCCGTTCTACGGAAATGATTTTACGGAGTGGAGTCGACGTTGTTCGTCTTCATCTTGTTTCTTGCAGAGTTTCGTATTATTGACTACGTCAGTATCGCACAGTGCTATGTGGATTCGTGAAGCAGGGGTACATGGAAGATGCAGGGGAACTCTTCAATCAGATGGTGATGGGGCTGAGACCAGATGTTATGATGTACCCCATTATGATCAGCTCGTGTGGACTGTACATTGGAGCTTCTCCATGACACAGTGGATGGCTTCAGAGTGTCACCCGATGTATGCATCTGTGCGGCTCTGATATGTGCCCTCTGCTATGGAGGGGCACATGGCAAGGCAAATCATCTGCTCTGCATGATGCAGGTTTGATTCCAGATGTGTTTCCCTACAACTACAGTTTTTTTATTATTGTTTCCCTACAACTACAGTTTCCATACCAGTACCCATATTTGTGTAACAGAAACTACGTATGCATTGAATAGTGTATAATTGTCATTGGAATCTAATAAAAGTGTTGATATGGATAATTTGGAATTTTCCTGAACAATAAATAGATTTGGTATGGACATGGAGTTCAACCTAGTGTGGAATAATAGTTTAAGGAGCATTTTGAATACAACATGACAATCTTAGATTAATTCCTTTTGCGTTTTCTTACCTGAAGTCGCACCAGGAGTCCAACTTTAGGCTATTTGTTTCTTTTTTTGCAATTAGGAAATGTTGATCCAGGAACCCATTTCAGGATATGATGAGGATGATCCCAATATGAGATACTGACTTCTGCATCAGTAGCAAGAAATACATCACTATAAGCAAATGATAGGAAATTAGGATCTTGGTAATATTCATCACTGTAGGGGAAGTCATGGACTTTAATCACTCGCTAATAGGAGATCATGATGCCACCCTTTTTCGGTAATGGCCACACAAAGGCTAGGACTGAAAAGTGATGATTGAATCGCTAGGAAAAACAAACACCTACAATGGGCATGTCGTGTCCGTGTTTGACTCATATTGGACACAAGAAATGAGACGCCACATGTCGGATACATCTCAAAATGTAAAGAATTTTTTTTTTTTTGAATTCGTATATGTGTTGGACAAGGGATGAAAACAACACGAACACACAACATATATGCTCACATGAAGTGAGCTGATTTTAAAATCTTAACAATATCAATTTTTTATGGTTTATGGGTGCACACACATCTTTTTTCAAACAATTATAATATGAGACATAAATATATTTATATAATATTTTGTTGCTGTGAGTTTACCATGTCCGTTTCCTACTTTTTCAAGATTTATCGTGTCATGTCCGTGCCTTGTATACATGCTAGTTGAATCATATATTGGTTATCCCTTAGTACTTAATAGCATTAGTGTATCATGGATAAAACTTGCAAAGTTATGAATTCCTGAAACAGGCAACCCCAACATTATTGTGTTGATACTGAAATGAAACAAATAAAGCGGGAATTTTGCTGATTGACAGGTAACAATCATTAGTGATTAAGGATGAGGAAAAGGAAATGCAAGACATGGCAGATAGAACTATATTGTGCTGAAGGGGACTTATTTCTTCATTTTTATGGGAGTGTGTGCATGGTTGTTGGCTTGGTAGAGAGCTAGGTGAGTTTGAGACCTGATAGTTCTTTTTAAGATTTAGGGCCTGTATTGTAATTCATTTGTTTCTAGAATAAGAACTGAAAGTAATTCTTTTTTTCTTTGTTTTTGTTATTTGAAATATTTTTTGTATGGAGTTGTGTTTGGTTTCATTTTAAAGCATTCCGGCATAAAAATGAGGGAGGAGGAGGAATAGTTTCTTGAAACAATCAGAGCTTTTTTTTTCTCTTTAAGAAAAGGTTTATGAGATAAAAAAACATCAGTAAATGCTAATGTAAAAGAAGTGACAGTGGACATCACTTCTCCATTGCCTTGTTTGGGTTGACCTTGTGAAAATGATACCAAATGGGGCTTTACACTCTGAACATTGCATCCTTTTTTCAACACACACACACACACACACACGTTGGCTTTGCTCTCTAAAAGAACATTGTCTGTTTTACCAAAGAAGACGCAAGAATAATAAATTACCCTTCATCTTTCCAAAACAGATTAACGAGGAGCGAGGTGTGAGGTGCGTAGCATATGCAACCGATACCCTTATTAACACTTATTTGCCCAGCAACAAAAAGACATTTGACTGACATTGATAGGTAGGCACCGGCTAATACTTGGATTCAATGAACAAACGTCGAGCTCTATTAAGATATTACATTCCTGAAACTCACTTCTGGTCTCTACATCTTCCTCTCTTGTTTACTCACAATGGTACAAACTTCCAACTACTTCTTCTTGATCAGAAACTGCAATTGCACACAAATACCTCAAATGTTCGAAGCACATAGAATGGAGAATTAGAGTAAACTGGCTCAGTCTCTTACATAAGTACACGTTCAGATTCAACAGTTCTTTCCTATACTGCTATATTTTTTGTGCGCTACACTTCCACTCTCAGATCATGTATTCTGACCAGTACATTATTATGACCTTCTAGTTCTCACCTCATTCCCTCTTCCAAACCTCAACCCTTCTTCTGCTTCCATGTAAATCCCATATCACAAGCTGTCAACATTGCCCTGCTCTGTCTGTCATCCGTGCATTGGTGGATGTTTACATTAAACAACTCTGTTGGTAATGGATTTGGTAGATGTTTTTGCTTTACATTAAATAAGATGGTCGCAAATGAATTGATTGGCAGACTACTAATCGGAACTGAAATTAAAAATCTGGTCCAAATTGAAATTAAACTTTTGCAGTTTGATTATATTTCTGAACTGATATTATACTCTGCTAGTATCAGTTTTGGATTGAAATGGCATTGGTTTTGGTTCGGTACATTTCCACACTTTTTTTAGCTAACTCAAATGTGAACTAACAGGAATTTGTGTAAAGCTAGACAACTTATCCCTTTTTAACTCTATATTCACTAAGTTATACCATCTGAGTGTGATCATATGGGTGAGAGCAAGCTTATAGTTGAATTGTTTGAGTTATGATCTAGGACTTCCATGATGCAAGGACTTCTTGAAGAGATAAAAAAAATTGACATAATATTAAGAACTACTGTTTACTTGACCTTGATCTTATTTAGATTGTGTTAATCCCTGGGAGGCCTGTTGGCGGGCAGGAGAAGTGTCTGCCACTAATCCTTTGTCAAGGCCAATTGTTGAGCAGGGAATTGAAGTTCATACAATTGGGGATCAAATTGTCAACTCCCTTAGACATGGAAAATTGCTATACAGGAAGGTAAAAAGCACATTTAATGTAAAATATGCATTAATTATTGAAGTAACATTAACCAAATAGCCAAACTGAAACATATCCCAGGATGACACACTTACCTTTTCTCTGCACAAATTTTCACATTTCATATATGATTATTTGTTAGGGAGAACTTGTGTCTGTACCAGATGACCATTCTTAGTCATTATTATATTTCTTTTGTCTTGTGGACCAAAGATAGAAGATTGTCCTACTTGTGCAGCAGTTGTTACTTGTCATACAGAAGCTCGAAATAATTCAGCAAATCTCTTGTGGTATATTTTCCTAGAGATTTAATAGATGCTATCAGTTCAACTCACAGATATTAAGGAGTCGGCTGGTACAAACTATACATAATCATGCCTGGTTGTCCATGTTCTTTGTTAGTTGGTATTCGTTGGTTGAGAAATCATTTGATGCCATGTCTGCAATGCATCATTGTATCCGATACAATTTGTTGTGATTGCAGCCAAACTTTCGTGTACTAAAGATCTTTGTGCATTAGCAAAAACACAGAAAATATGTCGTTCAAATTATTATGATTATTTAGATAAAATTGTTCATCTTTCAAATCTTTTGATTCTGGATGATTTCATGTTTCAGATTTCTATTGGTCAAACAGGATAGAAAATGAATTCACCAAAAAAAAACAGTGATAAAATGACCAAGCAAGTGATGATGCGCTTAGCTTTGGTCCGCATAGGTTCCTTTCTCTCAACCATTTTGTCAATATACTGCTTTTGTATGCATATCTTCTTTTAAATTCGTGTAATCTTGTTAAAATTGATGGGTCTAAAATCTTGCTGTTATATTGAAAATCTTCAATAAAAAACCGGCTTCATTGCTTAATGTAACGTTGGAAGAAATGTGTGGTCCTTTAAGATTGTTACACCTGCCCATCTGACTCTGGGATGGGAAGCACCACTTCAAAAATCTAGAAAAAATTATGTACAATTGGACAATTTTCATTGAGAAAATTTCCAATGATTGAGATTTTGTTGGCATCTTGTTGCACCGGAGATGGCAGAAACATGAACTGCATGAACCTAACCAGAAAAATATTGTCTTATTTCATTTAGTCATCAATGATTAGGTTTAAGCAACAGTTATTGGACCTCAGGTTATAGATGAATGGGGATGTTAGGGACAGTCATTCATTAGCCCTTTTTGCAGCCCCCAGCATGTTTTGAATTATTTTTTGAAGGTATATACTTGTCGAATGAAGCACATACCTTCACAAAAAAGAAGTATATAATCAGATAATCAATTGACTCTGTATCAGCGTCCTAAATGAAGTCTTTGACAAGATTGTATCCAACATTCAACCCATTCCGTGAGTGTTTGAATGCTATGGATCTAATGTTTTGGACCATTTACTCCCCATCTTTTTTGCTGCATAGTCATCTAATAATATTTAACAAAATTTGCACTGTATTTAACTTTGCAAGAGTTGGCATTCAGTAATATTGGAAATCTTTCCCAAAATTTTCCAAAGTATTGGTAACTTTGACTTATTGATCGCAGATGCGGCATTGAGTGGGTGCCCAGAAAGCTCCCTCTGGAGTGGTTGATTCCAGGTATGTGTGTTTTTGTTGACCAATGGCTTAGATAGAGTGCTTGTTTTTGCTTCTTTTTTTTTTTTTTCTTCATGTCATGCATATGTCAGTTGTTTTAATTTTTCCAAACCTAGATTAGTTGACATTTCAAATCAAATAAAAAAAAAATCAGAATTATATTAACTAACAGAAGATGATCAATCCTCTCTTTTACCAGTTTCTAACAGATAACCTGAGATTAGTGGATGGTGAAGAATACTTAATTGTGCATGGCTTGGATTATGAATGACATGTACATGATTCGGATGATTGAGTAATCAATCAAGAAGACTCAACCTCTTCTCAGTTGTTTATAAAACTTTACTAGCTCATACATTAGTTTATATATAAAAAAAGGATTTCGCCCACCAGCTTATACAAATTTTTACATTGTATGATGCTATGACAATCCCCTTTTCATTTAATTGTATGTTTGATTATTAGTTAGGCTATGAATTGTAAGTCATGGTTTGACATTTTCAAGTATAAACCAATTCAATTATTTGAATTATTGTCAAGTGTGAAATGAAAGAAATGTTTCCTTTGTTCTACCGTCGCAATCACAGAAAAAAAAAATTGATAGTTGTAAGGAAATCATGTGGTGTCCAGAATATGTTTCAATAGTGTTTCTTTTGTTGATTTGCTTGTTTATTATTCTATTGTAGGTGACTCCAAATTGGGTGATTAAAGTATTCTCACCAGGATTAGTTTATGTATTGGATTAGATGAACCGTACCATCGTACCTCGCCATGTACTGAAAGCACAGATGACTTTGTTAAAACACTTTTAAACATAATACAACCAGCAAACAAGTGGGATGGTGTGGCATTCAATCTTAAGATAGTGCTCATATTGTATTAAAGATACGTATAGCTGTACTTTAGTCTCACTTTTAGCCTCCATTTTGAATGACAGCACATGCATAATAATGTATGTATAAAAGTAAGCTAAAAGTAGGGCTGGGTTAAGAACATTGTTTTCTTCTTGCACACGTTGTATTTACTAATTGTTTGTTAAAATTACAAAATTTACATAGTTTCTTTTGAAGTCTTACGTACAGTTTTCACATGCATTGTTAATGTTAAAGAGTCATTATTTTGATAATATTGATTTTTTTATCATTATTATGATATCATTCGTTTACTAGTTTTTTTAGTTTCATTTTCTGGTATTTTGGGGTTTCTTTTGTTTATCTATAAATAGAGCATTTGATTCTTCTAATACAATAATAAGAAGAATTCTCTTCCTTTATTATAACAGTTAAAATTAGAAAATTTACATACTATTGTTTTAAGTCTTTTGTACAATTTTCACATGCGTTGTTTTTTTAAGGGTGCATAGTTTCATATAATGAAAAAAATTTCCACGGAGGTATAGATGTTTAATGTGAATATATGATGCTACTAGAATTGAGGCTGAAAAAAAGACTACGTGTAATAATGTTTATTTTTTGGGAATTTTTCTAAAATAACTTTAATTTAATAATTATTTCTAAAAATGACCCTCTCTAATAATTATTTATAAAAATAATCTTCAACATTATTTCGAGTGGTTTGACAGTGACACATCAGTCTGGCCCTCATAAAAGTCAAGTTGTTTACTCGCCATTAAAGTGTGTTATTTTATTTTATTTTATTGTTATTTTCTTACTTTTTCTATAATCTTTAAACAATGTAACTTTTATTACATAAATCATTTTACAAAATTAATACTGTTTAGAATATCATTGCAATGTTTAAAATGAGATCAATATTGTATATATTTAATTTATATCTAAAAATGATAAATTTAAGGTAATTAATTAACATTTATATATTTTTACTAATATTTACTTCAAAAACATCATTTTTTATTACGTGAATACATCATGAAGAAAATTTTCTAAATAAATGTAATTAAATTTTAATACAAAAATGTATAAATGTAAATGAATTTTCTTAAAACTATAATTTAAATGTAAACTAAATATATTCAATATTTGTGTCATTTTAAATGTCTCAATGATATATTTCTAATTATCTATTAATTTTGTAACAAATAATTTATGTAATAAAAGTTAAATTGTTTAAAGATATATATAAAAAATAAATTAAAAATAAACACGTCTTAATGGGGGTGAGAACAATGTATGTGTTTGTCTTTTGAGGTGCACAAATTAATGATGCTTTAAATGGTATGTTGAGATGACATTGTCAAGTCAAAATAAGGTTCAAGGTCAATTTTATAAATAATTTTAACAAATGATCATTTTTAAAAATAATTATTAAGTTAAGAATAATTGCACAAATTTCCTTTGTTTTTTAAATATAGAGGGTCGGCAGTGGCAGAGCCACCATAGGACGGGGGGCATGGGACCCCCCTGAATATTTTTATTTATTTCTATATCTTTTTATTTTTTTTTCTAAGCCCTTTTAATTTTAATTAGGGCTCATAAATAAGTCTCGCTTACATATGAAATTCCTTAAATTGCAACAGCTCCCAACTCAATAAATAAATAAATAAAACAACTATCAATTATCTATCTGGACCATCACGTGTATGGTGTACCTTCACCCCTTCTTTTAATTAAACACCCCCCTCCCCTAATAAAACAAAAGTCATTTTTTACTTTTTTTTTTTTTTTTTCATTTACTCTCAAGCCTCTTGTCCATATCCAACAAACAGTCATGAGACACGGATCCCATTTCTCAGCGTCCCCGCTTAGGAGCCCATCTTGAAAAAAAATAAATTTTTGAATCTTTTTTTTCTTTTTTGTAGCTCAACTGTTCAAAATATCAATAATCATCTCTAAACAAAATCCGTATTTTTTATTATTTGTTCTATTAACTGTCTTACAATCAGGAATCCTCTTCTCTCTTCCATCAACACTTCGAAGGTATATAATTTTTCCTTTTATTTTATTGTCATTGTTATTAATTTATTTAAAGTTTATAATATTTGTGTAAATATCTATAATAAACAAATTATTCAACATTTTCACGATATGAAACATTGTTGATGTCAAATTTAAATATATGTATTATTTATTAGATTTATATTTTTGACATCTTTTTTGTGAATTATCAATATGATGTAAAACATATCATTTTAAAATATGATAATTATTTTTTGTAATTATTCAATGATATGTTTTATATTAATGTTTTTATTTCATTTTAAACATATTTTTAATCTATGCTATTAAAATTAAAAAAAAAACATAATAATATAATTTTAAAAAATATTTATATAAGTCACATTAGGCCCCCCTTTGTCAAAATCTTAGCTCTGCCACTGAGGGTCGGTACATTGCGATATATATTATGCTATTATAGTGTATGGAGCTGTAAAACGGGTTGCAAAATGCACTAAGGCCTTGTTTGGTATCGCTTAATTAAAGCGATTCCGCTTTTAATTAAGCAGAAAGCTAAAAAGTGTTGTCAAAGTCATTCTAAAAAGTTGACTTAATTAAAAAGTTACTTTCAGCTTTCAGTGCAAGAATGTTGATTTTTAAAAAGCGAAAAAAATCCGTTTTCAAGAAATAAAATCTATTTAAGCCATTTTATTCAAAATCTTATTTTTCATATGTGTTTTCAAAAGGACCAGAACCCCCCGTTTGGATCACAGGTTAAGAGAGTATAAGGGGGGTATAAGGGTGGTATAAGAATAGATAAGGAAAATGGCTGTTTGTTTGCAGAATATAACTTGATATTACTAAGTCAGTTTAAACGAATATAAGAGAGTATAACAATTCTAAGTAATTCCTAGGATATGCTATACTCAGCTTATTTATTCCCATGGATAAGTGGGGTCTACCTATAAATAAAAAAAAACACATCTCATCACTTTAAATCATCTATCAACACCTCTTATACATCAATAAGACCCACATATAAAATCTACTTTTTACACCTTATTTATATTTTATTCTTTATCAATCACACAACTTAACATTTATTTTTATATTTTTCAATAAGAATAAAAAAAATACAATTAAACAGAAAATCTTTTATTCATGTAAAATTATTATGCATACTGTCATAGTTATCTATTAAGAATAACTCAATTTCTTAATCCAAACCGAGGCTAAGGCCCCGTTTGGTTGCGCGTTTGGACGCGCTTTTGCTTTTTGAAAAGCTGAAAAGCTAAAATCGTGCAGCCAAACGGGGTAGCTTTTTGCAGAATCGGAAGCTGGATTCCTTTTAATTTTTCTCTCGAAATCTGTGTTTTAAAAAGCTCAGAAACAATGCTTTTTGGTCGGAATCGATTTTTTGAATTGAAAAGTAACTTTCTCTGCCAAACATTAAACTCCTTTCAAATATTGATTCTTGAATTAAAAAAAAAAAACATCATAAAAAAATCAAGGTCTAAAATCATCTTAAAAAGCAGCTTTATTTCAAAAGCTACTTTTCAATCTGAGTTTCCAAACCGAGGCTAGACCTCATTTGGTTGCGCGTTTGGGCGCGTTTTTGTTTTTTAAAAAGCTAAAAAGCTAAAATCGTGTAGCCAAACAGAACAGCTTTTTACAGAATCGGAAGCTGGATTCCTTTTAATTTTTTCCTCGAAATTTGTGTTTTAAAAAGCTTAAAAACAACGTTTTTTTGTCGGAATCGATTTTTTGAATTGAAAAGTAACTTTCTCTGCCAAACATTAAACTTCTTTCAAATATTGATTCCTGAATTAAAAAAAAGCATCATAAAAAAGTCAAGGTTTAAAATCATCTTAAAAAGTAGCTTTATTCTAAAAAGTCACTTTTCAATCTGTGTTTCCAAACAGATAAGTGTATAAGGTATCCACAAATCGAGTTGATTGGACGTATCCATTCCAAGAAATAATATCCCACCAAACTCGTGTGAAAATAAATTTCCGACACGACTTTCAATTTTAAAACGTTTAGAAAAACAAATGAAAGGGCGATGGTGACACGAAGGCATGTCGGCCTCTTTGACCTAACAAAGTTGGAATAACGGGTGGAACACTGTTTTTCCATGTTTGTGTGCATAAAAATGGAATTTCTGGTCGCTGTTCCACACTTTTAACTCCTACCCGTTTGGATGGAGAATTAAATTGTTACGAGGTTTACATTGATCATTAAATAATATAGTTTATAAAAATTTAAAAATAAAAATTCTAAATAATAGTTTAAGAAGTTCAATCACTCATTATTGAAGGATATTTGGTGTACAGACTAAAAATAAAAAAAACGTTAGAAGCAAGGGCGGAAGCAGAATTTTATATTAAGGGGGGCTGACATGAACTCGAAATCCAATAAACAATTTAAATTTTATAAAAACCAAATGAGTTTATAATTTATTTCTAGTAAATTTTGTTATAGATATGCAAAAAGAAAAAAATAGACAAAAGATTAATTTTTTTTTCTTTCAGAAAATACGTTATTGAAGCATGTTTACGATCCTCTAGAGAATATAAATCATCTATTACTGAATCTGAGTTAGTATTTTTAGCAACAAAAATTTAAATGTAAACAATCATAGAATCTACAAGAAAATCATCTTTCGTCTTAGTATGAAGTGTTGTTTTAACAAGTTTCATAATTGAAAAAAATATAATTGATGCCAATATATCTAGGCTAGTAAAGATACAATGAATGAGTCATTTTAACAAAGATTTAAAAATTTTAAAACCGTATTTTCGTACAAGAAATATGAAAACCAAGACAAAATTAATAGTAGGGGAGAATTCATATCTCATCTTGTATCTATTGTATTATTGTATAAGAAACGTGTATCTCACCATGTAATCAATAAAAATTGAGATACGTCTCTTCAATGCAAGGTAAGTGATGGATGTGTGTAATAGGCAAATAATGGCGGGATTAATTAGCCTATACAAGGCAATAATTAATCGTGTAGTCGTGCACAAGCTGGTGTGATAGAGGATAATCAGCCATGATTAGGGGTAGTAATTAGGGGTAATTATGGCTGAATAATGGAGGGAATAGTCACAACCGTTGCCTAAGTTTTTTTTTTTAAAAAAAAAAAATTGGGAGGCGGGGGGAAGGGGGGGCTACAGCCCGGCCAAGCCGAGTTGTAGCTCCGCCCCTGGTTAGAAGTTAGAGATTTAAAATGAAATATGAAGAATAGATGGATCGATTACTAACATAATTAATAGGGACCTAAAACTTAAAATCTCTAAAATTTATTTATATAAATACCCTCATAAAGAGGGACAGAATTGCATGACCAGAGGTTGAGTCACGGTTAGTTTTGAAGTTTTCTATAATGAATGCTCTTAGATTTTGACATAATTCGTGTGATATGTTATTTTTGTTCGATCTTAATAAAGATCAACTGCATGCCTTCGTGATATTTCGCAATAGAAAACATATTTCATTATGAATATAATTAATTCCGCTTTCCACTGCAACAAATCAAAACATGGGATGAAAATAATATTGACATTATAAAATAGGAAAATAATCAAATAACCCCTCCTGTAAACAGCTTAAAATCCATATAACCCCCTGGATTTTCTTAAGTTCCATATAACTCCCTAAAATCATCTATGTAAATTCAAATAAACCCCTGAGTTAAGCTTTTATTAACAAATGAGGAATATTATGTGAATATTATATTTTGTTAACCTTATCAGAAAACGCAGTATATGAAAAACCCATACAATTTATTGAAATACAAAAAAATTTCTGTATATGATGATTTTAGTTCTTTGGATAGATTATAAAATCCTATCTTAAGAGATAAAATTATCATTTATAGATATTTTTTGCATTTTTAATACATTATAAAAGTTTTTTTTAGTATACTATGTTTTCAACCAGAATTAATCAGACAGAATATTCATGGTGGATTAATCATAATCTATCAATGAAAATTTAACTCAGGAGGCGCTATTTAAATTTACATAGATGTTTTCAAGGAGTTATAATGTTACATAGACTTTAGAAAAAGTCAGGAGGTTATATGGATTTTTTAAATAGCTTACATGGGGTTATTGGATTTTTCACTGTGGAAAAAAACCAAATATTACAAATATATGACAAACTACAATCTCATCTTTATTATTATATATGCTCTCAAATTTTGTTCGGTACGTTAAAATTCGTGCTCTCATGTGATATGTTATTCTTGTTTGATTTTGGGTTAGTTGAATGCTTTTGTGATATTTTGCAACTAAAAACACTTCAGCTTGTGAAAGTAATTGATTCCAATTTTTATTTGGAAACGTTTAGCAACACTTAAATATGATGATTCTATTTTAAATTAAACAGAAAGTTGAAAAGTGTTGTCAAACGTATTTTAAAAAGCAAGCTTAATTAAAAAGTTACTTACAGTTTTTAGAAGAAAAAAAATATTATTTTTTAAAAAATACAGAAAATGTGCTTTCCAAGAATCAAATGATAAGAAAAGTATGATCAAATTAATTAAGGTGATAAGAAAAGTATGATCAAATTACAGCTTTTATAATCAAATGATAAGAAAATATATTTAAGTCACTTTATTCAAAATCTTATTTTTTAAATATGTTTTAAATTAAAACACAGAAAGAAAATGATATTGATCATTATAAAATATATCATATGAAAGAAATAAAAAAAATGCAAATACAAGACAAGAAAAAGATGCAAAATAAAAGTATGATTTGTTGTGCTCAACACACAGCAATTTTATTTTTTTATTTTTATTTTTTTTGTCGGAGACTGTCCCACTGAATTCCTTGGGATAAGGTGGGAGTTTGGAATCCAAACTTCTTTCTAACTGAGAATCCATATATGAAATTTAAATGTGGAGAATAGTGGGATGGTAGAGAATCAAGGGTTAGTTGTTGTTGTTGTTGTTTTTTTTTTTTTTTTTTTCTTTCTGGGGTAAGGATCATGGGTTAGTTGGATGAATAATCTAATCATCCAATATTCTAATCATGTGTTAGTTGTATTGGATTAGATGGTTAATCAAACAAGAGAAAATATGATAACGTTTCTTTTGGAGCCCTAATTTTCCTTAATCCAGTATATATGAACTTAAGTCAATAATGTTTTATTGTTAAAAAATTATATACTTTTTTTTGTTTAATATTTTTTTTATAAAAATTATGTACAAAGTATATATATCTTCTGAAAATTTCAAAACAAGTTGAGGTATAGAGCGTTGCGGGTATTTTTCCATCAATTTCAAGATAGTGGACATGTGTTTCAAGAATTAATTAGATAAAAAGAAGCAGAGTATAGTGGATCCCCTTTTAAAATCAGGATCCTAAAACGGATCCATGTATTGGCATATGTGACAGGTTATGATCCACTAAAAATGGATGTAGTAACTCCCGTTAAGAGATTATGGGTAATAGAAAACCATAAAGAAGATAGACAATAATTAAAGAGTGGTGTTGTTTTGGGATGCGAAATTCCTTTCAAGAGTCTTTGCAATCCATATTGCAACAAAGGTATGTATGGAACTTGGGGAGAATTCGTCCCAAATGTCTGATTGATTCACTCTTTTCAATCGAAGAATAGACACGGGGAATAAGTATCTCCGGAATCCAAATATTACACTCCAAATCACCTCACTTCTGAAGAAGATCATAAGAGTTTCAAGACACACATGCTACTGGTGAACAATTAACGCCATTGTCCTCCTAAGATCACATGTGACCCTCATGTGGCAACTCATAACTAATTTAACTGACTATATGTGCTTTCAAATCATATTTTGACACTTGTGAATACATCTAGACTCCCATCACGTATCTCACCATAGTATGACACGTGTACAGATTATGGTGCCGTAAAAAATTATCCAATATGCAAGGATTCATCCATAATTAGGGATTTACACCTCCAAAATTGAAGTATGAGATTTTTTTTTTATCAAATTTTCCTTTTCAATTTTTTCACAAAAAGTGAGATTTTTAACTTGAGCATTGGAGAGTCTGTGGCAAGCATGCATCAAACTGAAGTCAGAATCAAATCCTTCTTCTCTATCTCACGTGATCCCATCTCATTCTATGGTGTCTCAACCAGTGATCCGTTGCTGGTAACTTTAGCGTTCGTCTCCTCCAACGATCAAATTCTCTAACACCTTTAAAATATGTTGCTTCAACACAGAGATTTCAGAAATGATTTTATTTAACAATGTTTAAGTTTACATGTGAACATTTGATGGACTGTAATCAAATGTTAGTATCACACATAATAATATTTAACATAATCAAATGAACTGTAATCATTCCATCTAACAATGTTTAAGTTTACATATGAACATTTGATGAACTGTAATCAAATGTTAGTATCACACATAATAATATCCTAATATCCAATCCACTTTGAACTTGTATGCAAAAAATAAAAATTATGCGATATTTAGATATTTGAATCGATGCATTCCTTTTGAAAAATATTTGAATCTGACTTGAATAATCACATATTTTTTTTGAAAATTTAAATAATTATTGAATTAACTGTGTATGATCTTTAAACGGGAAAAAAATTCAGTCTTGATTTAATTTTTTTTCTTCAACTTGAGGGTCATTTAAACGCATTCAGAATCAGGCACATCAAAGCAACATTATTTTCAGAGTTTCTCAAACGCGAAAAAAATTAGTCTGGAAATGCTGTCTGTGTCATAAACACAGATGCCCAAAAAATGTTTGAATCTGTAATGGTGTTAAGACAAACTTTTCTGTCAAGGAAACTTTTCCTACCACGTATCCAAACAAGACCTAGAATAACTTACTAACTCAACAGAAATAGTGTTTAATCGAGTAAAACTTGTAGCGTCATTCACTCGATCACTTAAACTAGTTTTTTATGTGAAAAAAAAAAATTCATGTCTCATGAATCCAAATATATCCAAATTTGAAAATAAATATCAATGATAATCTTATCCGAATTTGATTGAGAATATTAACAAACAGCCTAATGATATATATATATATTTTTTGATAAAATAATTTTCTACTCATTTGAGCAAACACCCTTCGATCATTTCAAATATCAAATCATCCCACTCAAATCCCCAATAAAATGGAGAGCAATTAACAAAAATGTCAGTGATAAATAAGTCATTATGACCGCATAACGCGGTTGGGTAAGATTATCAAACTCATTCGTCCTTTCCTACTTTCAATGTGTTGAAAATGGTACACGGATTCTGTTCCTATGTAAATCTTTTCACGTCCAGCGTTAATTGGGAGTTGAATTTTTATAAAACATGTTTTTAATTTTAAGTACATTTTATATTTTTTAATTTTTATAAAAAATAATACATTACATTTAGTGAAATATATATCATTATAAAAAATTATATCAATTATGAACTTTACTATAAAACTTAAAAAAAAAAAACATTTCTAATTAAATATATACACCTTTTACGGTGAATATAGATGTCTAATGAAGTATATATGATCGTAAAATTAACTAAGTTTAAGTTTTTATTGAATGAAAGATCCCTACTAATTAAAAAAATAGTACTGTTTCACATAATAATTTATCTTCAGTCACAATTTTAATTCTATAAATTTCTTAACATTTTACACTTACATTAACATTTTCATGTATGGAATATATATTTTATTTTTTTTATAAAAATATATATTTTATTGGATGAGATATATATTATTAAAGAATTAGAATACATGAGAATTAAAAAAAAAAACTCAAAATTTCTTTTTCTTCTTTTTTTTTTTTTTTTTTTCTCTTGAAGTTTGTTGCCCCCATCCCTTGACCTTCTTTATCAAGAGATCATGCTAGCCGACTTTAAAAATAATACGAAAGCATCACTTTAAAAAAATAATAATAATTTTAGGGTCCACCGTAACGACAAAGCCAGACCCTTGATTCCCTGCACTTCGATGCAATAGGGGGTGACGGAAAACTCACACAAACGCCACCTCAATTTCACTTTCACATTCCGAACGGGGGACCCACAGCATTCACTTAATTTCTTTACCCCTCAAAATAATACAAAAAAAAGTCAAAAAGATAAACATACACGAAAAATGATGTAATTCTCAATGATCATAGCACAATCATTTATGATTTAACAGTGTTATTGATAAGTTTTGATTTTAAATCTTAACGTTGACTTACCCACCTGTTTGTTAGCGATTATTTAAAAAAAAAATTTATAGAGTGAGAAGAAACACGTAGAAGTAGTCTTCCTAATTTTATTAACCAAGAATCTCTATTTCTTTTATAAAAAAATAGAAAGTAGAAAAAACACGGTCCACGTTGCTACCGTCGCCCCGTCCCCAGTTGTACCGTACGGTCACTCCGTACGGCACTTCCCAGCTTCGGCTCGGCTTCATCAGATCGGCTTCACTTTAGTCGCTTTAGACTTATCTCACTTTTTTCTTTTTTTGTTTAATTCTTAGAAATAAAATCTGAAAAAAAGTTTGACAAAATGGTAAATAATAAGTACCGGGCAATATGAATGAAGAAATAAAGTGAATCTTATTTAAGTTAATGAAAATGATAATTGAGTAATGGCATATTCAATTTTATTTGCACGCATGAAATATCTTCACCGACCAAGTTTATTTTAAATTCATAGGAAGATGACATAATTGTGTGCTTTTTCTTATTGGTTCAGGGGTGGACATATAAATAAATTCTTTTTCATCATTCAGAATTAGATCCAAACAGATGAAGAAATTTTTTTTTATACAAAGTTATTTTACTGATCTTCAGAATATAAAGTTATCAAAGAATACTTTGTAATTGTTAAATGTATATATATATTAGGGTTAATGGTAGATTAGTCTTTTCTTTATTTTCCTTTTTATAATATAAATATCAGATACAAACCCTAATAATATGATTGATTCATTCTTTTCATATTCTAACATGGTATCAGAGCTTGAATCCAATTTTTTTCTTTGATCGTCGACGTCCCGTCGCCCCCGCGCCGCTTTGCCGCTGCCCCACGCAGATCTGCCGCATCTGCACCGCTGTGCTGCCGTCGCACCATTGCTGCTCCGCCGTCGTGCCGCCGCTGTGCCGCCCCGCGCCGCCCTCTTGCATCGCCTCGCGCAGCCCTGCCGCTGCTGTGCCACCCTGCGCCGCCCTGCCGCACCGCCTCGCGCTGTTGCGCCACCCTGCCGCGCCGTCCAGCACCACCCTGCCCTGCCCGCGCCATGCCCGCACACCGTCCGTGCCGTGCCCGCACACCGTCCGTGCCCCGTCCGCCCACCGTCCGCGTCTGCCTGCGCGTAGTCTCGGTGTTGCGTGATCAGCGCAGATCCGCGCAGATCAGCCCGGATTTCCTGGGATCCTGTCCCAGGTTCAGTCACGGACAGTATCCCGGATCTCCCGGGAATTCGTCCCGAGATCCAATGCTTCGCGCCTGCGCGCGCCCGGCCCAGCACCTGCTCGCTCCCGGACCAGCTGCCCGACCCGGCTCCAATTATCACTCACATATATTTCCTCTTCTCTTCGGTTATCAGACTTTTTCACAAAGTCTCATACACTTCAGCGGCATGGTTTCTTGTTGAGCAAACTCTCGATGTATGATCCACCATGAGTTTGAGGGGAGGTGTTAAATGTATATATATGTTAGGGTTAAGGATATATTAGTCTTTTCCTTATTTTCTTTTTTGTACTATAAATATTAGATATAAACCCTAATAATATAATTGATTCATTCTTTTCCTATCCTAAATGTAATATATAACTTCAATTATATTTTTTGGGGGATATTTTCCCGCGTACCTCATTATAATAATTCAAAAAATGATTGTTTTACTTTTAGTGCTAGTGGTCTCCTTTCAGGACCAGGACCACTTCCACCGTCCAGACTCTTGGCCATTCAAAACGAATGGTTAGGATTAAATTTTCAAAAAAGCCATCAGAAAGAACCCCCGAAAAAATCAACGCGTCTACTTGGAGAGGCATGCGATAGGCACGAGCAAAGGGGGATTTCTATTAAGTGAAAAATTAGTATAACTCTCAACAAAGTTAGTTAAATCAATTTTAGTCGTTGTAAAATTAAAAAAATATCACGTATTCTTGTAAAATATGTATGATTAACGGATTTAATTTTTAAATTAAATTGCTCTAATAAATACACTCAAATAAGTTCCTACAAAATATGAAAAATCTGATGTAGTCATTTTAGTAACAAAAATGTCTTTATTTTTTCCTGAAAATGTTTTTGCTATCATATACTCACTAATCATAAAAAAAAAGGAAAAAAAATTGTTATATATCTCCCTAAAAAGTTATGAAAATAAAAAAATGTTCATGTAAAATTAGTAAATCTCTTAAAGTCAACAACAAATCTGGTTAGTGTATTACAGTAATTTATCAAGTAAATTTTAAAAAGATATTATAATAATTTATCATGTATCGTTAGAGTCAACCACAGAACTAGTTAGTTTCGATTATGGTAAGGACTAAAATAAATATTATCTGATAAATAAGGAACCTGAAAAGGATTTAACAATTTCATAGGGACATTTTCTAATTTTTATAAGTTTTTAGAGAGCTATATCGATTTTTTAAATACAAGGGATGATGGCATTCACGTAACTTTTAATGTGTAGCTAGGGTTAACCATATATGTGGTTAGTTGAAGCTACGGTAAGGATTGAAACGATATTTTTTTTTTAATGATACAAGGATCTATAATAATTTTTTAGTTTTACATGTACTAAAATCAATTTTGTTAACTTTGAAAGGAGTTATATATGTTTTTCCCATTTATTTTCTAAAAAAGCCACAAATAAAAGAAGATAAGCACAGCCAAAATAACGCTCTCAAACCTTCTCTGACCCGTATTAAACCGAGACGCAGAGAGAGAGAAAGTGCAGTCCCCCGTTCAAAAGAGAAAGCCGAGTATCTCGGATGAATTCTTGATAGTTACCTCTCCGAAACCGAAACGGAATTGTAATTCAGGTCGAATGTCGAACATCCCATCGACTCTCTCCGAAACCTCTCTCACACTCTCCCGCCTCCGATACATGGCCCTACTCTTAAATCCCCTTTTTGTCCCTCTCTTTTGATCTAACCCCAATCAAATCAAGTCCCAGCACACACACTCTCTCTCTCGATCTCGATCTCGATATCGATCGATCGAATCGATTTGAACGGATGAAGAAGACGAGGGGTTTCAAGATCGGGCGGAGGTTCTCCACCCTCTGGCGATGGCTCTCCAATCGGAACAACCGCCGCTCCGGCGGTTACCGCCGCTTAAGCTCCTCCGCGGATCACGAGACGACGACGACGGCCGCGACGAAGATCCTCCACTGGGCGTGCAAGCTCTGGCGGCCCGGGCACCGGAGACTCGGCTGCCGGTCGTCGTCGTCGCCCCCGGCGTGCGAGCCGGCGGTTCCGAAGGGGCACATGGCGGTGTACGTCGGACGGAAGGGGGAGGACCACGACCGGATGTGCCGGTTTCTGGTGCCGGTGATTTACTTCAACGATCCGCTGTTCGGGGAGCTGTTGAAGGAGGCGGAGGAGGAGTTCGGCTACAACCATCCGGGAGGGATCACGATCCCCTGCCGGATCTCCGACTTCGAAAGAGTCCGCACCAGGATCGCCGCCGGTCGGGGTATGTCCCTCCTCCGCCTCCGCCGGCTTTGACGGCGGAGCAGCTCCGGTGGGGTTGGTTTGAATATATTTTTTTTAATAAAAAAATTATGAGATTTTTAGTTTTAAGTCTCCATACATCATTATATTCAGTGATCGATCCCTCTATTTAAGTTTTAGTTCCTCTATTTAAATAATGATTTATGAATAGGTCCCTCACATGAATTAAAAAATAAATTAAATAATTTATGAATAGGTCCTTCTTAAGGATTAAAAAGAAACTATCATTTAAATCTGAAGATTAAAACTTAAATATAAAAAAGTGAGAAATCGATCACTAAATATGATGGTATGTGGAACTTAAAATTAAAAATCCCAAAAATTATTTGAATCCGGTCAGTCGCGGTGAGAATAGTCCGTCTTTGGAGATGTAGAGATGTATTTGATGATTTTATTTGGTCTTTCTCACTCACACTCACTCTCTCTCTCTCTCTCTCTCTCGTTTGGATGGGTGTATATATATATATATATATATATAAAGAAGGAAAAGTAGAAATTTTTAGTGGTGTTTATTGTTTGGATGTTATCATAGCTTCTTTTTTATTTTTGTTGATCCGTGTTTCTTGTCATCTTCTCCTTTGTTCTGAATTATGTTATTTTTGATGCCTGATTTGGTGGAATATCATGTCACTCCACAAATATGGTGAACGTATGCATCTTTTCGTGTTCTTTTGTTGGGGTGACAGAAGAAGCAACCATGTGTTTAATGGAGTTATTATTAAAAAGCTTCCTTTCAAATATTTTTTGTTAAATGTTTGGGAATTACTTGGTTCAATATATGATTTGCAATTATCACTGGATTTAATGTATATTTTTAACTATTAGGGTGTATATAAGTATATTGGTGTTTTGAGGTGACTATATATATACTTTTCTTTGGGTAAAATTTGATTTTTTTAAAAAAATTAAATATTGAAAATGTATATTTGAAATTTCAGGCAATAGTGTTTAATTAGACCATAAAAATATTTTTTTTAATTGTATTGAAAAATAGAATCACGTTGCTTGAAACAATGATAAAATGGGCTAGTAGGACAATTGAATAATATATGGAAAGATAGCATATATTATAATTGTATTATTGTGCTTGTGGGAAGATGGTAGTGCATAAATACAGAAATTACATGATGACTTATGGAAATAGGCCTTAAAGGAGCATCCCATGATAGTGGGTTTGGCAGAATATACTATCCCGCAATATGGGAATAACCATTTCTGTATGCGTACTAAAAAAATCCCTAGCTTTCCCAAACCATACAGTATTATTAGAACAGTGAAATTGAATGGCAGTGTCACAATTATATGCTAAAACGTTAAAGCATATCTCATATTCTTCAAGCATAAAATTTATAATAATAATAAAAAAAAGAGCAATCACGGTTCTTAGTGCATTCGCACAACTCAGTATATATAAGGCGAGTATGTACATTGAAGGGGTGTAGATGAGGTGGAGCTCCTTTGATGAGTGACGACTCGACTATTGCATTTGGGAACCTTTTAGACATCGATGTGATGTTTGTTAAGAGGATTATGATGTTCAAGTCAATAAAGACTTTAGCCAGCATTTTTTAGAAGAAAAAAAATGTGTGTTAATAAAGAATAAATGAGATATTTTGTTTTCCTTGTGAGATTTTTCCTTAGGAAGAAGATGAATGAGCGTAACCGTTTCTAATGATTTGTCAGGCGGGATTCTATCAACCCTTCGGTCACTGATTCACATGTACTAAGATTGAACCCTAACTCTCTAAGAAATCTCCTTGCACCAACAAAAAAGTCACTCTCATAGTCCTGTGCACAAGATCACTGCTGTCAAGCCAGAAACAAAACTACATTTTTTTTTTAAAAGATGCTGATGGTAGTAAGTCTTTTTTTGTGGTCATCAATGCAATTCAAACTTCCCCTTAACACAGTATATAACAGTTTGGGCAAATATATACTAAATTAATAATAAATACAAAAAAAACTATGTATTCAATTCATTCAGAGTTCATATTTCGTTTATGTAGAAGTATGTATTTTATTAGATAAATATATTTTAAAAAAATAATAGATCATTTTTAAAAAAAATAGTAATCATTTCTCTATCATTTTTTAGAATTCAAAGTACAAATTTGAATTGGATAAAAAGAAATTTAATCACCCACACCTTCCCCAACGGTCTCTTAGAAAATTTTCCGTATACACCTTGTATAATATCAACCATCATATAATTGTCAGGGCGGAGTTAGGAATGTATTTTGAGGTAGGCTGAACTATACAGTGTTTAAGCAAAATGTGAATGAGAATGAACAATGAATGGGCCCTAAAAAACTTTTTATAAACTAATAAAATCCATATTCAAAATTAAACAAAATAAAAAAGTCAAACTAAAACCAACATATATAGATCTAACGAGGATATGAAAATCGTTCTTGAAAAATCAATATATCATTCAGTTTTTAATTTTAATAAAAATATAATTCGTCAAAAATAAATGAATACACACACACGGTAATATAAACAAGAGTAATAAAATTTAAAAAATCTTAGATACATATTAACGCTTTCTCAATTATTAAATACACTTTCCACGACCACATTACCATCATGTTTAACAAAAAAAAAATGGAGCCGTGGAGAGAGAGAGAGAGAGATGACGGTAAGAGGATTGGGCTAATTTTTTTTGCGAAATTGGTATCTATTCTAATCATAATCAAAATAGACAATATCTGAATAGGAGTGAAAGAAAATAGAGAAAACAAAAACATTACAATAGAAAACAAAAACAACGAGAAGAGGCCGTTCGCGAGAATTGGAGGCCTCAATGTAGAAAATTAGGGTGTGAACTTTGAATGGGTTGTTAAATGGTTTTTTTTTTTTTTTTTTTGGGATAATGTAACATCCACCATCAATTCCAATCTATATGAGTTTTAAATTTTTAAAAAATAGTATACCTCATCTAATGAGGTACATGCTTTTATAAAAAATGAAGCATATACTTCAATGAAGTGCATGGAAGCATTTATAGAAAATGTAAAAAAAATCTTTCGAAGCATATGCTTTGTTAACATGAGTATATGCGTCATTAATTTTCTATTGATGTATATAAGGCTAAAATTGAGACTGAAAACGGATCTAGGTGTAACAGCCCCTTTTTCTCTTTAAAGCAAAATCTGGTTGGGGCTAACTAGAGCCCTGTCCGGCCCACCTTTAGTTATGTCTCTTATAAGGATACTGTTAGGTAAATTATTTTTTTTCAAGTCTTAATAAGTTTTTATTTTGAGTTAGTCCATTTTTGCATTACGAAGGTTAAATTTCTTTTTAAAATTTCTTAAAGAAAAGAAATGCATTATTGAATCTTAATGTATACTTCACTTTATATAATATGATGTATTTCAATGAGCCGAGTGTATGTTTTTATTTAAAAAAATCCATGTGCATTGCAAATGGAGTTTACACATGAGACTAATTGTAACATTTTTTTATTTTTACAAAATACAGTTCACAGAGATACAGTAGTCACATAGACTATCTTTCTACAATATGCAGTTCACATATATACAGTAGTCACTTACCACCATGGCCACCCTGACCAACACTACTAAATAACTACTGTATCTCTCTGGTACTAAGTGACTACTGTATATCTGTGAACTGTATATTGCGGCGAGCATTGTTAGGAGTGTTGGTCAGGGTGGCCATGGTGGTCATCTTCCATTCTAAAGCACTGAAAGGGGGCTCCTATTAAACCTTCTTTAATCCTTTTTTTTCTCTCTTTAAAATGTTCTCTTTATGAGCGGCATTGTTACTTATTTTTTCTTATTTTTTGTTTGGACTGAAAACAGGTTATTAGGCAAAGTTGAGGATGAAAATAGCTTCCTATGAGAGGAGTGGTGGCTCTTCCATGAATGTCCGGCCCATGATAATCTTTGAATCCTTTGAGTGTTTAATTACCACACGTTTGGCCGTTGAGGGGATGGTGGGTGGGATAGCCAAGAAATCTTTTTAAGAAACCCATGGATTGACCGAGGGTTAAGTCTGTCAATCGGATAGATACAAATCGAATATGTCAATATTCGTATCCAAAAATCTTAATTTTCGGATTCGGATACGGATATTAATTTTCAGAATCGGATCCCTTCGGATACGGATCGGATACGGATATTTTTCGGATAATTGACATGTTTGAATAATAAGATTAATTTGAATAATCGAGTGATATTTTAGAGAGACATCAAAATTAAAATTAAGATTTTAAGGCTTATTATCTCTTTCAGATATCATACATTGAAAATTTAATAGTATTATAATATATTATCATTATGATTAATCATACAAGATAACAATATGGGTAATATATAATACAAATATATATTTTTTTATAATATATGTCGGATATGGATATTTTTCGGATCGGATAGACTGATATCCATATCTGCACTCCGGATCCTCGAATATCGAATATTTCTGATTTTTTGGATATGAATTCGGATCGGATTTGAATTTTTTCGGATAATTGACAGGCTTACCAAGGGTGATGGTCAAAACAAGAAATGTGTTTCAACACCGTATGTTTAATATTATATCGCCTAATAAAGAAAGATATAGTCTATGTTCATATATGAACACATTTCTTACACACCAATACATGTTTAAAGTAACGAGTAAGGGAGAAAACAAACAATTTCTTGTTTTTCTTAATGTATAAACTTAAAAAAGAAATTTATTTTTTTAAAATAAAAAATTATAATATTATATCTTAGCATATACTTTACTTTTTATAATAGTATGTATTTTAATGGATGAGTGTGTATTTTTTTTTTAAAAAATAAGGGTAATAGATAGAATTATACACAAAGCTGGACATATCATTTTTTTTCTCCAATTATAATGTAACTTTGATGGGTAACTCAAATAATAACATATGAGATGGGAACCCTCCATTCATCTATATACAGCTCTCAAATCAAGAACTAGCCAACTATAACCACGAATTCATCCTAGGACCATACTTCAAAGATTAAAATAACATGTTCTGTTTTAGCAAACTGCGATTTTATGCAAGGATGCTCCATCTCAACCTTTGAGATTCCTCTTGTTGCAGTATGTTAGCAAAGGCAAGCGCACTTGTTACTGTTTCATGCCCTACTGAGTGGGACTCAAACTTCTTGTTCCAAAATTCAACTTCTGAGACCATGAGAACATCCACAGAAGCTAAAATCTCAAGCCAATCCAAGTCTTAAAACATTTTTGAGAGGCTTCCCTGTTCTGTTATTAGAGTGACTCATAAATGTCCTTACCATCCATTTACATTAGAGAACATTGAAAATTCAACCTAACATTGTACCACCGTCTCTTTTTAGTTCATGCAAACATTAAATAGCAACATAAGCTATTTTAAGATAAATAAATATTCTAATATAAATAAAGAATAAATTATTTTTTTATAGTGTTTTAATTTAATTTTATTGAAAAACATAATCATGAAATCTTTGTATCTTATGTGGATAAGAATTTATAAAAAAGATGAAAAAAAATTGATATGTGAACTCCTCAACTCAAAACCAATGAATTAGATTGGGTGGAGACACAATAATGGAACGATTCTTATTCTGCTATAATTATATTTATCTATTTTCTACGAACAAATAAATTTTTAAACTTATTATCCCCTATCCTCTACCCAAACAAAAACCACACCAAAACCTACCAAATAACATCTCTTATTTATTTTCCCAAGTGCCAAGAAACATCTATATGAGACAGATCTATTAATGGGTACGTAACAAAATACAGTCCTTCAAAATGCCCCCAAAAAAATAACAATGTGGAGAATTAATGCTCATGACCTACAAACCTCGATGAGGAGCTAGCTTAACGACCGATCAATAATCAATTAAAGCCCGGATTCAAACGGTACACCGGTGGCGGGAATCCACAACCCCCCAACGAGAAAGTTAGCAACAGTGAACTTCCTAACAAGCGAAGGCCTGACAATAATGTGAAACCCCTTCCACCTCACCCTCCTCGACATCTTAGACCCGGGTCCGGTGTTCTTAAACTCCGCATAGTACAACGTGTCGAGCGCGAAATTCCCATTCCACTCGAGCCATCCAGCGGGGTGGATCAGGCTATCAAAGTAGTTTTGCATGTATATGGTCCGGGAATACCTCATCCATGGCCTTCCGAGGTAGGTCTTGACCGACCTCTGGACGGGCTTGAGGTCGGGAGCGGTGGTGATGACGCATTTCTGGATGACGATGCCCGTGTTTTGGTTGGGGTCGGTGCGGCCTTGGGCGGTGATGGTGTCGCCTTGGCCTTGGAGGGGGCGGCGGGCAAAGATGTTGCAAGACTGGAGGACGGCGGCGGCGTTGCCGAAGATGAAGTCGATGGTGCCGTAGATGTCGCACTCGCGGTAGAATTGGCGTTGGGAGAAGACGCAGAGGGTGTCTTGGTAGCCCTCGATGCTGCAGCGGTAGATGATGGAGCGGTCTGAGCCCAGGAGGAGGGCTAGGGCCTGGGTGCGTGGGCCGTTGTCGTTGAGGAACGTTAGGTCTCGCGCGATGAACCCGTCGCCGAACACCGCTGCAAAATTAATAATCCAATTCAAAATCTTTAATGAAATCGTTGCAGCAACATTTACCTTCCTTTAAAAAAAAAAAAAAAAAATCCAATTCACCTTTGTTTTATTTCATTGATGATAAGAAGATTTAAAAACATAGTGGAAAGAACAACGGTAGTAATGGTCACGGGCAGACTGCACACACGGTTTAATTTTTTTAACAATAACCATGAGATATATGTTTTTATAAAAATGAATATCCTTTTATAATATATTATATGGATTTATTGAATAAAAAAACTTTAAAAATTACTAACGAGTTATATATGTTGTAAACCTTCCCCAAGGACTGCGCCGTGTAAAATGCATTCATATGTAAACATCTGAGTGTGATTTATAAGTGAAATTTATGTGTGTGTATAGCATTGCTTGTAATAAGCCTCTACTAGACACACTTCCAGTGATGTTTGGATACCAATGATCTCAACTCATGTATTGAAGACCAGATTGGAATCAATTGTTAAACGGTTTGTTTTTGAATTTTTAGATATATAATCAACTTTTAATGACTATTCAGATTTTGAATTATATATTTAAATTATCAGCAAAACAGTTTTATAAAAAAAAACTGGTTGAAAATAGATTTTTAAGGATTGATTATTATTCAAAGAGTAAAAGCTGTGTTTTAAAGTCCATTTCAAAAGTTGTTAGATATGTTATAAATAAGCCAATCCACTAAAGAATAATGAAAACACAAGGAAGATTTTTGTCAAAATATGAAAATTAAATCTCTTAGCCCTGTTTCTTTTGGTTCCTGAAGTAGAAAAAGAGAATGATGAAAGAATGGTATGATGCATGTGAATGGAGCTTTTTATATATGAAATGAATGATAAGTCTAATTCTAAATTTAATGTAAATTTAGTTGAAAAGTACATCAATGCATGTATCTTTAAAATGATATCATTTGAGATGCAAATAGTTTAAAAATAGGAATTGATTAAAACGTTATTTTTCTCTAATGCTCAAGTACAATCTGAAGAAAATAGTTTTCTGCAACATGAGACAATGAAGAATATGAGAACATTTGAACAAAAAGTAGATTTAAAAAATAAAAAACATATCTTAATAATTTCATTTCCCTCGTTTTTTTTGAAAAAAAATCAATTATGAAATGTTTTTCTACATAGAAATTCGGTTCTACATAATTAACATACAATCAGTCCAAACACAATAGATCAAACATTGCCTCAAGACCTTAGTCATAGTTTGATATGATCAAATGACCCTAATATATATCGATCAATGAGCTTCATGTGAGGGAAGGATACATAGCCCATTAAGAAAGAGTCACGTAAGGCACTGTTTTTTTTATTTGACACACACACAGAGATCCCATGTGTTTCTCACACAAATACACCTACTTACATCAAACATATTTTGTTTAATGGAATTTTTAATCTTATAAATATAATAAGTCATTAACAATGTTTGACTTTTTTCAACATGCATGGTCTACTCAAGGGTCTCACTAAGATCTGATCCATAATCCAAAACAAATAATTAATGGCGTGAAAGAACTTCATCAAGTTCATACATCAGAGTCAAAATCCTTCAGTAGTCCTAGACCTATACCTATGTTAAATTTAAATTTAAGTAAAAATCTCACATAATCATCTTCAACTCTCGACCCAAACCCATATCTAATGAAGGAGATCAACTCAAATGTTTATCTAAATCAAAGGAAATCCAAACTTACCCAAAATTTTGATCAACATCTTTTTTATTTGCAATAGCTCTTTTATTAAGTCAAATCACTGAATAATTAAAAGAAGACACGAATTCTTTTGAAAAGAGTAGAATAAAACGCAAAATAATGATTGAAGACACACCACACATTGAAATTTAAGCTTGGATTTGAGTAAAAACTCGACTTAAGTCAAGGAATGAGTGTGTGCATGCATGTCTGTTTTAAGAGAGAGAGAGAGAGAGAGTGAGAGGGAAGATAGAGAATCATACATATGGTGGCGCAACCGACCATGGTGTAACCCTTGCCGACGCTCCTATTCCCCCTGATGATGGTCTTCCCCTTCCCATCCCCAATCAAAGTCAAGTTAGGCACCCCTGTCCCTATCTGCAGGTACTCACTATAAACCCCTGCCTTCACATATATCACAATCCTCCCCTTCCTCCCCCTCTTCCTTTGCCTCTCCGCCTCCCTTATCGCCTCCCCTATCGTCCTATACTTCCCCGACCCATCCTTCGCCACCACCACATCCACCCTCCTCCCCTTCGTCTGAAGCAGCCTCCTCATCCCCACCGTCGCCCAGTTCTCTTCCCCCGTCCCGTTTACTGCCGGTGGCGCTTCGTTGATTGCCAGGGAGTTGCTTATCAGGTCTGACACATTGTACCTGTTCGGAAAATAATGCTATTAGCAGACAAAATAGAAACAGGTCTCATTAAAAATTTTCAGAATTGGATTAGTTTAACGTTAGTTGGAACGCTTTCATGATTATTATAGATCTTATCATTTTAATATAACATATAACATATCATTATGTCTGTCTTAATATGATAGATCTGACGGTCACGAATGCATTGAATAATCAAATTGTTCAACTAGTATTTAATCTAACTCGTTCTCAAATTTTTAATTCGTTATGGAAATGTTTTAATTTTTCAACAGTACCCTTGAAGCGGTGACACCATCTTCGACAGCCCTAGCCGCCCAAACAGGATGTGACAGATCTCGAGGTTGGTGAGGGCGGCGCTGAGCCAGGTCTGCTTGTCAGCGGCGGTGCAACCGGTGGCGGTGGGGGAGTCGATGGAGCGGTTGAGCTGGATAATGGTGTTGCGGTAGAGGCTCATGCAGTCGGACCAGGCCTTGGACTCGGATGCGTTGCGGGAGAAGCGGTGGCGGAGGCTGTTGAGGTGGTACTGGGCGTGGAGGGCTCTGGAGAGGGCGGCGGAGACGGAGAGGTTGAAGAAGTCGGAGGTGGTGTTGGGGGGTGGGTCGTTGCCCATGTAGTGGAGGCAGGAGTCGGGGTGGGGGGTGCGGAGGCACCAGGTGTGGATGTCGTGGTCGTGGTCGTCAGAGGAGGAGCAGGAGGAGGAGGAGGTGGTGAGGGTGAGGAGGAGGAGGAGGAGGGAGAGGACGGTGTGGGTTGGAAGGGGAGGAGGCATTGTTGGAGGGAGAGGAGGAGGAGGGGGTGTGGGGTAGTGGGGTGGGGGTGGGATTGTATATTTTGGTTTTGTGAGGGGGTTGGGGAGGAGGGGCAATAAATGTGGAGCTCTTTTAATTTGATGATTAGACCATGGACTTCGAGATGTGTGTCTGGGAGTTATATTGGAGGATTGGGTGATTATTATAATATGATTTGCATGGCTGTTTTCCCAAAGGTTATATCTTAGTTTAATGGAGATGGAATTATAGATTGTATTATTCTTTTGTTGCACTCAATTCCCTACCAAAAAAAAAATTTACTAAAAAAAATTCCCTCCAAAACTTTAGACGCTGTTTTTAGTTATTTTTGCTAGAAACATAATAATTAATAAGTTGTTGTTTGATTAAGTATTAATAAATGATGGGTTAAAAATGAATATAATGTGGGTAACAATTTATCAAATCTGAAAAAATAATTTGACATGTGAGTTCCTTAATTTATAAAATGTGATGACATGTGATTTGACATATGAACCATTTTATGTTAATGGAATAAATTGTAAATGGAATATTATAATTCTAGGGCTGGGAATATCAATACAAATTTATTTCTATATATTCTAACACAACTGTATCTATCTATTCTTTTCAAACCAACAGATATTGGGCTTATTTCTCTCTTATTTGCTAACCAAATGGGGAGTACTCAGTTAATAGATTATATACTCTCTTAGAGATCTTATGTACTGAGTTAAGATTACATGAATGACTGAGTGCATCAACACATGTTTGGAAAACTATAATACTGTATTATTCTTCACGTAACAATAGAAATATTAATATATTTTCCACGGTTTAATTCATGACGAGCTAGTCTGGATCTATTAAGATATTCCAAATTTTCAATGCTAAAAAACATAGCATCATGACATTGACATCTAGATCACTTGGGAGTGAGGGAAGGACTATGTATCATCTCATATGCCATCTTCTTATTTGCTTTAATATAAAGTACACGTATAATATTTGAATTTTTTTATTTTTAGCAAAACTTCTCCCATGAATTCGGACACTTTATTTATAATTACTACGAGCTCGTTTCTAGTATCATCAATAAGTTTAGTTTTGCTTACAAATGC
This sequence comes from Acorus gramineus, assembly GCA_030737835.1. NCBI lineage: Eukaryota > Viridiplantae > Streptophyta > Magnoliopsida > Acorales > Acoraceae > Acorus > Acorus gramineus. The sequence continues at coordinate 5,957,474 of CM060856.1, read as the reverse complement.
TTGTTTAGTCAGATGATATGATCATTAGCTATTAATTCAACACATTTAATTTTTGGATCAACAATAGAGTCAACAGTTAAAAAAGAAGGACGCTGGCAGAGATATGCCAAACCACTGGGGAGGCGGACCTACGATGTCTGGAGTTGTCTCGCGCTTCGACTATCGAATGCACAGATCAATCAATATGCTTTGGTACTGGAAAGGATGGGTTCGTTAGTGCGGACACTGACACAGAAGACTGATTAATATGGAAGCCGCATTTATCAGGGTGTTTCTCCGTTAAAGAAGCGTACAATTGGTGGTGTCGAGATCAAGCGGGTTCATCTCCGATACACAGGATGTTGCCACAAATCTGGAAACCCAAAATTCCTTTGAAGATCAAAATATTTTTATGGCTTCTTTACCACAACAGGGTGGTGACGCTGGTCTATAGGACCAAATGGAATCCGACGGCCTCAACCACATGCATTCTTTGTCTGGAGGAACCGGAGACGGCGCAACACTTATTTTGCCAGTGTCGGATTGCTCGCTGCTTGTGGTCAGCTATCGGGGACGCTATTGGACTGTCCTTGAATTTTCAGTCATTGGAGGATCTTTGGTCAGCCGGAAAGGATCTTCATCACCCCTGCACGGGCAAGGTGGCTGCCCACATCTCACAATCAATCGTCCCTGCAGGTACTTGGGCGATCTGGCTCTCTTGAAACACAACACTATTTAGGGGTATGAGAATTTATTGGGAGAATATGTGGGAGTTGTTTTGCGGTTGTGTGCGTGATTGGGGTCGGTACATGGCAGGTGCGAGGGAGGTGCACTTCGATAACGGGCGCTTGAGGATCGAGGCTTAAATGGGGTAAACTTCTCGGTGTCAATCCCGGTTAAATATTTCTAACTAGTCTCGCCGCCGAGGATTACCTTCTCTTCCTTCTTCCTATGTAAACAGCCAAGTTTACTGGTTTGTTTTTATTCTTCTATTTTCTTCTCACCTCCTTCAGTGTTGTACTTCGAAATCTTTAATGAAATTGAGATAGCAATATCTACTTAATTTTCAAAAAAAATAAAAAAAAAATAGAGTCAACAGACTTTTATACAATCAAATCAGGACATCAGGTCATTTATAAATAACAATTGCAATTTTTTTTAGAAAAATGATCAAAGTCACCAAAACTTGATCAATTTTGTTTCATCATGGTTCAATCATAAAAGTAATAACACACTATAAAATAAAAAAATAATACGACATGTCTTTTTTATCTGGGTCACCAAATTGCTAGATTTTTTTTGTCACAAACTCATTTAGTCCCTAGTAGAACTATACTAAAATACTTATTTTGAATCATATGACTTTTACATTCAGATGATAATTTTGATAGCATTAAGTCATTAACCATTGATAGCATATTAGCATATTGTTGGGTGACACTTAAATGAAAATGCTACTTGGGAGTCTTGTCACGCAGCTTCAAGGCCGACCTTGACTTTAACCTAGATAAACAATGCCTAGTCGAACCCATGAAATAGGATTATGAAAGTTTGGAGAGTAAAAGAACAATTAAAAAAAAAAACATTTATGAAAAGTTTTTTAAAAAAATATAATCCTAGAAAATAGAAAAAATAAAAACAAAATACACAAAAACTGAAAATAAACAAAAATCGATTTGAAATTTTTTTTTATAAAAACACTTATTCAAGATTTTTTTAAAATGATTAATAAACCAACAAAAATGGTGTGATTTGTACTTTTGTAATGAATGATAATATTCTTGATAAAATTAAAAAAAAAAATTAAATCCTCTAAATTAGGAAAAAAAATAAAACAAAAAAAAATAATTTTTAGTTAAATATATTTGAATATGGAACTTAGAATTATGTTAATAATGAAACAAGAAAATTTCAAAAAAATAAATAAATAATAACAAATTGTAAGACATGGCTTTAAAATGTTAATTTTTAATTTTAAAAGTACTCAAAAGTATTTTGACACACCTTTGTTTCCCGGAGTTGCCGAGTTGGGAATAATTAGGAAAGTATAAAATTTGCAATTCAGTAAGGCTAACTGCAAAATAAAAAAAAAAAAAACAATTTAAAATTATAGAAAAATTGATTATGACATCGAAGAACACTAATGTTATATCAAAACTATGATCACCAAATGATGTCACAAAACAACAGAAAAAGATAAATACTTTTATATTCAAATTTCAATTAATTGGATTTAGACTGAATCATTATCATTAAAATCTAGCTGAACTAAGAATAGTTGACCATTTTTTTCCATTTTTTTGTTTTTAATTCTAATTCTGCTATGCTTTATGTTTTAATACATATTTAATAATTTGATACATGAATTGTTAGTGAGACGTGATTTAAACGGGAATAAAATTTTAATAAAAATTATTCATTTCCTACTTGAATTAATCAATAATTTAAAGCATTAGATAATTATGTGTTAATGTCAATTGTATTGAGGATGCATTGGGAGAAGCTTTTCAATGCAGTTGTCTTTGTAGCCTTGGTACGTGAGAAGGTGCTGCCCCACATTTTCATTGCCCAAACTCTTCTTCTTTGTTTTACAATACTGGGAGCCAAAGTGAAAACACAAACCAACCTTTTTATACTTATATATATTATTATAAAATAATTGTTTCGTGGGAGATGCACATGCAGAGCAGGTTTTACGCCATTAATTACTGTACATGTAAGATTTATATATATAGACAGTACAATTGAAATCTGGGTCACCAAGACAATATAACATGCTTTGCTATACCTCCTTAAATTAAATTTTTTTTTTCCCCTCTCTTGCTTTCTTGTTTTCATTCCCCATCTTTTGATATCAAGTTCTGTGTGTGAATTAATTGTCAACAGCTCAAAATTTTATCAAAGAAGTTGTGGGGGGAAGCATTAATGAATGGCAGACAAACTAATTGTTTTTAGTATTGGCTCAAAGAATCGAGAACCGTAAATGGAACAAAATGCTTTGCTTGGACAATTGTTCATATATATGATCTCAGCTGATGAGACCTATTGAAGATTATATATGGAACCACCTCGGCTTCTTCAAAGATGTATCACATTATCTTAACATGATCATTTGCTTCAACATGCAGTCAAGAAAATACAACACTCAACTGTGGCATGCTGTAGCCGACAACATTGCTTAAAACAACTCTTAATTAAATTCATTTAGCGTAACAATGAAGTCTCGTTGAATAATATAAAATAAATTCAGTTCTAAAAAAATACATAGAATCATGGGTGATAGACAATGGTTAATTTTCATTATAGCTACTTGACTTCCTAGTTGAGTCGGATCATTAATTGACTCGGTGAATGTCTGTATATAATTTTCTCAACTAATGGATATCAGCTGAGTTGGATCGAGTGGATCGATCGATCTTGTGTAAAGATTGGCGATCCAACTCAGGTAAATCAACAAGAAAAAAATGTATATTTGTCAATGATTAATAGTATCTAATATTCAATTAATCAAGCTTAAAAAGATAAAGACCTAAAGGGAAAAGGCTTGATAGATTTTCTCCTCTCTTGTGAAACTATCTTTCTTGAAGGGAGCAATGCATAAGTTTTATGCATGAGATATGTTAATGGTTCAGTACTTCAGTATATGTTTTTTAGATTGATTTGAGTTTTCATATGATAACATTATTTACTATATCGGAATTGTACTTCGAGTTTAGTAATAAAATCGGGATAGTTATATCTACTTTTTACATTATATATAGAGAGGGTAATTAGGTGCAACAAATACCCTTTATGCGTGGCGCGAATTTAAGTCGTCTAAATTTGATCTGAACTATCCAAATTCCCACACTTTATATATATATAAATTCATTAAAAGTGGTGAGAGATTTATATTCTAATTTAATATATATTTTTATGACAATGTTCATTAACTATTAATTAATTACCAAAACATAAAATTATCATCAGATTGTTATAATATTTATCATTACTATTATACATATTTTTTAAAAAATTCTTATATTATTAAAATTTTAAAATATTTTACAGTGGAAGACTGGTAGGATCGATTAACTAGGTTCCCAACTGAGATCAATTTCCGAGTTTTCTCTATATATAGTTTTAAAATTGTACCTACTAATTATGGAGGATATTGATTATATTACAAATGATGGATATTATGCCTTCTTGATAACCAAGGTGATCTAATACCAATCTCTTGTTCATATTAATTTTGGTAATTGATACTGTAATCACAAAACTTAATCTTCACATCATATGAGATGCTTCATTGTATATGTGCCGACACACTGCACATTCACCAAAGAATCCGCTCATACATCGATGGAGTGACACATGCATGGCTTCCTAGTTGGCTTACGTAAAACCTGTTCAATTTTCTTTTCTTTTTTTTTTCATAGAAAGTACACACACACATCCTAACCAACCAAATCTAAGAAAAAATCCCACACACACACACACACACATCTCTAAGTAATCTCCATGTGCATCTTGACTCATAAATTAGCTTAGAAGCTACACCAGGTTTCAAGGAAGACTTACACACATGCAAATGTATTTATTAAAAATTTACTTGCCCGGGAATCCCTAGAATTACAGCTATGAAACCTTTAATTATAATAATACCAAGATTGTTTTTTTAAATTTATTTCTTTATTTCTTTGCGTGATCAGTGGAAGATTCTAAATTCTTTTTAGTTAATTCCAGTTAGTAAGAAATTAAAGTTGGTAATTGAGAATACTAAAGATTGTAATTAGTGGATATGGATAATGCTTTCCGACTTGTTAATGTAATTTGATTGGCAATAGCTCCAACATGTGTCATGCATTTATTAGTACTTGTCAATAAAAGAAACTTTGAATAGTTTAATATTAATTCACGACGTTGTAGTTCAAGAAGAGCAGATACAATCAGGGGTACTGTAAAGAATGGCCAAACTGCGAGACTCTGTACGAACTTCTGAAACAGGTCTCACTGAAAACACATGAGCGAGTATAAATAGAACACATAAGAAAACAAAATAAGAAAAATCATAGACATCAACGCAAGCTTCGACCGAACCAGGTTAGAAGAGATATCTAAACCTGAGAAGCAACAAAGCGCCTCCCTGCTATCTACGGCGCGCCTATAACGCTTCCACTCGTGACCAAGGCCACCCCATTCCTCTCTATGAGCCAGTATCAGTCCCGGAGCGCAGCCTCAAAGAGTCCCACATGTTCTCGTGATACGTTCGGCTTTCTTAAAATATCACCTTGTTTCTAATGAAGTATGTCATAGGTGGGCATCCTAGACATGCATCTAGTTCATTTAGATTCAGGGCCATCCCTGGTTAAAACGTACAAGATAAGATATGTTAATTCCTTTTCACAACTCCACATCATATATTTTTTTTTTATATCATTATTTTATTTCTTTACCTATTCCTCCCACCCTTTTGGATTTCTAACCCATTTTAATAAAATTGACGGTAACAATATTTATATTCTCTCCAAATAAAAAAAAACTCCTCGTTATATATACAAGGCCCAACCCACAAGATCATGGGTTTGGATTTTTGTTGGTGAAACTTGTTAACCGGACGTGGAATCGGGCCTGGTAGGGCCATACTGCGGGCTAGATTGTATACGTGTGCGCGCATGCTAACGCAGAGGGTTCAAATCCCTCCCTAGGCCAGCCCAAGGCCAACGCGCACATGCGCCGGTGGCCCGCACGCGTGCAGACTGGGTGCAAACATTTCATATTAAGACGTGCACATTTTAATGTCTCACATACATTGTATGTTTGTTAAAACTTACAAGCTATAGATTATAATTTTTAATTTAAAATAAGCACCATGTGTATCTACAGTTTACAGTGTATCTACAGTTCTTAGCTCTAAACTGGAAAATAGATGCTTTTGATATCATAGCTTATGACATACATTATTTTTTTTTATTTTGGACACTCATACCCTTCATTTTTTTTTTACTGATAATGTGTATCTATTTTTTTACTATTATGTAAAAAATCACTAAACCATTCTTCATCTTCTCAAATTTTTACTATTACACAAAATACATTATCAATTTTTTTATAATTCCATTATCATTCAATTTATTAAAATTCTATAATGTAATCTTTGAAAAATATTGTAATGATTTTGAAATATGATTTATGTTACTTTGATTTTTTTTATATATTTATAAAATTAATTTTATATGTAAAATCAACTTATTTTATCAAACATGAATCATTTTTTTACTTCTATAATTTAGGGGTATTTTTGACAATTGCACAGCAAAAAATTGTTTTACAACTTATTAAATAAACATTCAGTGCTGCTTATTTACTGTTTTTAAACAGTTACAACAAACATGTCTACAACTTATCAGAAAAGTTATAATCTATAATCTGAAAATTTAAGTTATAAGTTATAATCTATAACAAACATGGCTATCCTAGTAGGGGACTGTACTTATACATGGGCACAATCCCTACACACTAATACATGTTTTAAATCGTGAGTATGATAAAGAGTAAAATAAATAATATCTTGTCCTGTACAGCCTGGAATGTTATAATAAACATCAAAGCATATACATTACGTGATGGTGTATGTCACCCCACACAAGTACGCGTGGCCTTTTAAAATCGTGAGTCCAATGAGGATAAAATAGACAATTTTTGTTTTTTAAGTGAATAAAAATAAGGATAATAACTAATGTCACTCTGGCCCGTTGGAAGGATCAGTGAGTCAAAATAATCAAGAAACCCAAAAATCCCAATAGCTAGGCCACATAGATGGGTAACGGTGAGGGTGAAGGTGATATTCTTACACCATATGTTTAAGAGTGCTGCTACACTCAGTTTTATACTTAATCCAACACATAGTCCTACATATCTTTTTTTATTAAAGCATATACCTTATTGGATAATGTTTACTAGTTTTAAAAAAATGAAAATACATGAGGTCTGAGTTTTTATTGGTGAATGTGACTGAGTGTATCATTATCCTATGTTTAATTTTATCATCTGGTGGGTGATGATAAATAAATATCAATAATATTTAATAGATACTAATCATATATCAACTCTAAAACAATAAAATTTTATAGAAAACTCGACAAATTCATATGTGAAAAGCCGAGAAAATGACCAGTATAGTTATTATGATCAATTATTTACATTGTGACAAATACTAAGTTATCATCATAGAAATTAGGCTAAGATTATTTTTTCCTTTTCTCCACTAGTTAGAGTTAGCTCTCTAAAGTTTAATTTCGATTATAAAAAATAAGAAAATGAATATATTATTTATAGTATAAATATAAATAGTATATTTTTGAACGGTATATATACAAAAAAAACTTAATTTTTATAATTGCACTATCTCATATCTTTAAATGTCACTGTTCTGAAATTAGTGTCAATGTTTAGACATGTCAATAATAATAACTTTATTTGTTACGTTTCAGAAGATATCCAAATTCAAATGCTAATAATTGTATCATATATGTACAGGCCAAATCTTAAATGGGTATCCACATTTTTTTATTTTTACAGGGCACGGACTCTTACTGCTAAGAGTCTATAAAAAAATAATAAATTCATCATCAATACGTACTAATGTGATAGAGTCAATCAATTTTCAATAAACTATTACTAGTAAGAGTTTATTGAAAATTATTTTTTATAGACTCTTATTTGTAACAATTTTCGTTCGCAAATTTTATTTCTGCGGATGTCCCTTTAAGATAATTTTTATATAGATATATGTAGAAGACCAAATTTGTCATACAACAGGATAAGGGATAGGGTTGTATGAGTAGAAGGGAATTGAGCATAGATACGTCCATTGGTAATTAATGAACAAACCCGATTAAGAAAGCCCATAAAAAAAGCCCAACGGCCCAAATTATCGCGTATCTTGGGCAGGCCTACATCCTCCGTCAGGTCAGACTAATGAATGGCCTAGTCAGACCCCCGCTCAGGTCGGGCAACTAATTCCTGGTCTACAGAGGTCGAACGAATAACATTGTCCGATCAGGCTAGAACGGTTGAATACTAAAAATCCGACCAAAAGTGTAGGCTGTCAAACCATGAAGCTCGAACTGGCACGTAGGTCGACCATACATCCACATCCATAAGATAACGGTACGTTAGAGGAATATTCCCTGACGAGGGAAAATGATTAGTTGTTAGGAAATCAGTTACGATGTGGTAATCCCAAGGTTACACGTGTTATCAGATCCAAGAGCTACGTGGAGATTCCATCCCACGATATGCTCACTCCCCAAATTTAAGCCCGGTACGCCCCTCTCAAGTATAAAATGGGAGCATCCCCCTTCCTCTCGAGGTATGCACAGGCTCCCCCTCTTTTGCACAAGAATTCTAAGGAGCCTTTTCATAGAAAAATCACTGACTTGAGCGTCAGAGGAGCGTTAGCTGGCACCACACTGGTATGAGTTTCAGGTGACCGCAGCCGGAGACGAAGGAGGGCGGTGCACGAACGAAGTCTTGCCTTGGATCACGAAAAGAGGTCCATCGAAACTTCTTCTTGGATCTACATCTAAAGCCCGAATCAACGTTAGTTCGGCCCAGGAGGGGAAGACCTAATTTTATCCCTCATAATATATTTATTACTTACTTATTAAAAGAATTATGCGACCCAATATTTTCATTTCCCTTTTTATCCCTTAATCAATTTTTTAATTACTAATAATAATAGATTTATTTAAATTTTAAAATTATTCAATGATACAATCTTATCTAATAAGATTATGATTTAATTGCTAATCTATTATTATCAAATTTAAATAAATCATAAATATTTTAAGATATCAAAATCAAGTTTAATCAAATCATATCAATACATTTTTATTTTAAATCATATCTATATATTCTAATTTTTTAATTTTGAAATTAAATATATTCACCATGTATATCCATCCAATTATATTTCCATAAATATGTTTTTTGTAATAGAATAGAAAAAATCCCTAATGTACTACAATAAATAATATAAAATGTACATATGAATGCGAATATAATATACCTTAAAATCTATCTTTTACTTACTTATTAAAATAATTTTGTGATCCAATATTTTCATTTCCCTTTTTATCCCTTAATCAATTGTTTAATTACTAATAGAAATAGATTTATTTAAATTTTAAAATTATTCAATGATACAATTTCATCTAATAAGATTATGATTTGTTTAATTACTAATCTATTATTATCAAATTTAGATAAATCTAAATATTTTAAGATATCAAAATCAGATTTAATTAAATCATATCATTAAATTTTTATTTTAAATCATATCTATATATTTAATTTTTTTAATTTCAAAATTAAATATATTCACCATTTATATCCATTCAATTATATTTCCATAAATATGTTTTTTTGTAATAGAATGAAAAAATCCCTAATGTACTAAAATAAATAATATAAGATGTACATACAAATGTGAATATAATATACCTTAAAAATCTATACATTTCATGTTAAACATTTGTGCATAATTTAATATATTTTGTTGAGTCTATTAGGGAAAAAAAAGTTACATAAAGATGTAAAACTATTATACTTTTTTTTCCTAGATTTTTAAGGATTTCATTTATTCAAAGTTTTTTGAACTCCTCTCTATCTTATCTTCTTTTTTTTTATCACTAAATCTATCTGTAGTCCTATATAAAACAGTTCATCCTTGCATCCTAAATTATTTTGTTTTCAAACATATTATTTATTTATTTATATGTATATATGTTGTGTTATTTATTTATGTAAATTGATATTGTCTTATTCTTATTACGTATGTTTGATCTTAATTGAATGGTGGCTTTGGAATGTAGGGAACTTTTAAGATGATAATGGGAAGCCAATTATTTCTGAATGCATGAGAGAGGTGGAGAGGAAGATTGTGAGAAACTCTTTCTTTGGCTTGATTTTTAAGTGTTTTGTTTTTTATATTTTTAATGATATATTTTAGATATTGGAATGTTTTTTATATTTTTTTGTTTTATTGTGTTTTTTATTATATCAGGTGAAATGATTGGCGCATTCATTCCGATATATAGACAGTTTTTCTTCAATGCAAAATCGAGGTAAGGTTTTATTTTTATTTTTTTTTAATAAATTTGCTTGGGTTGCATAAAGATGAAAATGTTCTATTCCTTTTATTGGATATTAAAATTTTGTATTGGTTTATTTTGATTAGGGTGTTGTTTGCTTTTGTTTTGATGTGATGCGATATAGGTTTTGTATGACAAAAAATTGTTTCATGGAATTTGTTGATCAAAATACCAATCTTGTCATTTTATGGCTGGGTATGTATTTTTAGAGTTTTGGTGATCTTAAACTTTCATCTTTAATTGCACTTAAGAAAAAAATAAGTTACAATGTGGATTACAAATAAGTTGTAGTGTGGGCTAGTTAGATTAGTTGAACACATGGGATATTAATTATTCATTTTTTTGTCAATTATTTTTTTATAACATTTGTTGGTTATATTTTATATATTTTTGATGTGTTGTTATAATGTAAAATATCTATGAATGCATACTTTATACATATTTCATATTTTCAACATAATTAATGACTTCTTTATCAGAATCTTATTAATTAAAAAATATATTAATCATTTTCATTTTTATCTATAGTTTTCATCAGTTTTAAATATTATTTTACATAAATCAGTTTTCATCTTATTAAGTTCCTCAATTATATCTCATATAGTCACAATTTAAATTAAATTAATTAATTAATTTATTTTTAATTTTTTGTTTCGGTTTTAAGTGTTCTTTTGAAATGGTTTTTGAATTGTATTGGATTTTTGAATTGGTTTATATGATTGCATTTCGATAAGAATTTGATAAACTTTCAAATGTAGTATTTTGTAGATCTACTTTTTTTCACATTTTAGTCAGGAAGGTGGTCTTCCATTAAGAGTTTATTTATATTCACAATTATGATATTAGTTTCATATTGTGATTGTTAGTTAGAGTTGAGTATAGACATAGAATAATGTGATTATCAATTTATATTTGTCAAGTATTTTATATTAATATGATACAAATATATATAATCTTGACTACATTCTCTCCACATGAAATTTTTTGTCAAATATGTTTTATTAAATAAAAAGTTATATATAAAAATAAATGTACTAATTTTATTACAAATTAATCTACTCATCTTTGATTTTCTATTTATAAAATATATCTCCATGTATGATGTATCTCATGCTTTAACATGTGCAAGTAACTAATATATAATTAAGTAATTGTGATGTCACTTATGAGTCAGCTTACTCATAAACAATTGGCACCAACATGCTTCTAGAATTTTACATGTTACACTTTCTTTAAGAGACACAAACAACATATAAACTAGTAAAAAAAAAAATAATTTCTTTTCCATCACTTTTCTTTTGTCACAAATTTTTTCACTTTCCTTTATTTTCTCTTCACACACACACACACCATAAATGTTTGATGGGCTCGGTTACTTCCACAACTGAAAAACTGACCCCACCCCATTATTTTGTCCCCCTCAATCAAAATTTTGTAAACCTTCTCGTTCATTTTCCTCTCTCTCTCTCTCTCTCACATCTGTCTCACTTGCCTCCCCTCCAACATGTTTGCTTCTAATCCCGCATCCGCGGTGCCACAACCACAACATAACACCACCACCACCACCTTTATTTACGTTCTAATAACGTATATATTATATATTTCATATACGTATTAGTAACATGCCGATCACAAAGGGCATTGGAAAACAGACGCTTAAGAAAACAAATCGAAGCAAAAGGATAAAACTAACACCCCCAATTCCCATCAAAGCACATAAGTTGCCACTTGGTCATCGACGCCATCCATAACGCCCACAACCCCAGCATGATCCCCACCCCCCCTTTTATAAAAACAAGACCACCCCTCACATGATCATCCAATCTACAATTAAAGTATATTGAAAGAAGAAAAAAAATGTCTGCACACACACTCCTCCTGTTCCTTCTCCTACCCATTGCTTTCACTTCCTCTGAGTCTCTGACCAAGCACGACATCCCTCGTCAAAACACTCTTCCCTCACACGTGCAACGTACCACCCCACACGTGCCGCTCGGGAGGGGATCTCCCTTGCTAAGAGCCTTTCATGGGCCTCACTCTCTCCATCAACAGAAGCCTCCGGCCCGGTTAAGGCCCAACACGGGACTGCTTGGATGGACTGCGTCCAGCTCTACGAGGAGGCCCATCACCGCCTACGTCAGCTGGTGAAAAGCGGCGGACGAACGACTCGCGACGTTGACGACGCACGTGCGTGGCTGAGCGGGGCCCTCACCAACCACCGCACGTGCGTGGACGGTCTGAACGAGAGCGGAACAAACGCGTCTCCGCTTTTGGCGGCCGAACCTAACGTGACATCCGCGCTTCGGCACGCTTTGGCTTCGTACGCTTTGACGCGTGTTATCCAAGCTAAGGATAACGATATCACCGCATGGACTAACGATATGAGGGACCAGAGTAACTCTTCTGCATTAGACGGGGGCGGTCTCTTGGCGTCATGGGACCCAACCCAAATCAAGGCAGACGTCGTCGTGGCCCAAGACGGCTCGGGCGACCACAAGACGATCACCGAAGCACTCTCCGCACTCGCCAAGCGCGGGCACGACCGACCCAACAGAGTGGTCGTGCACCTGAAAGCAGGGGTCTACGCGGAGAACGTGGAAATCGACTCGTACACGAAGAACGTGATGTTCGTCGGTGACGGCATCGACAGGACCATCGTCACCGGCAACCGCAACGTCCTTGATCGGTCGACCACCTTCCGGTCGGCCACGTTCGGCGTGTCGGGGGACGGGTTCTGCGCGCTGGACATGACATTCGAGAACACGGCGGGGCCCGGGAAACACCAGGCAGTGGCGCTTAGAGTGGGCTCGGACAGGTCCGTGTTTTACCGGTGCAGCTTCAGGGGTTACCAGGACACGCTCCTGCTCCAGTCGCAGCGACAGTTCTACAGAGAGTGCCATATATACGGCACGATTGACTTCATCTTCGGCAATGCCGCGGTTGTCCTGCAGAGCTGCGACATCTACGTGAGGCGACCAATGGAACACCAGGCGAACACGGTGACGGCGCAGGCGCGGGATGACCCGAACGAGGAGACGGGGATCTCGGTGCACGCGTCGCTGGTGCGGGCCGCGCCGGACCTGTTGGGGTTGGAGGGGAGGTTCAGGAACTACCTGGGGAGGCCGTGGAACAGGTACGCGAGGACGGTGTTCATGAAGACGGAGATGGAGGGGCTGGTGGACCCGAAAGGGTGGACGGAGTGGAGAGGGGACTTCGCGGTGAGGACTCTGTTTTACGGGGAGTATATGAACTCGGGCGCCGGGGCTCGGACGGGGAAGAGAGTGGGATGGCCTGGGTTTCACGTGTTGCGTGACGCGGAGGAGGCGTGGCCGTTCACTGTGGAGGGGTTTATAAAGGGTGGGTCTTGGATACCGGAGACTGGTGTGCTTTTCACGGCTGGACTTTGAAAAAACTATTGAAGTGTGTGTCACTGTGTAGAATGTAGGATGGCTTAGATAATGTTTTGTTGTAGATATATATGCCGTGCATATATGGTTATGTGTTACTAATCTAAGCATGGTTTTAGTCGTATTATCTCGTATTTGTATACATCTATTTCATCCTAGGATAATTTCCAAAGCACAGTATGTTATAAACAAAGGGTTGGGTGATGGAATCTTTTGTGGTGTGGACACAGAGGACGCTGTATTATATATCCAACAAAAAATCACCCATGTAGGCGGTGGCAAAATTGGTTTTGAATGTGCGTGCATGTTTTTTTCTTTTACATATATAACAGAAAGTGGTGTAGTTTAATAAAATAATTTTTCGACCACTTAAGGGTGGGTTTGTGCAGGGACAGTGAAAGAATGTTAAGAAATTTAGGTTAAAGGGAAAATGATGGAAAGTAAATTTTTTTTCATTTGATCAATTTTTATGGTGTTTATGCATGCGGTAGAAAAAATTTCAATCATTTTATCTCAAATTATCATGTATAGGGAAGATAAATTTTTTTTCCACCTTTCTAATAAGATAAAATAGGAATGAGAAAGTGATAAATTCTTTTTCTTTCCATTAGTTGGTACAAAAACTAGATTTTTGGATCGTAAAAGGTAAAATTTTCATTTTTCATAATTTTCTCTAACTTTCCATCTGACACAGACACACCCTAAGTGATCACAAAGAAACTTCAGACTCCGGTGTTGGTTGATGACTTGTTGAAAGAACAACACACAAGGAGGGTTGTACATGTTTACTCAATGGGGGGTCAGGGGCAAGAGCCACAACCTGAATTTTCTTGTATATATTTAATGTCACTTCTGTAATTTTAGTATTACGTGAGCTATAATTTATATGATAAGTGAAAAATGTTATGAATATATATTTGATTTGTATATATACTCTCTTTTAAATAAATGCTTCTTCTACCATTGAAAAAGTTTGTACAATCAGTTCTATGAAAGTGGAAAAGGAGAGTGTAGTTCTCTTCTCTTTCCATGGAGATGGACAAACTTTATTGAACTGCGCATTATTTTTTCCTTCTATCTTGATTAGCAATCATATTTTTGATATAGATCATTCAAGAAATCTTAACTATGCTGATAAAAATAGCTTGATAATGCTAAATGTATATTTGTTGTTTCAATAAAGCCTAAAAACAACAGTTGGGTGAAACAGATTTTCAGTACATACTACTCTCCGTGCACGTCAACTTAATTTCAATTAAACCCCCAAGGATAACTCCCATGAATCCCACACATCCATTGGTGTCATCTTGCTAATGTATATCCTATCTGTGGCTTCTTACAATCAGTTGCAACATCCATGCTCTTGGCTATTTTGACGTTGAAGGCACGAAGGAAAAAGTTGGTCACTCAATGTTGCCTGTCATCGAAGTGGCGTTCACCAATTCCCTAAAGTAATTCGCCTTTGTCCATCAAAAATGTGATGAGAATGTTGTTATATATTGGAAGTCATTTCCCGAAGTTCTAGGTCTAATTCAAATGTACTAGAAAAGATGGAAAACCAAAACAATAATCACACAAGAGAAAGGGATTGACATGGTTTTTAAGGATTGCCAACATCCATGGGTGATGGTGATGGATGTTGTTGAGGATCTCAAAATATTATACAAGTTACAATATATTTCACAAACAAAAGAATAAGGAATATGATTTTTTTTACTCAATACATGATTTTTTATCGTACAAATTCACAATTTTTATCTAGACAAACTAATGCATCATCAAAAAAAGCAATACATCACCTCTAGATTTGCGAATGATGCAAAACCTACTTTTGTTTTGATCAACCGAATGATTAAGAGCATCATCTGAATGATACCTTCACTAAAATACCCTCCTGAAGTTTGGGTCATATTCAACAATTCTCAACTTGACATAAAATTCAAACTCATCTTTCGCTTCATTTTGAGTCACTATATCATTGTTGCCTCTATCTGCTCGCCATGTAGAACATTGACAAGTTCAAGAAATTGCTAGAACTTGACCTTGGAATCGCTTGGCTTTCATGAATCAGATTATCTTTTGTACTCATATTCTTCAAAGAAATGTCATATTCATCAATAACTCTCGATGCAAAGTGTTGTATTGCTATAAAATTTATACAAATACACAGGGCTTGCATGAAACAAAACGGGAAATAAGCATAGCGTCAGGGGTGCCACAAGCTGGAAGTCTCCCTTTGTTTAACTAATCCCCTGTTTTCATGAATGGAAAGTTACAAAACATTGCTATTTCTCCCTAACTCATACAAAGCCGAGTTCTTGTCTGTCATTAGTGAAAGCTTCTTCAATTTCCTTCCATAGCTACTGGGGTAGGGTGAACTGGGTTGTTTGTCAGTGTTGTATTGCTATAACATTGTTGTATGCAAAGTTATATATATCATATGTTATTTTTTATTCGAAAGGGTGAACTGGGTTCTTCGCTATATGAATAACATTTTAACTGTCACAATAGACATCAATCACCTTATGAGGAACACCTAAATTACCAACAAAGCTTTGACACAATTCCTTCACTGTACAAGTCACGGCCATGTATTTCACCTCTATAACATAAAGAGCCGCAATAAGTTGCGACATTGATTTCTTGCTAATTTTTTGTAGGAAAGTGGCCTCAAATAGAGGCAGTACATATATAGACACCACTACATGTTCTATTTCAAGGGAGACATAAGAGTATGTCCCTCGTCACAGACTTGTTGTATACAAGAATTTATTCAATGTAATACTGGTTTCAATTGTTGGTGAAATCAATCTTCCCACGGAAAGATCGAGGAACGAGTTTCTTGTAGCTGTCTTCCACGTCGGGCTAAGACTTATAGAGCACAGACATTCTCTCGACATACTTTACAAAATGGAATAGGATCTTCTTGAATATGACACTTTAATACTTGCAATCTCCTCATGTAGCTGCACTTGATCCTTGTAGAAGTATAGCTTCGAGAAGTAGCTAGAATTGAATATGAGTATGGCCAAGATAGTATGGTAGGAACTATAAACCAAATGGGGCTGTCTTATATTTGATCCTTGTCCTTGAGCAAGGTGGAAAAAATGTTCAAAACCCCTCATGAGTTGATTCTCATACGCTCTTGACCCACAAGTTGTTCTGTGTCCTGTATCTCCCTGTCTAGGATTGGCCTCCATATCAATAAGAAATGTAAATGTTACACTCAATCTAGTTTATATTCCAAATATAATATGCATTTGTTTTTATTTTTTTAAAATAGCATACATCATATAATGACACACATACACGTTTATAAATGATGGATTGTTTAATCCAATCAATTGTAAAAATGTAAATTTTTCAATGAATTCTATATCTCATTATTATGAGTTAAGATGACTAATTAAATATATAAAACTTCAAAATGTGATGAATTGTGTAATGTTATCAAAAAATAAATAGATCTTATTCTATCAACATATTTTTTACTCTTAGATGAAGCTCTATGACTGACATGATAAGGTCATGCACTCCAGTTTCAACAATTATCTAAACCCCCGTTTGCCAACTGACATAAACAATGAATAGGGGAGAATAACAGTAGAATAGCCCTTATTCGCTGTTTGTTTGGGGCGGATAAACCCCGATAGCAATGCCTGGATAAACTAGCATAAGGCCTGATAACAATTCTAATAAAATGGAGAATAGCTTATCAGGGCTTATCTATTCCTGAGAATAAAAATACCCCTCATCATCATTACAAAAAAAATCTCTCACTTACTTTAACAAACCCCACTGATATACCCATCTTATATTTCCACCATCTGATCAGTGGACCAGTCCATCCAGAATAGATCACGATCGTCCAAAATAACAAAAATGCCCAGTTCATCCTGACCGTCCTAAATCCCCACTCAAAATAACCAGATGCTGCCACGTGTACGTGTAGTCCCATCGAATGAAACACCAAAACCCACTTTTTCATTTTCTTCCCCACCGACTTCATCTTCTTCACTGCTTCTCCTCTGAAAAATAAAAACCCTACCGACTGTTTGGAGCGATCTTCACCATGTCCGTCTTGTGAAGGGCGGCGTCCGGTTGTACGACGATCAAGCCTGTGATGATCTTGCTTTGCGCCGCAGTGGGGGAAGGCGGCGAAGCATTCGGACGAAGTGGATCCACCTCATCGCAGATCCAAACCGAGGTGTGTATATTCTCATTTGTGACCGACTTCATCTTCTTCACTGCTTCTCCTCTGAAAAGTAAAAACCCTATTTATGACTGTTTGGAGCGATCTTCACCATGTCCGTCTCGTGAAGGGCGGCGTCCGGTTGTACGACGATCAAGCCTGCGACGATCTTGCTTTGCGCGGCAGTGGGGGAAGGCGGCGAAGCATTCGGACGACTGCATCCACCTCATCGCAGAACCAAACCGAGGTAAATAATCTCATTTGCTACCCCACCGTATGGTCTGTGCAATGATTTTATGCTTAACTTGTTATTTGATTTGAGACCTTCATGTTTATTTTGGGGATTCATATGGTTAATGAGATTTGTGGTGTAGGGTCAAAATTCTTTTCATAGCTAACCTACTATTAAAGTTGATCAACCTTCAGTAGTATTTCATTTTTGCAATTTATATTAGTGATGTTTTATCAATTCCTAAGGAATTTTTTTGCAGCTAGCATTTTTTTTTTGTTAGGTCCTGGAGAAGCTCCATGCATGATCTGATTTTCAAATATGGAAGTTATTTAAATACCACAGATGGAGATCATGGATTTTATGAGATGTGATTGGCGAAGTTGCATGGGTGAAATAAATATAATATATGAAAACATAAAAGAAAATTGTTGTAAAAAATTTTTGACTAATAATGTGGAAAATTATTTATTTAAAAAAATGGTGTGGAAACGATAATATATATTAGTCTAAATTTTTTGTAAATGAAACTAATTTCTTTTGTATGTTTAATTTATATATGCGTATCAAAGAATATTTTATATTAAGATTATCAAAGTTGCAAATTTTTGGTGAAATAGATGACTGAGGTATATAATGTAAGTTGAGCAGTAGTAACTGATTGTTTGGAATGAGTTTGTTACTTTTTTTTATCATTTCTTATTTAGAATGTGAATGCCATGGTAGTTCTTATGATCTATTTATAATGTGAATGCCAAGGTTATAAATAGAATAACTGTATATGAAATGTTAAATTCATATAAGCCTGAAAAGACAAGATGTTGTAAGAAAAAAGTGTACAAAGTTATCTGGGTGCGGGTGCATTTTAGATATATTGCATTCCCTTGTTCAATATTTGATGCTGAGCAGAATTTTTAAGTTGAAAAAATTATTTTAACTCCCATCTTTCCTCATGGTAAATGAGATCTACATACAGCATATGTGCCCTTCTTTCTTGTCTTGCCTTTCAACATCTGGATGACTTATGTTGTATGTTAGTAAATAGTGTTAAAAAGTAAAACCTTGAATTTCTTACTCCAGTTTAGAAGCTATAAAACAAAGTTATAGGAGATGCACATCTTGTAGAAGTTATTGAAGTGGCTACACTAGAATACTAGATGAGAAAAAATATTATCAGCACTAAAGTGTATCAAACATGTCATCTCATACAGTTTGTCTCATCACTGTATGCGATTGAGTGTCAGTACCTGATACTTAAAACATTGTTAGAAACAGAACATTTGGGTTCACTGTTAAACAAACCCATACCACTCATCAGTACAATATCATTGCCCAACTTTACCAACTACATGCTTGTCTGGGATAACATTTTTCATCATGTTCTATTGCATGATTTTGCTATGTAATGTCTGGTATGAATGAGTAGTTCACATTGGTGTTCTTCATGGGCTTTTTGTTATTGAATGTCATGGGTCAATTTCGGGAACACACTTTTGTTGCAGAAATTCTATTCTTCAATACCAGTGACTTCTCTGATCCAAGCCCAACTCTATGGGTGGTCTTTCGGACAATTTGTAATGCACTCACACTAGTCATCATAGATTATGTTTGTCCTCATAAGAATAATAAAGAGCCTTATATTTTTACAGAATCTATAAACATCAATAGTCATTACACAAGCCACTTGTTTACCTTTTTGGATACTTTAATATGAGTTTAAACCCACTGAAAAATTGTAAAACATTAAAATCATTTGCTCTATAAATCCTAATTCAATTACATACTAATTAAAACCACTAACTATAATTCATAATATGGCATCGTAGAACCTTCATGTTACAGGAGTATGTAGCTCTCACCACATTCATTGTAACCCTTTCAATCACAGAAAAATAATAGAATCATCGAATAACCAATTTGTTTGTGTGGGTAGATATGAAACTAAAGGGTGAGAACCAGAGGAGTACTGGGCTTTCATATAATATATTTATATATGAAAATTGGCATACAAGATGCTGTGTCAATTTTCATCATGTTCCATTGTCTGAGGTTCCTATGTAATATTTCATATGAATGAGTAGTTATATGGGAATTTAACAATCTGATTTTGGGCTTACTGTAAGTGAATGACATGGTATATATAAATTGTTACCATATTTCATATGTGAATGATATGTGGGGCATGCTTTCATATATGATGTGGAATCGAAACTGGAGGATCATATTTGTATTAGATATGCTGTAGTTAAATTAATAGGCTATCAATGAACATTGGGTCGTTGTGTTATTTGCTCTCTTTCTTTTTACATTACAGTCGATGACTTCTCCAATTGATGTTCCATATTTAACTCTTGCTGTATATGTCAACAATAGAGTAGGTTTTTTTTTAATATACCGGATTCGATGCCTGGTCGAGAGGATGTAGAGGACAAACCTTAGCCTACCCAACCATGCTATAAACCGGTAACAATAGCTTTGTTATTTGTGTAATGTAGATATATATGTATTTGTTCTCCTTAGTGAGTGTTATTAGCATTCGTTTAATTTTAGGCATGGCTCTTAAGTATATCTAGGTTGATTAACATTTCATTTTGCATCTCTTGCACCCATTTAGATATATTCCTAAATGAATGATTGTTTGGTTACATGTTCTACTCATTCATATCCCATCCAACACCAATGTACATGCAAGCATACATTATTAATGTTTAGGCATAATTTGCATATGTGAATACACACATAGAGTAGTTGAATGACCAATAAGTTGCATATATGTTTACTTCTCCATCTAAAACCCCCTTAAACATCCCTCGGATTGTTGCATGTGTACAATGAACCCCCACTGAAATCGAATCATATAATAATATATATGATGATTGGTTTATGTTAAGAGTGAAATCTGATGTCAATGACCAATTACTATATTTTATGTTTTATGCTTTTTTTTAGTGTTATTATGTGTTCATTTTTCTAGCATAATGGCCCCTAGCTCAACCTTCATGCTTTAGATTATTTTTCGCATCTTTTGAAACTATGTCATGATAAATGAATGATTTATAGAAACCTTCTACACCCATTGGTGCATCCTACTCTTGTGTATAACCAACCCTAACATATAACTGAGTATATATTGATGTTTACACATCAGTTACATATGTTCATTCATGTACATCAGATCAATGGCCTAATAATATATTTATGTGTTCATGTGGGTTAGTCTTATTCGCAATCATATACATGTGAATGACCAATGAATATATATGTGTGTGTGTGTGTGTGTGTGTTCATGTGAGTTAGTCTTTCATATAGATGTGAATGACCAATGAATATATAAATGTTGTTGGTATCTTAATTCATTTCATGGTGTCCAATGTGTCTAGATGTCAAAGATGAGCCAGCTTCCCCTACGCATGGCATCCAATAAGAATCGGATTGGAAACTGGACCAACCCGATGGATGCTTGTTTGGTGGGGTTGCTTGTAGATCAATTTCAACAGGGTAATTGCGTGAAGGGAGTCTTTCAAAACAGTTCTTGGAAGACTATCACTGCAACCTTGAACTATCGAATGGCTATGACTTTGGAAATGAGTCATTGCAAGAATCGTTGGAAAGTGTTGAAGCAAACCTATCACCTATACCAAGAACTTAGCAACAAAACAGGATGGGGTTGGGATGATGCGAGGAAAATG
The DNA here is from genome assembly GCA_030737835.1 of Acorus gramineus. Lineage (NCBI taxonomy): Eukaryota > Viridiplantae > Streptophyta > Magnoliopsida > Acorales > Acoraceae > Acorus > Acorus gramineus. Next base: position 5,935,839 of record CM060856.1, on the reverse strand, counting down.
GCTGTACCGGGAGATGCACAGGACTGGGATAGGGTCATATCGGTATGTGCAATTGAGGATAGTTTAGTTTTGTCATGGTCATTTTATATTAGATATTAAATTAAAGTTATTGTCTGCTTATCCTGTGCAGAACAATACCAAGTTTGGGTTATGCCGGGACAAGCCATTTATATGGTTCAAGGAATTCTCCATGATATGTGGGAACTCCACATCTAAGGGATTCCATGCCCATGCCTCCCTCATCAGTGAGGATGAGGATGACAATGACACTGAAGGAGACTCAATGGAGGCCCACAAAAATAGGTTCGATTCACTGCATATAGAGAGACCATCAGTGGAGGATTACTTCACTCGAGGGAATACATGTGAGAACAGGTGGGGGACCAGCACACCAATAGAGATACCTGATGAAGGTGAACCAACTTGTAGGAGAAAGGGTAAACGTTCCATAGCGTCCACTGCTTCTGACATGGGGGAGGATGATTTACAAATTCCAAAAAAACGATCATCTGGGTCTAGTAAGAAGGTGAAGAACTCAATTGCTGCTGAAGGATACATGGCTGAGTTCATTGAAATTGGGAGGCGAAGGGTGGACGTTGCAAAGGAGTACTTGGAGAAGGATTATGAGGGGAAGTACACTTTGGAGCAGGCAATCAAGTGTCTTGCGATGTTTAGGCAACTCAGTTCAGCTAGTAAGTTGGCTGCAGCTGAGGCTCTGAAGGATGAGGCGAACCGCACGATTTTTATGGCATTCCCAGATGACTTGAAGATAGACTGGATTGAGAGACAAGGAGCAAACTACCACCACCCTATGTTCCACATGCACCCTAGGATGGACCCAGTCATGACCCTCTATGGTTCCATTACTTATATAATTTTTGAGCCACCTACAGTAGGAAGGCTAACTAGTTATTAATATGGATATGTAATTGCAGAAGGCATTCTCATCTTTTTTTATATAAACATGAATGCTTCTGACTTTGGGATACTGTAGAAAACACTCCTAATTTTGTAAGTATTTATAGCATGTGGATGCTTTGTCATAATCTGTAGTGACATATATTGGTGATGTGGTGTCTAAAAGCTTCATGTGCAAATGTGACCTCTTATATCATCCGTTTAATATGAACAACTCATTCCAGTTCTTATGAGATGATGTCTTATGTATGATTGTCATACGTTTACATAGTCATTGATCCATTCATTTCTAGTAATGCATCCATTATGAATGCATCTTCCTAATACGGATTGTCATTCGTCATGTTCTAAACCCATCTATGGTGGAGTTAATGGCCATCCACAATCCATTTATAACCCTCTTCCTTTGTTCTTATGTATATGTGTTAATCTCTCATGTGACCAATGCAGTCTATGGATTCCTCAACAAGGAAAAGGCGTCGGTCTGAATTTTTTAGGCAATTCTTTGAAGAGGATGAGGAATCAATGTTCTTGGAGATGGCCTATGTTCTTGACCATGTCAGATATAGGGTTGAAAGTCAATCATTGACAAGGCGACCTATGAGAACTGGACCACTGTCAGGCCATATATTCGTTCATGAGTTGCTCCAAGGACATGAGGCTAGGGCATATGAGAACCTCCGCATGACTCCTCGATTGTTCTTGAAGCTGAGGGATGTCTTGATCAACAAGGGTCTCATGAAAGACACTACAAACCTCACTTGTACTGAACAGCTTGCTATCTTCCTTCATGCTCTCGGCCATGGTGTGTCTAATAGGGTGTTATCGGAACGCTTTCACCATTCTGGGGAGACAATAAGTAGGCACTTCAATGCTGTCCTCAAAGCAGTAGTGTCCCTAAAAAGAGAGTACATCAACCTTCCACAAAATGATGTGCAAGTCCATCCTCATGTCAGGCACAACAAAATCTTTTACCCGTATTTTAAGGTGAGTTCATACAACAAAATATAACATGTTGTACTCCTACTCTTCCTTATATATGTCATATCCATCTTATGCAAGTACATGTGTTCTTCAATTGTAGAATGCAGTCGGGGTAATTGATGGGACACACATCCCTGCGCTTGTCAGAAAAAATAAGGCCACACGATATCGCAATCGGAAGGGATGGATATCACAGAACGTGATGGCCGCTTGCTCATTTGACTTGCAATTCCAATACGTCGCCGTGGGTTGGGAAGGTTCAACGGCCGACATGAGAGTCCTCAGATGGGCGTTGGAGAGTGGGTTTTAGTGTCCCAGAAGGTATATTCTTTCAACATATTTTCAACCAATTTATTAACTTGTGGTAGGTTCATTCATTTGCATTGAACTAATACTAAATGTTTCTACCAGGAAAATATTATTTGGTTGACTCTGGATACGCGAACACTGATAAGTTTCTTGCACCTTACCGTTCTCATAGATATCATTTGTCTGAGTTTCTTAATTTGGGCAGAGGTAATAGATATAGCGGTCCAAATGAACTCTTCAACCATAGGCATGCACAGTTGAGGAATGTCATTGAGCGTGCATTTGGTGTTCTAAAAATGCGCTTCAAATGTCTTAGATGCACTCCATATTATCCATTCAGAACCCAGACTAGAATTGCACTTGCATGTTGCGTACTCCATAACTTCATTCGTAGGGAGGAAGGGTCAGACATTTTATTCAATATGAGTCAAGATGAAGTGGATGGAGTTGGGGATGTGAGAGATGAAATCCACTCCGACGTCGCAAACGAGGATAATGTTGGAGGGGCTCAACTGCGAACAATGATTACTGGTCAATTGTGGGGGGTAGGAATGTAAGTTAAGGTTCTAATGGTCTCTTCAGATTACGTGACATATGTATTTTACAATCCTTGATGTGTTATTCATCTAAATATGGGTTTTCTAATTGCAGAGGCAGTAAGGTGGTGGCGTTCTGGTAGTTTGGTCTGTCAACGTATTGAACTCCTGTAGCCCTTTGCATTATGTGATATTTGTTTAGTTACATACAATATTTATTTCGTTGACCATGTGATTTGAAAAATTGGATACTCATTATATTTTCTATTTATGTAACAGGCACTTGTTTCCATCGGATGGGAAATTATCCATATTACGCGGTCGCGAAGGGAAGGAGGCCCGGGGTGTACGATAATTGGGCAGCCTGTTACGCGCAGGTGTATCGCTTTAGAGGAGCTACATTCATGGGTGTTCAAGACATCGAGGAGGGGTACGCGTTCATCGCATCTGTGAATGAGGGCCTACAGCCAGATGCACCCATCATCGTGTCGGATACCACACCCACTCCATCAGATGAGACCAATGGCATCAACAGACCACTGCTACCAGACACTCCACCAGCTACTGCAGATCTTCCAGATCTTACACCAACCGAGATACAGCCACAATCCTCACAGCCAGTGTACCACCAGTTGTCCTACAATGCAGAATAGTCACGCCCCATTTCAGGTGACATTCAAACCACTATTTCCTTGTCTGAGGTTACTGTTCATGGGATTCCAGTTATGCCACTGTTTCTGGGTTTGTTTGCATCACTTGTGGTGCTTGTTGGACTTATTTTCATTCTGTTGTTTTGTTCCTGCGTCACTGATAGTATGCAGGAGTTGGGATAGCCTTACAAACTTAATACTTTTATTTTGTGATGCTCACTAGTATATGGGCAGATTTTGTGGATTATTCAGTTTGTATGGATGTTCAAACACCACATTCTGTTTATCCAAGATGTTAATTTTGATTTAACCTCGACAGTACAGGAGGTTAATGTGAATATAAACTTATGAATGTATGTTTGTGATGTTGTCTTTCATGTCTAGTATTATATAAAATAGCTTTTTTAAACCATGGTGTGTATATGTGTTTAGATATGTGTGTGATCATGAAATGTAGATATATATGTTAATCTTTGATCACAGGGATGTCATAGTTCCAATTGAATATACTGTGTCAATGACCAATCTTCATGTTCACCATGGTTTCCCATATGAGAAGGGATATTTGGAATTATGTGAAGTGATTGTTTTATGTCAGTCATACGTGTTTTGCAAACTTACCTTTTCTAATATTTTACAATATATTTACAGAGGTTAATACTTACCATATTTCTGTATATATTGTTATTTAAGTATTTACCTAGTTTATATAAAAGTAAAATACACAATATAGGTGTATAAATAACTTAATGGACCCTATTATAATCCATATAAAAATTGACATATAACACATATAAGCAAATTAAATGAAGCAATGTATAAAATGCCTAGGGTTATTTGGTACCCACTGAAAAAGATTGATATTGGCAATATAATTTGTTAATAATTCAAAGTCATTTTATTATATAATAATAATATTTTAATTTATTACTATTTATGATCAACTGATTGGGTAAATTTAATTAACTCATAACCCATAATTGGAATCATTACAAAGCAAATGGAATCAACACTAAGCATACATAAAGTTACATGTAAAACATATTTGAAGGTCCACCATAAAATATTACATGGGATGGACGGTTCAGATTTAATTTCATTCATCATGTTCTTGAATATATCTATCAACGTTAACCAAATAACAACTTATTTTCAATATTAAATTAAATGAAGGCTTATATAAGAATGCTAGTGTTATTTGGTACAACAACAATATTGACAATGTTACTTGTGTAATAAAATCTATCAATTTTATGGACAACCTATGATTTATATATTTTCTATTTATGATCAAGTCATTGAGTAAATATAATTAAATTGATATAAGATAATTAGAATCACCATAAAGCATTTGGAATCACCAATGAATACATAGATTAGTTGTAAAAAATATATAAAGGCCCACCATAAAATATTACATAAGATGGACCGTCCAGATTTAATTACACTCATGATGGACTGATTTATATTCATCAATTACACCAAACATAAAAATATATTCCAGGGGCAAAGTTGACATTTTAAAAATAATAACTCCCTATCCATCCCTTATCAACCATTTATCCACAGTTTATTCTAGGTCAACCAAACACCAAAAATCTGAATTTTACGTTTCCCAATAAGAATAAATAAGAATAACAAAAAATGCAACCAAACACAGATAGGCCTATTCTGCCAAACACTAATATCTATCCCAGTATAACTATCAGGGCTGAATAACGCAATTCCACTTCCCAAACGGGGGGTACAGGAATGAAAGAGTTTTTTTTTTTTTTTTTTGTATGAATACCCCTCAAAAATTTCAATATTATAAAAAAAAAATCCTATTGTAACTCTATTATCACAAATATTCCACGAAAAAGATAAAACTGTATGAATACCCTTTTGAAGAGACTTTATGCACATTATAAAAATATTTAACATTTTATAAAACTGCCCTACAAAAGATTAGTAATGCACCATTTGTGCTCTTTTGAGGGGTATTATTGATAATAGTAATTCGTCATGGGCATTTTCATAAAGGGAAAAATCCTGCTAAAATCCATATAACCGCTCATCTTTTGGTATAAATGCAAACAACCCCCTGATAAAGATGATTTTACCCTCTGAACCCATCTTCTTCTTCCATACTGTTTTCCTTCTTCTTCATGAGAAACAAAAGGGGTAAAATGAGCAAGCAAGAGGAGAAAACACAAGCTATTATACACATAGCAATGCATGAAATAAATAAATTTATATTTATTCACTATGGTCATTTGGTATATTTTTTTCCACCGCCAAAAGAACATTTTATTTATTTAAAAATTTTCCCCCAACTGCCCATTTACTTCTTTGTTTGTGATCACCAATTACATATTATTTCAACGATCAAACCCTTTGAATATATAATTTGACTAAAAAGGTAAAAACATTGATCACCTGCATCTTTTGGACGATAATTATTGTAATTTCCCACTTTCCAAAACAACAATCAGATGTCGTTATGATGTTCATATCAAGTTTTCATTAATCATCGTAAATACTGATATTTTGAAATAAGGGTGAGATATCAACCGAATTTGATTAGCTAATATCCAAAGAGAGGGAAACAAACAGTCTCTTTTTTGCTTTTTTCTTTTTTCCGAAAAAAAAAGAATCATGCTCTTAAGGGAACGGCGTTAGATGAATGAAGAGAAGGGGACAACGTGAGATATGGAAGGAAAATGTTAAGCTTTTGGTTTTTAGGTTAAGTTAGGGGATGGATATACATGTAATTCTACATCCAGGGTTACATTCAGCTAATCTATAAGTTAACTTAACCGACAGAAGGTTGCTTTTATATTTTTGCAATGTTTCTGGAGGGTTATTTGGATTTAACCAAAAGGCAAGGGGTTATATGGATTTTAGTTTGTGGGTAGGTTATATCGATTTGTCCCTTTCATAAAATAAAGATTTTTTCAAGGGTATATACGAAAGTAACCCCACCAAAAAGAAAACAATACATAACCCAAAACCCCCGAACTTTCCAGAAGATGACTATCATGCGCACCCCCGTCCCCTACTAGAACCCTCTCACCCCCTCCTTTAAAACCACCCCAGTCTTTTATCCTTTTCGAAAGAAAGAAAGAAAAATTAAGAAAGAAAAATTCAAGATCGAACCAAAACGCGAACAAACTCACTTCGGTCTCACGTCATCCGATCGATCTCCACTGTTTCTCAAACTAAACAAGCATCCATGGCGGATGAGGCAAAGGCGAAGGGCAACGCTGCCTTCTCATCGGGCCGGTTCGACGAGGCGATCGGCCACTTCACTGACGCCATCAACCTCGCCCCGACCAACCACGTCCTCTACTCCAACCGCTCAGCCGCCTACGCCTCCCTCCACCGCTACTCCGATGCCCTCTCCGACGCCCAGAAGACCGTCGATCTCAAGCCCGACTGGTCCAAGGCCTACAGCCGCCTCGGCGCCGCTCACTTTGGCCTCGGAAACCACGCGGAGGCCGTCGCCGCCTACAAGAAGGGCCTCGAGATCGACCCCAACAACCAGGCCCTAAAGTCCGCCCTCGCCGACGCCGAGGCCAGCCTCCCGAGGAGGGGGCAATCGTCGCCGTTCGGGAACGTGTTCAACGGTCCGGACGTGTGGGCGAAGCTGACGGCGGATCCGAGGACGAGGGGTTACCTGAATCAGCCGGACTTCCTGAAGATGATGCAGGAGGTGCAGCGGAACCCGAACAACATGAACGCGTATCTGTCGGATCAGCGGATGATGGACGTGTTAGGGGTGCTGTTGAATGTGAATCTGAGGACGGCGACGCCGGAGGAGATGGGGAGGGATGTGGATATGGGGGCGGTGGAGAAGGAGAAGGAGGAGGTGAAAAAGAAGGCGGAGAAGGCGAAGGAGGGGGAGGCCGTGGAGGAAATGGAGGTGGAGGGGGAGGAGAGGGAGAAGAGGGAGAGGAAGGCTGAGGCGCAGCGGGAGAAGGAGAAGGGGAATGCGGCGTATAAGAAGAAGGATTTTGAGACTGCGATCGGGCGTTTCAGTCGGGCTCTTGAGCTTGATGATGAGGATATCTCGTTCCTCACCAACAGGGCTGCTGTTTATTTGGAGATGGGAAAGGTATGGCGCGCTTAACTTTTATGTGTTATGGTTTCTTTTATTGCGGTATTGTTTTTTGGTCGGCAAATGAAGAATTCGAATGGTGTGGCTGCTTGATGAATATTCTATGTTTTCTGATTGACATTGTTTTTCTGTTGTTAATTTTTACATTTCTGGTAGGCAGTGTTGGAAGAAATGGACAATTTTTTGTTGTTGTTTACTTTGCAGTTTGTTAAATCTAGTATGGTTGAGTGAATTCCAATCTGTTTTCATTGTTGCTTATGTAAGTATCTTGTCTGTATGGATGAAGAGGTCATAAACTTTACAAAGAACTCTGCCGGATATATCTTTTGGGTTTCACTAAAGGATGAATTCTGAATACTGATAATTGATTATTCTGGTCCTTTTAGAGTTCTAGAGTTCAAAGTTGGAGTTTTATTAACTTGTCTTGTGTTCTTGATAAACACGGAGGGATCTATACCGGGGGAGGGGGGGATTAATAGGTCTTCCTAGCCTCCAAGAAAGGGGAGACTAGATATCTCCCAAAAAAGAAAATAGAGAAGGGAGGGAGATGGAGAGATTATACTTCCCAGGTAGCTACTGGATCTATAAGGTCCCATCCTATTCAATATAATTTTACTTATCTGCCATCTTATTCATCATTTTCTAGCAAACAAATTTCTTTTTAGAATATATTTTTTTTGACTGAACGGTAGGTGGTCACCCTCATTTGATTAAATCAGAGTGAAAGCCCCAAGATAACAAGCAAAATCAAAAGAACAACAACAAAAAAAAAACAGACATAAAGCCCGAAAAACAAAGGAGGCAAAATCAAAAGAACAAGCGTTCGCCGAAGAAGGGGCCGAGAAAGGGGGCCCCACAAAGACTACTCCGCAATCACTAGCTTGCCCCCCAGAAGCCTAACCAAACTTGCTCCTCCACACACTTTCCCCCACTCCTGAATGCTTGGCTCACTCCCAGATGTTTTCGGCATATGGAGGAACGCCTTTGAAGATGACCTGGTTTCTAGTAAGCCAAAATGCCAAATAGACCAGAAAACCACTGGAATGAGGATCTGAGAAACTTTTGTGTGAACCCCTTGATTGCCTTGACGCTTCAGCTTCTTACCTGCCTCCCATTCTCTGGACCAGTTGCTTCTTTTAGAATTCTCGTTTCTCATTTTTACTGAATTGTGAAAAAAACTCTTACATCTTAGCAACTGAGTCAAAATTCAATAATCCTCCCCAAACTTTATCCAGTCTACTCCTAATATCTTGGCTGAAGTGACTTATCATTTTAGTTTTAGGGGTTACGCTCTGCTTTTCTTAACAGAAATTTATGGGTTATGCTCTTTTTACCAGTATTTTTATCCAAGGATGTGCATATGAGAATTTCATGGGCTTCACAATATAAATATTTTGGCTGACATGGCTATTATATACCAACAGTGTGCAGTTATACTTTGATGCAGTTATCCAAGGGTTTATATTGTTTGGTTTATCTGAGCTTGTGCATTTGAGGATTTCATAGGCCTTGTTATGACTGGGCATGCAGATTCAGATTAATGGAATTTGTTTTCTATATCCAAAACCTGGTGGGAGATTGTGGGTTATCGGATTTTAGATTCTCTTTGAAAAGGTTCTCAAATTGGATTTTCTAGGAATCAGGAATATGAACTTTTTTGGAGATATGTTTTCTGCCCATTCTGAACTCTGAAAAAAAATGCATTACCTCGCTTTAAGTTCTTCTCACATGTAAAGTCAGTCCAAAATCCATAGCAAGATGTGTTCAAAACACTTAACCCCCATTTGGATACAGAATAAGCCTTATTCCGGGGCATACAGTTATACCAGCATAAGTGGGTATAGCAGTGGAATACGGTGATTTTGTGTTTGGTTGTGTTTTGAATTATTCTCGTTGGGAAACGTGATAATAAAGTTTTTGTTGTTTGGATAAAATATGAATGAAGTGTCGATAAATATTTATAAAAGGTGAAAAAATGATAATAGTTGATTTTAAAGGTGATTTATAAGAAGTGATGACAATTGAATCGACAGTGGGCTCACATATTCTTTAGGTAGAATAACTTGGAATAACTTTAATTCTAATGGTTGACTGAAATCCATATACCACTTTATACCAGTTTATTATATTCTGGCATATGTTATCTCAGGGTATTTAATGCACCCAAACACTAAAAATCACTTTTTCTGTTTTATTCCAAGTTATTTTGTGGCATGTTCCATATCCAAACGGGGGCTTAAACTGTATCAAATGTTAAATCTTTTTTTTTTTTTTGATTTATGAAAATGGTAGGCATCGCCTTCATATTAAGATAGAAAGATTCCCAAAAGGGACGTGCATAAATACAAAACAGAAAGGAAAGAAAAGTTTGATGCCTCCCTATAGAAGAGGACCCTACATTAGGAGCCGTCCAACCAAAAATCATCCCCAATTATTACTGAATGACTAAACGGTTCCTTATGAAACAAATGTTAGAACCTGTATATGATGTAGTTTAGCAATTTCTTGATGCTTGCGCACCAGAGTAGCATGATGAATATTGTGAGTGAGTGAGCAATTCTGGCTTTGACTGCGTGGAATCGTATGGATGAGTTGCTCTGATCATGCACTCACTCTTTGCATTGTGGTATTCGTGTTTGTGACTTGTGGAGGTTGCTTTTGCATGCTATGATTTTGTGAGGATGACATGACGATCGCGATTGATGTTCAATTTTCTCTTTTTTAACTTTATGGACTATACTGGTACCATTCCATTTCTTGTTGTGGTAGTGTGGTTGGATCTGGAAGTATTTCTAGTGGGAGTAGAGGTTCTTGTTGTATATTTTCTTTCACCTTGGTATGTGTGATTCAATGTCAACATTTTTGTGTGAATTGCAGAAATGAAGGCCAATTGGGTTTTTTTTGAAATTCTATGGCATACTTTTATAATTACTATTGAATATTCCATTCCTTGTTTAGCAAATGTCTCTGGTTTTTGTTCTACTCTATCCGTGTATCAGCTATATATTTTCATTTTCCAGAATGCTTAGGTATTGAGACGGAAACTAGAACTGTACACCTACATTATTCTGATTCATGCACTTCTTTAGTGTACTTATGAGATGTTTCTTTTCAGTATGAAGATTGCATCAATGACTGTGACAAGGCAGTCGAGAGGGGGAGAGAACTCCGCGCTGACTACAAAATGATCTCTAGGGCGTTGACACGGAAGGGAACTGCACTTGTGAAGCTTGCCAAATCCTCAAAGGACTATGAGCCTGCTATTGAGGCTTTCCAGAAAGCCCTAACTGAACATCGGAACCCAGACACCTTGAAAAAACTTAATGAGGCAGAAAAGGCTAAGAAGGACCTGGAGCAACAAGAGTACTTCGATCCCAAGATAGCTGATGAAGAACGAGAGAAAGGTTTGACATTTTCATATCAACTTGCCCTGTTGTTCTGTAGTTGCTTATAACATTTTTTTGTTCCTTTCTCTCCATTAAATTATTGAATTTTAACCACTATGCCTATGTTTAAATTATGCATTCTCTGCTGAAAGTTGCTGAGTATGACATCTAATATCAATTTCCCCAGCTTTTATTAGAAGTGGTAAAATTCCAAATGCTGGAACCAAGGTATCTCCCTACAGGACAAACTTATTAAAAAAAAAAAACACCATTTATTGGAGACAACTAGACCAGCACACAACATGGGGAGGAATTTGAATAAAAATCCCAATAATTCCAGAGTGTGTGTCCCCCTTCTTAAAATAGTATAAGGCGTTTCTGATTTGTTGGGGGCTTATCTTTTTGCTCAGCTCATTTTTTTATAATAATTTGAGCTTTATTTTGAGACTAGTTCTAGCATAAAGTTTCTCGTTGCAAACTGAGGTTTTTGTATGGAACGTCTTGGATAAGGGGGAATGATCTTTGGAATTGTAAAGTATAATGAGCCAAGTGTTTATCAGTGATTAAGATATGGGGTGAATCGGGTGATACATCATTAGAAACATATAGGCTGATAGCCTGATACAGTGTGAATTTTTGGGAAAACATTTGTATTAATAAAAAAAATAGAGGGGAGGGGGGTGTATAGTTTCTGTTTGCTGTTTACACAACACATTTTTTGTGGTAGCACGACAGTAAATACTCAATCATATGATCTGTGTTCTTTTGCTCTTAACGAGAGGCAGCCACAGGATTTTTCATAGATAGGTATTTTCCTGCTTAATCCCAACAGCAGGACCAAAAAAATTTGTGCATGCGTGAATTTTATGAGTGTTATTCTGTGCTCTTGATTTGTGGTTGACCGTGTGCTTGAATTTATTAAGTTCTATCCCAGTGTGGTTTCTAACATGGAATATAGTCACCACTTTTAAAATTTCTTTTGCGAAGTCAATCTATCTATCTGTAACAGTAACAGTAGATGACTGATGACATGCAGGCAATGAGTTCTTCAAGCAGCAAAAGTACCCAGAAGCTGTGAAACATTACACGGAGGCTTTAAGAAGGAATCCACGTGATCCAAAGGTAAGACTTTGATTTATTTTCCCCACTGCTTGTGAATGGATGCAATGCAATACGCTAAAGCACCCACCACTGGAAACTTCTAGTGTATCCCAATTGTACTTTTGTTGGTGGATGCATAGTAGATGGCAAGTTATTCTTGCCAACTGTGACTTGAGTTAAATGCATCTGATTTACAGTGTTCATAAGTTAATATCAATTCTTTAATCTTTACCATTGGAGGAATTGAAAAACCTACGTTGACCTCCTTGGTTCATATTTTTTTTGGATATATATATTAGCTGTCTTTATGAAAATATGTAAAACAAGATTGCTTAAAAACACTCATTTCTGGAAACATCTAGTCTATGCACGATTTGCTTTAGTTGGTTGATTCATGGCTGATTTACAGTATTCACAATAAATAATACTCATAATTTGGCTTAATCATCATTACCTTGTACCAGTTTGAGTTCGGGAATAACTTGGTGGGGGTAAAAATTCTCAATTTGGTGAAATTTGTGTAAAGTTCAGGAAAATTTCAGAAAACAAAATATAAAAAAATAATTCTGGCAATAAACAATATGTATATCGAATTTATTATCTCCCTGACATAATCGATTGATGTGCATGTGCGTACTTGTTTGAAATGGAGCTGTACTCCAAAATTTTTGAAATGATACTCGATCAATAATGTGACTTGAAATTTTTGAGCCACTACTTTTAGCCCAAGCCCTTGCCATGTCTAAATTTTTTAATTATTCTTGCAAGCAGAGCAATTGATTGGGAGCTAATCTTTTTTAAATTGGTAGGTATACAGCAACAGGGCGGCGTGCTACACAAAACTTGGTGCATTGCCCGAGGGATTGAAGGATGCAGAAAAGTGCATTGAGCTTGACCCTTCATTCTCTAAAGGATACACAAGAAAAGGTGCTGTCCAGTTTTTCATGAAGGAATATAACAAAGCAGTGGAGACATACCAAGAGGGGCTCAAACATGATCCCAACAACCAGGATTTATTGGATGGCATCCGAAGGTAATAATGCATCCCCAAAATCATTTCAAAGAATCTTATGTAAATATAAGTTAATGCTAATGATCTCATATACTGCAGATGTGTGGAGCAGATAAATAAGACTAACCGAGGTGATATAAGCCCAGAGGATTTGAAGGAGAGACAGGTGAGTTTGTTATGTAATTAGACGTCTTTAATCTTTATCGTCTATTTCTTCATGGGCCTTGGTTGCTGAGTGACATTTTGTTGTCGTTTCATAGGAGAGGGGAATGCAAGATCCTGAAATCCAGACCATTCTTTCTGATCCTATCATGCGTCAGGTATGACATCTAGTTTACCTGAGGTCAAAATTTATTATTGCGTTTCAGTATTGATTTTCAATATGTAATGCAAATTTTTGGGTTGGACAGGTTTTGATTGACTTCCAGGAGAACCCACAGTCTGCACAGGAGCATCTGAAGAATCCTCAGGTGATGCACAAGATCCAGAAGCTTGTCAGTGCAGGCATAGTTCAGATGAAGTAAGCCAGATGGAGGAGGGGGTGCGTGACCGCCTGAACTGCTAATCAGGATTAAGTTTTGTTCGCCTCGACTTGCTTTGTAGTTGTCTTAATTTGAACAGTGTCCTGAATTGTTGATAAATTAAATCTTGCATTGTCAAAGTTTTATATTTTGGCTGTCACCTGAGAGGATGTAGTTTGAAAGGGTAGTGTCCATGTAATGCTGTTGCAGATATCTGTCGATCTTCTGGAGCTGCATAAATCTGAATTTGGGCTCGATTTTTTTCTGACTCTGTTTTGTATAGCCAATTATTCCATTTTCCCGCATTTTGTGACCTGTGTTAATGTTCCACGGAATAAAAGTTCCATTTATTCTCAATTTTGTTCTCCATCTTTGACAATGGTCAGTTTTGTTGTAGTTTTAATTTATATAAATTATCAATCATAGATTTTAACCTTTTTGATTAGTGGACCTGTTTTGTTGTAAATGTTAAAAAACAGGAAATAAGTAGCATTGGAACAATTATTACACACAAGCTTTTTGTAGTCCACATTCCAATCCTATGTATCTCATTAGTGTCATGTGTTTACATTTCTGAGATATATATCTCGTTAGAAAAATGTTATATTCTCACTCAATTCATTGGAATATGTATTTTATACTTTTTAAAAGCATATCAGTGAGATGCATTATTTTTAAATATAAAATAAAAAGCGTGTGCGTATTAGAATTGTGGTTCAGGGGTTGGAAAAGAAGATGTATAATAAATAAAGAAAGTTTAGGGTTGGAAAAGAGGATGTACAATGAACAAAGAAAAATGAATCCGTTTACAATAGATTTGAAAATTTTCTAGAAAGATATATACCTCACTAATATTCTGGTTAGTTTGCGCAAGACACTAATGAGGTATTTGAGACTGGAATTGAGGTTGAAAAAAAGATTGTGTGTAACAATTAACTAATATTTAAGGGACTGTATATAACAATGCTCTAATATATAATTGAAAAATATTACACTAATCCATTTTACAATCTAAAACACAGACCACACAAATTTTTATTTTATTTTAAATAGTATACCCCATCTAATAAAATATGTAATTTCATAAAAGATTGATTATATATTTCAATAAATTGAATGTAATTATCTAGAGAAAAACATGAAAATCTTTTAACCATGTAATATTGAATTTGTATCCATAAAAAGACTAAGCCCGTGATGTTTGGTTCGAGAATTAAATTATTATGATATTTATGACTATTCTAGAATAAATAAGGATAAAATGATTTTATGTTTGGTTATATTTTGGATTTTTTTCATTGAAAAATGTAAAAATAAGTTTTTGTTGTTTGGATAAAATATAAATAAAGTGTGGATAGATTCTATATATCATTTTATACTAGTTAATTCTAACATACAAATTCTCATTTATTTTAGTTATCCAAACATTCATAATAATGTTATTATAATTAATTTTAATTTATTTCTAACTTATTCTCGAACTAAACACGAGCCAAAGGGTAACGGAGCTCCATATAAGACAAAATTGCAACAAACGTCCGCTCCACGGCTGCAGGGCTATACCGAAGAATTAGCACAGATGGCCGGGGCATAAATGGAAACGCAGAATTACAAATAGTCCTGAAATCACGCAGGCTCGATTTTCCTTAGAAATCGCAGAGACCACCGTGTGAGATCGCGCTCTCCTCCGCCCTCCGCCGCCTTGACCGCCGTCTCCCTCCATCGACGTCAAGGTCCGTTACCTCTCTCTCTCTCTCTCGTTCTCTCTCCCCTCCCTCTCCGCGTCTTTGTTGCGTCCCTCGAAACCGTAATCGTGAACGGATCACAGTAGGATCAGACCGACATATGCACCATCACCTCCAGATCCCGAGACGTCGACGCCTAACGTAATGCCAACATGTCTCGATCTTTTGGTCCTGGATTTCGAATTTTTTTAAAGTTTTCTCGGATTCTTGGCGTTTCGCGTGATTTTTGTTGGATCTTGATCGGGTTGCTTCTTGAGGGAGCATAATTGCGGATCTGATTCTCTTGTTGTAAATTGTGGCTTATTTTGATTCTTATGAGATTGATTTTTTCTAGGGTCGCGTTAGATTCATCACACGCAATTGAAGAGCGTTTGTGATCTTTTCTTCATCGGATTGGCTTTCCTTTTTGATGCATGGGATTATAGGACGATGAGTTGATTTTTTATTTTTTTTCGTTGATGAATACAATGACTAATTGAACCTTGCAAGATTTGTTAGAACAGATGGTACATATAGGCTTTCCTGTAATAGAATTAAACGAATTTGCGCTATTTGGCTTTTGTGGAATCACCTCCTCTTTAGAGGAACGATGATCTTCGTGGAAAACGTGTGGGACATGTCGTTCCAATTTATCAAATATTGAGGTTGATTGTGCGTGGGTGCTCGTAGAGTGTTGTACATTGGGGATAAATTGATAATTAGGAGTGGTGTTTATTTTGTGACATGGGCCGTTTATGGGGCGATGCCTTTGTAGATAACTCTTATACATTCTTACACTTCCATCACCTTGTGTCAGGGTTTTTACCTTTACTTTTCTCTATTTTGAATGCTTGGGCATTTGCTTTGTTTTTGATGAATAAAATCAAGGCAACATGCATACCGTTCATCAAATAAATTAGCATTAAATGAATTTGAATGAGATTCCCTGGTCCTGCATTTGCTTGATCCAGCTTCTGGTTCATGGTTCTCAATTTGGTCACTACGGTGGGTTTTTTTTATCATATAAAATTATGATTTGAGTCTAAATGGATATTTGTGTGATACTGTCTTGAAAAAATTGTGGTGACCTCATATGATATAACGGCAGAATGGTGCAAAAATTGCAGTGGTCGAATAGTTAGATTATGGATAATACTATAATTTTCACTCATATTTTCAACAGCAACTTGAACTCTATTTTACCTATGGTTAACATATCCTAACACCACGCTTCAATTTTCCTTTCTAAGAACTGTCACGCAGTGAATTGTTCGGTTTATAGTTTGTACCAAACTGGCACATGAATGCCAGAATGTAATATTTAGAATTAGATAGTTATAGTTTGGATTAAAATTTGGTGAGACATTCTTATATCATTGTAATTATAATTTGGATTTTTTCAGTGAAATGAAGCCCATATAACTTCTTCATAGTCATTGAGTACAGGCTTTCTTAGTTTCTTGATGCCTTTCTGAGAGGAGCCGGGCTATATAAATGCTAGTTGTGGTTTCTCTATGTACACATATCCTTAGGTATAATGGTCTTCATGGTATCCTTCCATATACAAGTTTGTTACTCATTGAATTTTCTGATATATTGGTTTGTTTTTGCTACCTTTAACTTATTCTGTGTAAGTGCTTCATGATTATTATATTTGTACACAGGTAGCAATCAAAGGTTGTAAAAAAGGGTTGGTTTTCTAAGGCTGCAGTGTAAGATGGTGAAGCTAACTATGATAGCTCGTGTTACTGATGGCCTCCCATTAGCAGAAGGACTGGATGATGGCCGTGATCAGAAAGATGCTGATATCTATAAACAGCAAGCTAAGATGCTGTTTAAAAACCTTTCAAAGGGACAGAATGTGGCCTCAAGGATGTCAATTGAGACTGGTCCTTATGTTTTCTAGTATCCTTTGGTCACGCTATGTGCTATCTACTCTTTTTTGGTTAAAAGGTTATTCAAATATTGTCTTTTGTACATTAATTGATCACTAACTCTGGAACCAATGTGTTATGTTTGCAAGTTCTGATGATGATCACAATCATAGATCTATGCCTTTCTTGAAATTTCTCTGGGCATGTTACTTGTTTGCTTATGAAATGTTTCTCTTGGCATATTTATTGTTATTTTTTCCCCCGATTTGCTCTTATACTTGTGTATCCTTATGTTTCCTTTTTCCTGGAAGTTGTATTCTAGACCAATTTGTAGTGGTGCTTGCTAGGTGAAAAAGGGAACATGAAACTACTTTTCAAGAATCTTTTTATCACTCTCATTGATATGTATGTAAGGAGAAATATCATATGCTTGAAATTGAATGCTGAAGGTTTGTCCATGAGTACCGAAGTGCACCATTATAGATATGTTATTCTTACTATAATTTGAGAGCATAATGATCTGGGCCCCTAAACCCCTAAAAATGAAGGTCGTCGATCTAAACATGTGCTATAGCAGATCCTTGGTAGCAATTATATCCCCTTTTTTCGTGCTTCAGCAATTTGATGGTTTTCCAAGATTATCAAGTTTAAGCTTAATGATAGTTGATGTTTTTATTAACAGTTGCGGTTGGACCAATACATTTTACTTTTATATAAAGTTAGAGCATACTAATAATGCTTTCTTTGTTCTGGATTGTTGTTATCTTGAGGCCCTTGACCCAACTTCATAGCTACATCATTGAGGGTCGCGTGTGCTATCTAACAATGTGTGACCGTTCTTACCCAAAGAAACTTGCTTTCCAATATCTAGAGGACCTCAAAAATGAATTTGAAAGAGTTAATGGGGGCCAAATTGAAACTGCTTCCAGGCCATATGCTTTTATCAAATTTGGTATTTTCACTCTTATTCTCTAAATTTCCATCCAACTATTAGTGTTCCTTTGGTAATTTTATTCATGCTCTTGAAATTTTCTGCGTTTATTTAATAGATACATTCATACAGAAGACCAAGAAGTTGTACTTGGATACCCGTACTCAGAGAAACCTTGCAAAGTTGAATGATGAACTTTACGAAGTACATCAAATAATGACCCGCAATGTTCAAGAAGTTCTTGGGGTTGGTGAAAAATTGGACCGTGAGTTCTCCTTGATCTCTTTTTTTGTGGTGTTTTCTTGTTCTTTTTTCACTACTGATTAACAGAACATTGTCTCTTAAACACCACTCCCTAAGTCTTTTAACTTACAGAATTTAAGCATGAAGTTCCAACAGATTGTGATTTGTTTAATGCATTGTTGAACTATCTGAAATATGAAAAATGTGACATTGCATTGTTGAATCTGTATTTGGATCATATGATTTGGCATTGTGTAGAGTAATTTAAATATTTTAATTCAAATTGATAGTTTAAATTAACTTTTGGGCAATTAGAAAATTGTAACTAAAGCAATAATGAACAAGGTTAAAATATCTACTCATCAACAAAATGTTGATATGTCAGTTAGAGGAGAGTATCTGTGACAATTCACCTGGTGGTCACCTTTTGTGATTTTTTGACCAACACCTGACTAACTAAACTTTTTTCCTGTGATTAACTAATTTCTCTTTAACTAATCTCTCTCTGTCCAACATCTCTTTTGTTTGGGTGAATCTTTTATAATAAGATTTCTCCAATCTTAAAAAATTAAGAATAAGAAAACCCCTCTCTAGCTAATAACCTCTCTCCGTAACTAATGAATCTCTCTTCTTGACTAAGACCCCAAAAGTCCTGAGCTAATTAAATCTCCTTTATTCCATGTACACTTTTTCTTTGATTAATACTTCAAACCAATTTGAAATTGTATCCTTCTAAAATTAATATTACTGATGTCCTTAGAAAAAACTGGTTTCTTGTGTCACAGACATATACTGCCACCTTGTTACTGAAATGCCATTGACACGTCATCTGATGATGGATTTCTGTGCTGAAATGTGACACTGAAATTCGAAACCTTGATTGTCTCCTTTGTAGGGACCATCTGTTTAGATTTTTTATTTTACTTTCATTTTTTTTATCCATAATTGACTCCTTTTCATCTATTGTAGCAAGCATCGTCATTGTCAGGACATGTATAAATAACATGCTTAGACTAGAGACTACGGTTTTTCTTCCATCTGCTGATATCGTTGTGATGAGTGTGGGCAAGTAGATTATTATAGCTCTCTTTATGTAAAGAAGCTGATTGTATCAGACTATCAGTTTTGCATAAACTTAAATATGATAAAGGTCTGGGTTCTAAATTAGTGAACACATTTCTTCCATATTTAAAAAGAGTCCGATTTAGATCTGAGTCCTCTATATTTATGTTAATTATGGATTTTATATACTGTACTAGTTTAGGATGAATGGGGAAGTAGGTTATTATAGAGTTTTTTTATGTGATGAAACTATTGTTATCAGTGTTGTGTAGATAGTTTCTGTCTATAAGCTGCTGAACTCATTTCTTCTTTATTTTTCCAGAAAAGAATCCAATTTAAATCCGACATCCTTTATTTATGTAATGTATAGCTTTTATATCCTGTACTAGTTGATAGGGATAGACTGTGTAGAGGTTTTGGGTGCTTTTACAATATGCCCTGGACTGAGCATGTATAGTAACTTTGTCAAATCTTGGACAAAATATGATCATTTATGAGATTTGGTGTGTTGTGGCAATTTTCTTGGTACCAGAGGAACTTGATGCTTGTGGAAGCTAATGGTTTTGCATTAATGTGGTACAAGCTTAGGATTTGATGCCTGTATTATGCTTGGATACTGTAGAGATACATCATAGATGCTGATTCAACAACTGAAATTGTGATTCAACAACAAAAATCGAATTGCCAATTATGTGTAATTGAGCTATTTTAAGCATGCTTGATACCTAGATGATAATTTTGTTAACTGTAATGGAAGGTTGTGATCCACCCTGATATATTAACTGGAAAATATTCGGATGCTTACAAAATGCACATGAACACAATAAATTAGAATACATGATGTGCAATAATGCTTACATGATACTATATGATAGTTAGTTGATGAGGCTTACATGATACTATATGATAGTTAGTTGATGAGGCTTACATGATACTATATGATAGTTAGTTGATGAGGCTTACATGATACTATATGATAGTTAGTTGATGAGGCCGTTTTTGGAAATTGCAGCACAGTGAGGCTTAAAAAGAGTCCAAAAAATTCAGTATTTAAATGATTTTCAAAAAAAAAAATAATCAGTACTGAGGAATTTTATCTTATTTTTCAATGTTAAATGTCAAGATTAGTAAACTTGATGAAGACCATTGTGAATTACAGTGAGGGAGGAAACATCACAATGGATCTTGTGACCATACAACAATTGATGTGAAAGTATCTTCCTTTGGAAGGCCCTTGCTATGTTGACAGTATTTGGGACTTGGGACTATCTTAGCTAACCCAAGAGTTTGGTGTGTATATATTTGGGGGTGTGAGCACTGTTTTTGTTAAAATAGAGACCCAAGAGTTTGGTGTGTAAATATTTGGGGGTGTGAGCACTGTTTTTGTTAAAATAGAGAATGTATGTTTTTATTAGCAGAAGTGTTTGGGGGTACTTACCTCACACAGACACACATGCATATATATTAGGTTTGGAATTGCGTGTGTATATAGGGTATGAAACTATGAATATGTGAAATATTTTGTACCTTTTTGTAATGGGAAATATCTTACTCCTCTGTATTGTGTGTTTTCAGTTTAATAAAATCTGGTAGACCCCCCACTATCTCTTTCAAAAAAAGAAAAAAGAAAAAGAAAGCACAATAGAAAAGTACATAAATAAGATGAAGTTGATTGATAAAATATTAGGCTGATTCAATAGTTGTAGAATGTAGTTTTAGGTTAGTTATAGAACCACTGTTCTAAAAATTCATGGCAACCCCCCCCCCCTCCCTCGGGCAGGCCTAGGTGGGTCAGCCCGCAACACTTAGGGCCTAGTCCCCCTTCTTAGGCAGTTGTGGGCCTAAGCGGTAACCGTTTAGGAATTTTAACTATAAGAGTCGTGAGACTAATTTTCTTGTCTCTATCCATTATTCCGTATTATTGTTGTTTGCCTGCTAGTTTTCCGACTGGCTGAATTCGTTGTATTTTTATACCCATTTAATTGACTAATAAGCTTTTAAACTACCTTATTTATATGTTGTGTTAATTAATTTTTGTATGCCATCCTTGTTATGCTGGTATTGTCAATTTTATTTTGATGTTACTTTGTTATTAATTTGCTGTCTAAATTTTAACTTATATATATATATATATATATATATATATATTAACTTGTTTGTGTGTGTAGGCTTGGTTTAACTATTATATATAATAATATATGCATACATATTATTTTATTTTCTTGTTATTTTAAAAAGTGACCGATTAATCTTTTGATTAATCTGTCCTTAGGTCAATCACCAACTGCCCGACTAGCATTATGCTTCTTGTCAGTGGACAGGATTCTTTGGCATTCTTTCGCTGATAACTTTTTTGTAAACTTGAGACTTCATGTACTTTATGATGATTATGCTCATCTGCCTGAGTTTTGTTGTCACTGTGTGATTCAATAAAGTTGTGGTTAATTATTATTTACGAGTATAATTTGAACAATTGTAATCATTTTCTGCTCAATTTTATTTCCTAAAAACAATTTTTTATTAAATCAATACAAACAATATTAACATTTTTCTCATATTAGGCTTGCAACATTGTCTAAATGATATTGTGGGTTATCATATAGAGGGTGTTTAGGGGAAGTTATGGTGACCTATAGTAAAATCCCTTGAAAATCCTAAAAGAAGATTTTCTAGCTCTGTTTGACTTCATGGATTTCTTCACTTAAGCAAATACTGGTGAAATACAACTCTCCTGTTTGGAATTTGTTTTGGATGGGATTTTCAATGTTTCTGACTATTTACATCCTCTTATAAATGATTTTGAAGTTTGACTTTTTTTTTAATGTCTATCTGGCAGAGGTCAGTCAATTGTCAAGCCGGTTAACTTCAGAATCTCGTATCTATGCTGATAAGGCGAAAGATTTAAACCGGCAGGTCCGTATTTTGTGATAATCTGTCATTCTCTTTATTTCTTCCGTTAGTGTGTTCATCATCACTTGGAATGCTAGAGTATCAGATAATTAGTTTTTTGAGTAAATCAAATGTTTTTTTTATCATACACACACACAAAAAAATCTTTCAATTTAAAAATGTAGCAGTAGGGCAACACAAGTATTTTGTATATGTGTACTGCATGTATGAACTACACTACTGTAAGGTTTTGCGAATTGATTTGGCTGTTTGGTTGGCCTTTCTCACTGGCTTCTGTGGGCTTGGCTGTAGGCGTTGATTCGGAAATGGGCACCTGTTGCAATCGTGATAGGGATCGTGCTCCTCCTCTTCTGGGTTAAAATGAAGATTTGGTGATCACAGTTCTAGTTTCTCATTTATGTGCAAGGAAATCAAGTAGTAATGCAGCTACCCTGCCTTTAGATGAAGAGAATTCAACATGTCGGCAGTGATCAAGTTTTTACGAGTTCTTACAGTGGAACAGAAAAGGAATACGTTAACTCTCTCTCTCTCTCTCTCTCTCTCTCTCTCTCTTTGCACTGAAAGATTATATGGACTTGAATCTTTCATTGGTGATGCACTTGGTTTGGGTCCTGGGGAAGTGGAACACTAAGAATCCATTGTTGGTGATGAGAGGTGGTGATACGGCTAGAATAAATTCTGTTATTATGGTCTCATATATATATGTACTAAGTATTTTTGTTACTCTAGTTGAAAGTATGTTTGATTCAAAGATCTTTTTATTTGTGATGCCTGTTGGATAGCTGTTTCATCAGAAAAGTTTGACACCTACATGAATTATATCATACATTATTTTAGGAAAACGTTACATGTCATATTATTTTATGTAGCGTTTGGTAACGTGATTGTAAAACTGATTTTTTATAATCGCTGGATTTAAAACTGATTATGCAGGAAGTTGCCTCTTCCTAGCTTTCTCAAATTGCAGTTTTTGGGCACTGTTTTTTTGAAATCTATTTGCAGAATGCTGTGATTGTAAAATTGTTTGGTTGCACGATTGCAGAATCAATTTTTTACAATCGAAAAAGATGTGTAATGGTATTTTTAACAACATATTTTGACTTTTTCTTTTTTAAAGTTTAGATGTCTAATCAAGTGCATGCTTTTAATATATATATTTGAATGAAATGAATGAATATGTTTTTATGTTTTTTTGGTGATAGAGTTTTTGAGATAGCAGAGCGTATGTTTTATTAAACATTTATGTGATGTCCGAAGATGTATCTATTACTTTATTTAATAATTGTTAAATTTTTGTATCTTTTTGTTTTTTTATTTACATAATATTATAATACGTGCTTTTAACACTTGTTAAGTTTTTTTATTTTCATATTTACTTTTTATAAATTTAGCATTTACTTATATTTTATTTGTTTAAAATTTAATATTTTAATTAAATCTAGTAGATAAATCATAAATACATTTTAATATTTTAAAATCAAATATAAGTCATTCAATACATTGAAATTTTAATAATTCAAAATTAAATATTTTCATTAAATCTATCTATGCATTTAGAAAAAATTGTTAAGTTATTTTTATTATAATATAAAATATATTATATGATATACAAATTTATACTCCATATATACATGAACGTGGGGACCCAACACTTTATTTTGGGGTGGGTGGAATTAATTTTTTTTTATTAAATCTAACTCTCTACATAAAATTTTATGTAATTCAAATAAATTCATATTCAAAATAGACTAAAAAAAATTTATGTAATGTAATGGGGGATATGCTTTGATGAAAAATATATTTCACTATATTTCAAATTGAATGAACTCATTTTTAATTAACAAACGTAAAAAAAAAAAGGTATATACCTACTAGTTGGATGACTATTGGATGATCTGCTACCTGAGCCCCATAAATTAAGCCCCATTTGTGAGCTCCAATAGGTGGCACTCTTCTATTGGTTTTCTATTTGACTTTTTCTAACCACCAAAATGACAATGACAAGACTACCCTTCTTATAATTTTAAAACTTGGTTTCATTAAATAACTGAATCCCACAAAGCGCGGCACCATTAAATCCTTTCCCTGACTTAACATATTTTTAAAAAATCTAAAACACCATCACTGCCTAGTGAAAAAAAAGAACATCAACCACATTTTATCAATTAAGATACAATAATGTATCTGAAAATCCAAATGAACAAATATAGTCTACATGCTATAGAGAACTGCACAGAAAATTCATAAAAAGTCTTTAAAATGCCAACAATAAGCAATTAAATATTAATCAACTATACATTAATCAAATCCATAAAAATAAAACAACAACATTCAAAAAATGGGTTGGAATTCAAATTCAGATACAGGTGTATCTGGAATTTGAATTAACAAATACACATTCCATACAAGTGAATGTGCACTGTATTTGAAAATCTTGAATCTGAATAAGTCGAATAATGCTTATAAACAAAATTAAAACAGAGAGATTAACATCCATATCATTATCAACAATTAAATAGATTTGACTCGATGCTTAAAAAGGGAATACAAATGAAATAATAAGATTCAATTAAGTGATAACATCTCTAATAATCAAAATAAAAAAATCAAATAAAACAAACCTGAAACGAATCGCCATTAGTGAAATCACAAACAAATCCACTCGGATCCAAAACAGAAAAATTGAAATACCTCTCAAGGAATGGAGGTGTTTATGTTTAATTTCATTAAAAAAATCAATGAGAAGTATAAATCGGGCAGCCGATGTGTGATAAACAATTGACTTTGATTCTTTTTTATTCTTCGATTGAATTTAATTGTTTTGTTAAAAAAAAAAAAAGAGAGAGAAGGAACAAAGAATCCCAACAAATCATAACCGCATATGGATCAGTTATCAAAAAAATAAAAAAAAAACTCATAGAAGGGTAAAAAAGGAATTATATGTGTGCTACCTCATGGGCTTATGATGGGGTCTACAAGATGGGGTCTAAAAATCATTATTGTTAAAAAAAGTATGTGACACTATATTTAAGGCTATAAAAAGACAGTGTAACAACACTCTTCATAAAAATTATATTTTTTTTAAAACGAGAAATAAATATTGACTTAGATGATGCGACTCTTCACTAATTTTTTTCTTTTTTAAAACTACAACAATATCACTCAAAACACAAAACTGAATTTATATTCCAACTATTGTGAGATATTGTAATAACGTGAACTATTTTTTTGGAAAACATGTTTATCTGTTGGAATTAAAAAAAATGTGAAATAGAACAAACTATTTTATCAGTACTTGGAAGACATTTTGTATAGCCCGGCCTAGCTAACTCTTTCCTCTGCACCAGAACACGTAATAGTCTGTAGGTGCTTTGACACGTACATAAAAAAATGTCTAAAGTATCTCTCAAAGATTCAAAATGCTTAAATAATTTGTTTTAAAAAAAACTTTACCTAAAAAATGAGTATTATCATGCATTTTTACATCTAATTGTTACTCTATACAGCTGCCCGCTACCATTCACTTCTCCTCCATCAAATGACTGACACACGTGCATGATTCACATAATAATACATTAAAAAAATTACTACTCATTATATTTAATTAATATGCTATGTTTTAAATAAATTTATTATATTTTACACAGTTTAGGTAAAAGAGATTCAAAAAAATTATTACATGTAAAAGAGAGACGAGAATATAATCGTGAGTTGCTACCATTTATCTCGCATTTACAATTAAATAGATGCAAAAATTACCAACATTTACATTAAAGATTCTTTTCAAATAAAAAGTTCTTTTGTTTGACAATATTTCTTAGTTGAGTGATGAGGGTGACGCAACAACAAGAATGATGATAATAAATACTTATGAGTGTTAATAAATGGGAGGATGGTCATGTCATTTAAATTGATATAATTAATAGAAATGACTTTTTTACATATAACTTTTAAAAACAACTTATTTAGATATTTAATTTATTTATTTAGAGTGTTGTTGCATCTAGCTAAGAAAATCGTAAAAACAGAGAGAACTAAAATTCTCCTTTTCGACCATTAACAAGATGGTGTTTTTACCTATAAAAGAGAGAATGTTTTTCTCATTTTCAGTTGCCTATTTTACCCTACTAAGAAGAGTGAATTTTTTTTATCATTCCCCACACAAAGAGAGTGTGAGAGAATATTATTATTTTAAAAGACGGTTACACACAGTCTTTTTTAGTCTCGTATGCATTGTTAGCCTTACACATTAACATTGATAAGATATCTATTTCTTTAAAAATCCTTTATATTTCTATCAACAAGTCTATGCAATTAAGTGAAAGGGAGAGATATTGCCACCACCTAAATTACTTTAGGCACCACCTCCTCAACTAACCAGAGACATTGAAACACTTCTAAGGTATAATGATTAAGAGCACCACCTTCTCTATGCCGCCCTTTCTCTCTTCCCGTGTTAGACACATGTATTGTCTATGTATTTATTTAACATAGACAATCAAGATGTCTAGGTTAACAATATGAAAACCGTAGGTTTTGGTTTGGATTAGACACATCGAGTGTCTACGTCGTTAAATATTCTAGACAATAATTATGTCTAGGTGAATAAAAAATAAATCAAAAGGTTTTGGAATGGGTTAGACACATAGGTGTGGAAACATATGAGTGACGAAGATCGGAGAGCGGGATTTTCATTTTCATTGGGAGGTGGAGTTGAAATGGAATAATATTGAAAAAAACTTGTAACGAACCTAGCTGTGCTCGGTGCTTCCAAGAAGTGACGGGTGCAGGATCGGGATGGGGAAGACCTGAATCTGTGGTATAAGCTTTAGACTGGTTTCCACACCTTCGGTCACCTTCTTCTTCACTTTTGGCTATGAATTTTTTTTCTAACTGTCCTGGACCTGAAATGTTGGATCTTCGAATGCTACTTTGATGTACTTTTAGAAATGGGGAGAAACGAGGGTAAGAGTTTTCGAGTGAGGCAGCCTTTGATGAGAAAGTTAGGAAGCCCCAGGGGAAAAATAGAGATGTCTCCTACGCTTGCACCTTCGTTCGGTTGGTCGCCTCGCTTCTTAACTGGAAACAATAAGCGACTACCCTATTGACTCAAAACTATCCTTTTGCTATCGCTTTCAACAGTTGTAATCATAACTCCCTGGGAGCAAGTAGAAATCCAATCCATCTCTACGCTCTATCTAAGTTTATAAATTTACAATACTTCTGTCTATGGAAACAGAAAAATCAATCAAAGTTCTGGCATGAGTTAGACATATGCAGTGTCTAAGTTTTTAAATTCCCTACCCTAGACAATAATTATGTCTATGAAAACAGAAAATCAATCCATACGTTCTGAAATGAGTTAAACACATCCACTGTCTAAGTTTTTAAAAACTCTAGACATTATTTGTGTCTATGGAAACAGAAAAATCAACCCATAGGTTTTGGGACGTGTTAGACATATAGGTCCTTTATTCTTTTCTATTCTTGACTTATCCTCCACCCCAAACGAGGAGTTACGGATGTATATATGCGGTTCGCATAGACCGTACCGTATTACTATTCTATCTAATAATCCATTTTGTGACAAAAGAACCATCACAATTTCATATATGTCCACCACCTTACTTGTTTAGGGCACCACCTTTGTTTACATAGAAACCATCCATACAGTATTCAACACAGAATAATTAAGAGCACCAACCTATAGGTGCCACCACCCTACAAAATTGGCCTGGACAAGCCCACCACCCGAATCTAAAATACATGACTCTTATGCAAAAAAAAAAAAAAAAAAAAACCCATTGGCTTTGAAATGGGTTAGACACATGGATTGTCTATGTAATTATATTTTCTAGACAATGTATCTGTCGATGAGAACATAAAAAAAACCCGTAGGTTTGAGAATGGGTTAGACACATAAGTTGTCTACGTAGTTATATTTTGTAGACAAGGTACATGTCGCGCGGTGGGAATAGAAAAAAAACTCATAGTTTCTGAAATGGGTTAGACACATGAAGTATCTATGTAATTATATTTCATAGATAATGTAACTGTCGACGGGAACATAAAAAATAACTCGTAGGTTCTGGAATGGATTAGACACATGGATTGTCTACGTTGTTATATTTCATAGACAAAATACTTATCGATGGGAACAAAAAAAAAAAATCTCGTAGGCTCTGGAATTGATCCTCATGAATGCAACATATGGGATGTGCCAAAGAGGTGTTCAAGAGGCTAGATAAAAAAAAAAAACGAGAGGAAAGAGAGGGAAGAGAGAGGTCGATGGGATGAAATATGGTGGGTGGTGAGAAGGGTGTTTCTCATAGGGTGTTTATATATGGTGGTGCACTTGGTAAGTGAAAAAATTAAAGGTGGTGCCCCAAGCAAAAAAGGTGGTGGGCGTATCACTGCCCTTAAGTGAAATATATAATTTATTTTCACAATAATATACATCAGATGAAGTATAATAGTTTTTATAAAAATAAGTATCTCATTGAAAAAAGAATTGTATGTAGCATTATCATATTAAATTATGTCACTTTCCATCATTATATTTTTAAAAATGATATGTTGTATTAGCACTCACTTATTTTAATTGTTTTTTTTTAAATATATACTCACCTATAGAAATACATATTTTATATGAATTAAAACATACATTAAAATATATTTTTTTTCTTTGAAAAATAAAAAAATTCAGTCTCATAAATTATAATATAATAGCATTATATGTATTCGGTCATTGTATTGTATATGATTACAGATGAGATTGTAAAATGTGCATAAGTCCATTATATTTTAGGATTTTTTTGCATATATACCCCTGTTAAAATCCGTTTTTGTCGAATTACTCCTGCTACAATCCCGACTGCAAAAATACCCCCACTGCGTCCACAAACATTAAAAAAAAAGTTAAAGACATCCACGTCTCTACAAACATGGGTAATCTTATATAAGTCCTTATCAAAGTTATAGTAGATGTATAAGTCCCTGAAAATTCACAAAAATTCATTAAAATTCTATCTAAAAAATTTCCTTTGTAGAAATTTTTATGTTTTTTCATTCCCATAGACATTGTTTGAAAATGGTAAAATAATTGTGAATAATTTAGTCATTTCATAATATATATTAGAGTTAACTAGATGAAGTTGGGTTAGAGTTAATCTATGTTGACACCAGGGATATATATGGATTTTCATGAGTTTTCAAGTACTTGTATGTCCATCCCAAATTTAAAAAAAAACTTATATGAGATTATCCATGCTCGAGGAAGTAAATGTTTTTAACCCTAACAAAAATTGATAAAAAGGAAAATGTTTTTCTTTCCCTTTTCATGGAGATTCTTTCACTTTGCTTAATTTCATCATTTATTAAGAGATATTTTTCATCATTTAATAAAATGATGATTTTTTTATCAGATATTTATCAATTTTTTACTCAATTAATTTCAGTACCCTCACGTTTTCCCCGCCCCCTCACAGCCCACCTCCCCCACTCAGTCTCCAACACCAGCAGTCCTCATCCAAAGAAGGGCAAAACGGTCAATAAACATTCAAAAATTCCAAATCCCACCCCGTGTGAATGAAACCCTTTGCTCTTACAAGGGAAACCCTGTAAAACATATGGATCATAATCATAACCCATCTTAGCGGGGCAAACTCAAGTGGGAAGAATTAAAAACATAAAAAAAAAAAAAAAAACAACCATTTCAAAGCCATTCCATTCCTGACACGAGGGGAGACTCTATATCAACAGATTCAGAGAGGGGAAGTATGAGACACAGACACAGAGACATGGAAGGGATGATGAAAGGGTCTTCTCCAAAACCCATGTTTTGGATCCTCTTGTGTCTGGGTCTTGTGATGTTGGTCACTGTGGATGGAATTCAACATGACTATGGGGATGCTCTGAAGAAGAGCATTCTGTTCTTCGAGGGTCAGAGGTCAGGGAAGCTCCCTCACTATCAGCGGATGCGTTGGAGGAAGGACTCCGCCGTCAATGATGGTAGTCTCATCGGCGTAAGTCTTGTTCATGATCTTCCTAGTTTGTTTTGTTGTTCTTTGAATTATGTATCATATGTTTGTCACAAATGAAAAGTTGGTTTTTGGTGGCTTTTGGGGTGTTTTTTCTATATATTTTGTGTGGTTTCTGACATTCCGGATGCTTAAGTTTGATGAAATTTTTGTTTGGAATTCTTTGATTTTGATTGACCGTTACTCAAATCTTTTGGGAAGTTAAAGCGTACGTGATATTCATTCATTGAATTGTGGGAAGGATGTATGTTTGGGACTTGACCAGGTGTGGCTTTTCCTTCATTATTAAGCTCAGGAGGTCATTTAATTTGAGTCCATGTTTTAAGGTTCGTTTGGAGTACTCCAAATTCAGTTTTTATGTAATTGATTACAAATGAAGTTTTTTTTTTTTTTTTTTGAAGAGTAAATGTAAATTTTGTATTGCTATGCAGATTTACACGCAGACAAAAAAACATTAGTTTATTTTATTTTCTACGTAAAATGTAAATTGAAACTTTATTTTATTTTATTCTATTTCTTAGAAGCAAAAAAAAAAAAAAACATTTTTTATGAGTTGAAATAGCTGGTTAAAGTTTGACAGGAGAGAGAAAATATAAATGATGTCTAAAGTCAATTTAAATTAAATTTTGAATAATTTATTATGATCAATGAATCAAAATAACATGTTATTTTATTGTTTTGGTTTATTAGTTATCATCTTAGAAAAAATCTCAGGACAAATTTTGAAGGGAAATCTAAGGGAGTCACTCCTGCTGTCAAAATGATTTTTTTTTTTTTAGTACATGTAATTGTCTAATAAAATACACACATATTTTCACTGAATTTAATAATAAAATATTTTTCATATATACAAATATTAAAAACTATTATTTTTTAAAAATATTTTTTATGATCATATGAGACCTAGCGATTGGTTGGTGATTGAGAGAAGAAGCTAGTATATAGTAGGTGGGACTGCCGGAAATGCTTGATCCTACGCGTCAGGCGACCAATGGGATGTCCAGCTCTCAATTTAAATACGTAATTTAAATATTTTAATAGATAAATGTATATATCTTTTAAAAAATAAAAATAGCATGGATCGCAAAAGGTTGCAAAGAATAAATCAGCTTACGAAGGAAGCGCGGCCGTCCTGTAGATAGGACTCATTTATTTTTATTTATTTTATAAAGACTACACGAGACCGTAAAGTGTATTATGAATGTCAAATTGTCAACCTCATTTTTATGTCAGGACATTATTAGTCAACGATCATGACCTTTCACTTTCACATTCCCCTCACGAACGATTAAACAAAATAGGGCATTCTTGTACACTATCACTTGGTTTTTTTTTTACGATACTAAATACAGTCTTACTTATTTGGCTAGAATTATGTTGGATGATATATATTTTTTATTAAATTTTTTTTATTTTTATTAAAAATAAATTAATTTAAATGAAACGATATACATTTTTTTAAAAAACATATACATATATCTACTATTTAAAAAAAAAAAAAATCACGTGTAATTTGAATTTTGAACTGTAAAAAGGATTGAATCTAACACATCCATCTTTAAAAAAAAGGTGGACCTCTCTGGCGGCTACTACGATGCGGGCGATAACGTGAAGTTCAACTTCCCGATGGCGTTCACGACAACCGTCCTGTCGTGGAGCGTGATCGAGTTCGGCGGGTCCATGGGCCGTCATGACCTCCACCACGCCAAGGAGGCCATCCGATGGGCCACCGACTACTTCCTCAAGGCCACAGCTCAGCCCGGGGTGGTCCACGTCCAGGTCGGCGACCCCTACGGCGACCACAACTGCTGGGAGAGGCCCGAGGACATGGACACCCCACGCTCCGTCTACTCTATCGATGCCACGAAGCCCGGCTCCGAGGTGGCGGCCGAGACAGCTGCGGCGCTGGCAGCGGCATCTATCGTGTTCAAGGCGTCTGATAAGCTCTACTCCAAGTGGCTCTTGGATAGAGCCATCAAGGTTTGTATACATATATATTTACTTTTGTGTCTTTTGAAATTTGAGATGTGGATCTCAATCATGTTTGTATAGCTTTCATTGAGTGATTAGTCTGGAGACTGATCATGTGTGATAGGATCCGATCATATGAAATTTATGATATGTTAGGTATTGAAAGCAAATATCTATATTTGTTTTGCAGGTTTTTGAATTCGCGGACCAACACAGAGGCTCTTACAGTGACAGCCTTGGCCACTGGGTCTGTCCTTTCTATTGTGATTTCAGTGGGTATGAGGTATGTCTCATGAGTCAAATTATAGATGTGTTTGTATCTTAGGAAGCGTTTGGCTGCATGTTATGACCGATTAAGCACTTCAGAATCTATTTCACGTCAAACATGAAACTTAACACTAATTTGTTTCATAATCCATTTTACAAAACCAAGTTTAATATTTATATAACAGTTTGAAAAACCAATAAAATGTCTTTTAAAAGCTCGATTTGAAACACAGCTTTAAGTCAATCACAACTTCTCAATCTCGCAACCAAACAATGCTTTAGACACCCTGTTTAGAATCAATTTTCATAATTCTTTAAATTAAACTAATTGGTTACAAAAGCTATTCACAGCCAATTTTTTTATAAAACTTTTTTTTTTTTACTTTTAAATATAAAAACCAAAACTTAATTGATGCTTTAAATTGACTATATGAAGGAATATATGATGTGGGGATTGGTTTTGATGGGCAGGATGAGCTGGTGTGGGGAGCTATGTGGCTGTACAAGGCTTCCAACAAGAAAAACTACTGGGACTACGTAGTGAATAACATACACATGCTCGAGTACAACGTGGGCGAATTCGGTTGGGACGACAAGCACGCCGGTCTCTTTGTTTTACTTGCCAGGGTAAGTTCACCATCCATTAATGTTGATGTTGGATTTTTAATACATACATGCTTCATAAATATAATGTATATATATCTGATGTGTTTATCAATGTTTTTATGTCTTTAGGATCTTGATCTCTCGGCGGCTCGTCCTGAATTCCAACCGTACATTCAATGCGCCGATGAGTTTGTATGTACATTACTGCCCGAATCTCCCACCAAAAACGTAGAGTACTCTCCAGGTCTCTCTCTCATCTCCTTGATTTAATTGTGATTTGATCAAAATTGAGACTCTGATCCTGTTTGGATTCGCTTCTCGTCTCATAATATGAAGATCCCGAACGCGAAACCAAATGGCTTCTATGTCCCCATCTCATATCCTAGTATTTTATGTGTATTTTTTTATGCGCTTCAAAATTTGGGGAAACAAATGTTTTTGAAAGTTTGGCAGGATTTTAAAAATCTCGACGTCCTCATTTGACATCCTCATTTGACATCGAAAAGCTGCCTAAAATGTTTGTGAATTTTCGATGTCTGAGCGCAGGGGGACTCATGTTCAAAGCAGGTGGAAGCAACATGCAGCACCCAACGACACTCTCGTTTGCTCTCTTGATCTACGCCGGCCACCTGATTAAATACAACAGAGGCGTCCAATGCAGTGGCGTCTCTGTCGCTCCGTCAAGGCTTATACAACTCGCCAAAGGCCAGGTACATTTTTATTACTAGCCATTTTTAAAAAGCTATACTTTCTCCAACCAGATACCCAAACCCACCAACTAATTTTTTTTTTTGATTGGTGTGGTTGGGAAATTGGGAGAGAGAAAGAGTGAGAGAAAGAGAGGAGGGTGGAGGGGACGGAGGAAGATGTGCGGCAGCTAACTATAAATATACAATGATCCATGAACGTATGTTATAAAATTTTAAATATCTTACTTATTTCAAAATGAATTCAATACAATTATAAATAAAACAACAGTGGTATCCAACTTTAAGTAAAACTAAATATACGAGAGTAAATTGTTTTTAATCATTGAAAATTCCACAAAAACAGAAATTAGATTATCTGATATCATTAGCCCCACTAGAATTAATGAAGTTGGATCGACAACTCTGATGAAGATCAATCCATCATCCACTCAATCTGATTTGGACAATCCACTGTGTGAAAGGTTAACTAAAGTCATCCAAGTCAATAAATCAAGTTGGATCGCGAGGTTTTAAACAGAAACTAGCAATATTTATTTATATTAAGCTTGAAAACAAAGAATTCAAATTGTGTTATTGGATGTGCAGGTGGACTACATATTGGGGAGCAACCCATTGAACATGTCATACATGGTGGGGTACGGCGACAAATTCCCCCAGAGGATCCACCACCGCGGCTCCTCCCTGCCGTCCGTCGACGCCCACCCGGAGCCCCTTGGCTGCCATGGAGGGACGCCGTACTTCCAATCATTGAACCCGAATCCGAACGTCCTCGTCGGGGCCATCGTCGGCGGACCTAACATCAGTGATGCGTACGCGGACGACCGGTGGTTGTTCCGGGAGTCCGAGCCGACGACGTACATAAATGCACCCATGGTGGGTCTCCTGGCCTACTTTAAAGCCAATCCTTCCCCCTAGATTCTGTGGCTGTTGAAGGTTGTGACATGATGAGCAATAGATTATCAATTTTTTGTGGTGGATGAAATAAATCAAATAATTCATGGAATAGCTTAATTTTGGATACTTGCATTAATTCTTTATCCCCCTGTTTGGGGTGAAACATAAGCATGGAATAGAGAAGAATACAATAGAAGAGCAAAAAAAAGTTATTTGTTTTATTAGAATAAAACCTGATAGTTATATCTGGATAAGCTAGGATAAAGCCTGATAACTATTCTCATAAAATGCTAGAATTGCTTATCAGAGCTTATATATATCAATGGATAAAAATATCATTATCTATCATTTTAAAAAATTTATCTAACCTAATACTCTCCGCACACATTCTAAAAACTGTCACATCTATCTATCACACACACATCTATCATACTTATTCACAAACACAAATAATTTATGTAGGGGTATAATTGTCATTTAAAAAGTCATAAACTCTTATCCATCTCTTATCTATTACTTATCCTTACTTTATCCAAGGTGAATCAAACAACAAAAAGATCAATTTTACGTTTCCCAATGAAAATAACATAAAAGATAACCAAACAAAAATTTACCTATCCAGCATGAATTGTTATCTATCCCAATATAGCTATCAAGTGTGAATAATTCTATGTCACACCCCAAATGGGGGTATAAGAACAACATGAAATGCCAAGTTTTGTTCTTTTATTTTTGAGAGGAATACATTGGCTCGAATGGCTCACAGTCTCGTCAGTGGTCCACATACCTAACGAGATATATATGTACTTTGTTAGAAATCCATGGACGGATAGTCATAAAAGTATAAATTTCCTTCAATAGAAGTTCTTGACTGGGATCAAATTGAAAGGGAACTTATTGTAGATACATCTGCAGTAATTTGAAACAGTCATTAATCCTCTACCCAATGCCCTTAGTTCACTTTCATGATTTCATCAAGCCTAACCAGATGCTGCTCATGAATTTGTTCAATGGTTTCTACCTCCAAACATCCTGTAAAGATCGGCCTATTGGTCATCACCATATAGCTAAGACAAGTTGGCACTAATTAATTCCAGAAAGTAATGAATTTTATATTTGGAAAATGTTACACTAAAGTTATTCATGCACTCCTTTTTGCAATCCTAATTAAAATGCTTTGAATTTGTTTTGAAGTTATAAATTTTTACAAGAAGTAAAAGTAAAGCCATTTCCAGCCTTTACTTAAACCTATATCCAAATTTTACTTAAAATTTGAATAAAAGCTTGATTTGATGTGATGTGTCTCCAACCATCACGTTGCGTTTGACTCAAATCATTTAAAAAATTCACATCTTCTTTTAATTATTTCCAATAAACATTTTCAAAGTATCTTTCCCAAAAATTTTACTATTTAATTTTTCTTCCCTTCAAGATATTTAAATTTAAAAAGTATTATCATCCAATTTTTTGAAAAAAAAAGGTAAAAGTAATATTTTTTTGTTGGAGTAAAAATAAAAAGTTAAAAAACAAAGAAGAAATCTTAAGAAAGAAAATCAATTTTTTTTTTTTGGGGTTTCAAATTTTGGAGGGTGGGAAGGCATCTAATATAATTCAATTAAGGGTGGAGTTGAAGGGGAAAAAATGCCACATTTGAAAGAAAATGTGGAGATAAAGGAAAAAAAAAGATATGTTAAAAATTTGAGTAAAGATTTGAGTCTCCCTTGATTTGGGTAAATGTTTGAGTAAAAGCTTGATTTGGTATGAATAAATAGTTGGAGAGGGTTTTTGATGTTTGAATTTGAGTAAATGTTTGAGTATAGGATTGGAGATGCTCTAATGCATACATTTTTTAAGTTTTTATGTAATAGAGTATATACTGATATAGTAGAGTATATACTCTATTAGAAATTTCACATACTGCATCAATGGTGTGGTGTCTACAGAAGTTAATCAGTACTCTTTATATTATCACTTCCCAGGTTATAATTGCACCATTCAATTGTGACAGGAAGAGCATTGTGTATTCATTTCATTAGCCAAAAACTCCAAATTTTTCGGCTCTCAAAGTCTTGATAATGTCAAATTTCATGCATCACATGTCCAACAAAATTCAACTGTGAAATACTTGGAACAAATAGATCATCAAAATAAGAAAAAAGCAAGAAATTTAGTTGCACCAAAAATGTTTTACTAACATTTCAACTATAGCAAAATAAAACAAAAAAAATGGATGCTTACAACAACAATAACACCATACTTGACGTGGCTGTTCTGAGTTGGAGATCGCTCAAGCAGCAACAGCTTCCTCCTTTGTGGCAAGCTGGTTCTGGATGTGCTGTGGAACGACATCAAACTTTGCAAGCTGCATTACGTACGATGCCCGTCCTTTCGTCATCCCCCTCAGTGTGCTCACGTACTGAAACATTTCAGCTAGTGGTACCAAAGCATCAACCACCTATACAACAGTAATATAAAGTGTTGAGCATAGGTCTTGTATATCAATCAATCATCAAAATTTGATGCAATAAAACACTCTTGAGAAAGATCCAAGTAAATGCATCTTTCATCAATATTTGCTAATGCTGCAAAGAAAATTGATCATTGATGATTCAGGGGCATAAAAATTAGAGCGTTGTTATACTCAAGACCCTTTTGCAGTCGATCATATAGATGCCACGTCATTAGAGGATTACATGAAATCACCTAATGCAACGTATACTCTACTATCTCTGGATATATAATATATGGAAAAGCATAAAATGTATGCATCCAATTTATTAGAGTATGTACTTTATTTTTGTAAAAGTAAGCACTTCATTAGACAAATATATAGTTCAAAATAAAATAAACTGTATGTTTTATGCATAAGTGAGTATAGGAATAGCCGAGTATAACATATTAATATTTTCCTAAAAAATACCTTTAAGCCGCCGGGCTTATCTCCAAAACTGTTGACTTGGCCTCTTCTCGAGTTGAGATCTCCAATCACATCACCCAAGTGCTCCTCCGGGGTGACCACTTCAACCTTCATGATTGGTTCAAGCATTCTCGGACTAGCCTTCCTCATACCCTCCCTGAAAGCACCTCGGGCAGCCAGTTGGAATGCCAACACACTCGAATCAACATCATGGTAGGAGCCATCGACCAATACGGCACGCACATCGACAACGGGGAAACCAGCGAGGACACCATTGCTCATGCATTCTTCCAACCCTTTCACCACACCGGGGATGTACTCCTTCGGAACGACTCCACCCTTTATTTCACTCTTGAATTCATATCCGCTTCCAGGCTCCATTGGTTCGAACCTCACTGTGATGTCCGCAAACTGCCCCGATCCACCAGACTGTTTCTTGTGGACGTATTTCACCTCTGAAACTTTAGATATGCTCTCACGGTAGTTCACTTGTGGAGCTCCTACATTTGCTTCGACCTGGTCATCAAGCAAGATGAGAGCTAGTCCAATTATAATGGATGCCTAGTTTGAAAGTAAGTAATAGATTTTTTGGATCTAATATTCTCAAGCATGGGTATGATTATTAAACGATTAAATGTTAAGTATGAATGTGATAAAGAAACAGACCTTGAATTCCCTCTTCAGCCTATCAACGATGATTTCGAGATGGAGCTCCCCCATCCCTTCAATGACTGTTTGGTTGATCTCTTCATCTCTCGAGAAATGAAAAGATGGATCTTCCTGAGCAAGCTTGATGAGTCCAGTGGCCATCTTGTCAATATCGGCTTTCGTCTTTGGCTCTATGGCGACCTTTATAACAGGATCAGGGAAATCCATCCGCTCGAGCACGATAGGTTTCTCTGGATCACACAATGTCTCACCCGTGATCGTATCTTTCAAACCTGCAAGCGCAACAATATCACCAGCTAAAGCAGTCTTAACGTCCTCTCTACTGTTCGCATGCATCTCCAGAAGCCTCCCAATCCTCTCTTTCTTCCCTTTGTTGGAATTGAGAACATAAGAACCGGCAGTCAACTTCCCCGCATAGATTCTCACGAACGTCAGAGAACCCACGAAAGAATCATTCATGATCTTGAATGCCAGTCCAGCAAATGGTTCACCGTCATCTGCAGCTCTCTCAACTGTCAACTCTGGGTTCTCAGGATCAGTCCCCTTCATTGGTGGCACATCAAGTGGTGAGGGCAAGTAATCCACGACCGCATCAAGCAACAGTTGGACACCCTTGTTCTTGAAAGCAGATCCACATAAAACAGGAACAAAACTTCCTCCAATGGTCCCCTGTCGAATCAATCTCTTAAGAGTTGCTTCATCCGGCTCAACCCCTTCCAAGTAACTCTCCATGGCTTTGTCATCCAAATCCACCACGGTTTCAATCATCTGGGTCCTGTAATCTTGAGCCAGCTCTTGAAGATCATCCGGTATCTCCTCATACGAGAACTGCGCGCCCAACTGTTCTCCCGACCAGATCACCGCCTTCATTTTCAGAAGATCAATGACCCCCTTGAAACTATCCTCAGCCCCAACCGGTATCTGCAACACGAGAGGTGTAGCCCCCAAGTTCGAGATGATCATGTCCCTCGTCCGGAAAAAGTTGGCCCCAAGACGGTCCATTTTGTTAACAAAGCATATCCGAGGGACCCCATACTTATCAGCCTGTCGCCAAACAGTCTCGGATTGCGGTTCCACGCCAGCAACACTGTCAAAGAGGCATATCGCACCATCCAAGACTCTTAGAGCACGCTCCACCTCAAGCGTGAAGTCGACATGGCCAGGTGTGTCGATGATGTTGATCCTATGCTTGTTCCAGAAGGTGGTGGTGGCGGCCGAGGTTATGGTGATGCCCCTCTCTTGTTCTTGCTCCATCCAGTCCATCGTGGCCGTCCCTTCATGGACTTCCCCTATCTTGTAATTCCTTCCGGTGTAGTAGAGGATGCGTTCAGTTGTCGTGGTCTTGCCCGCATCGATGTGGGCCATGATACCGATGTTGCGGTAGTCCTCTAAGGGGACCTGGCGTTTCGATTCTGAACGAAAAGGTATCGAATTTATCAAATGCTTAACCTATACTTGAATGAATTTGTCACATAGATCACCCAAACAACATATTTTCTTTGATAGTAGAAGGTGGGTTGAACTTAAACATCTATTAAATTGATCTACAAATGGTCAGTCTTTATCACATACAATTGGGAAGCATGAATTTTCAATTCTCACAGTGAACTATAGACTTATTCATACAATTCACACACTCGAACCACAAAAAGACTGAATTTTGCGAGGAAAGCAAAATACACAAACGCTTTGCAAAAGCAGAGAACACAATTCAACGAAACCCAATTGAAAGAAGTGAAGGAATTACCGTCTGCGGCCATGGCGACGACTGAAGAGGTCTTGGGTCTCCGTTCTTGAGCGACGTGGGCCGTTGATTTCGATTTGAGGGGAAAGCCACCAAAGAAATCGGACGAGTAGTATTGTCCCAGGCGGGTCGAGAAGAAGCGATTGGAAGGAAGAGGGAGCGCCGCCCTCCGTGAGGTTCTGAACCCATGTGGAGCTGAAGAGGCCGATATCTTCAGCAGCTCCGACGCCATTTTTTAAGAAACTCTGTTTTTTGGGGGAGTTTTTGGAACTCTGGTTCTGATGGTATTGATAGGGATAAAATGGAGGGACTCCAATACGAGGCCCTGCTTTTGGCCTCTGCTCGGAAAGAGTAATGGATTTGGATGTAAATAGAGTGGCTACCAGAGTTTGGTTTAATAGAATTTTGATTTATGTGGGGTCTCATCAATGTGTTAACATTGACCGAAAATGTTAATCAGTAATTTATTTTGACAATAAAAATAAAATATATAATATGTTAAATGCTTGTCTTCTTATATTTTGCCTAATAATTGGATATATGTTGATCTAATATTAGAGATTTTATATATTTGGGTGAGAACGTTAGGGATGGATGGCTAATGTGTTTTAGTGCCTCATTTCTATTCTTACAATTTTCACTTCCATTAATGATTTTTTTACATATAAATTTTATAAGGATTTTTTAGTAAATTATTATTTAGAGGAGAAGAGCCGCTTGAGCCTTGGATGGGTTAGAGTTTTGTTCAAGCTGGTGAAATTTCGATCAGTTGATTAGGATTTAGCTTTTAAAATGGTATTATTCTAAATAAATTGAATCCTTCAATGTTATAAAGAATATTGGTTCAAAAATATCAAAATGTGGCATAGTTTAGGCCTTTTCCAAATTTAGATCATTATTTTGAATGGATTTATTACTTCACTGGGATTCATTTCACGAGCAATCTGAATTCAACCAAAATGTTTGATTCACAATGGTTCAACCAGAAAACAAAATATAGTTTCAATTAGAAAATCTATCTCAAATATCTTAAGTGTGCCATAGTGACATCATGAAATACTAAGGACCAATGTATTTCTCATTCTCCTTCTTATTCTTATTCTGTTGAAACACCAAGAAACAATGTTTTTGAAATCCTCTATTTTTTATGTTTATTCATATACATTTAAATTAAAATTTTCCTTCCATGAAATCTATGGGAAGAGTTAGAGTTATCAAATTGGTTGTAAATGTGACATTTCCCTTTCCATTTAATCTAAAACAAATAATCAAAACCGTTGAATCAGATAGGTTAGGGTGATCAAAGAAAGGTCCATTAAATGGATCCTAAACATTTTTTTTTTGTCAGAATTAAATGGTTCCTAAACTTGAACTAGATATTCACGTCTGGCATTTGAATTCTCCTAATTTTTTGTTTTAATTTAGTGCATGTGGAGATAGCCATATCAACAGAAACAATTCCATCCACACATGTGATGACCCTGCGTGGGGGCAAATACTGAATCGACTCACAAAAGCTTTGCATGGGCGACGCCTCTCTACGTGGCTGCATAAATATCCAAATCATACATTGATAAGGTTGGCGTGGGGAGTTTCTGATGGTGGATATTGTATGGATTTAAACTAGTTGCTTCTCGATTGACTATTACACCCAGTGATACATTGATACCTCATATGTGGATATATTTTAAATGGAATATATACTTTTTTTTAAGAGGTCTTTCGTCTTATAAAATAATAAATCTATGTAATATACGGTATTATTTTTCAAGGAAAATATTATGATTGTAGTCGCTATGTCACTAATGCTCTTAAGAAATTATCTAACATAATATATATTCAACTATCATGGTATATATTAAACAAAAGAAAATGTTACGTACATTCATTTTTTCAACCCCCCTACGTATAGTATATATCTAAACGAGGTATATATTTTTATAAAAAGATCAAATATATTTTCCAGGACTGGGTCCTGAAAAGAGGTTACTAAGGCAAACTGCCTAGACGGCCCCCACCAAGGAAGGGCCCCCAGTAAAACTCAATAGGACTGGACCCATAAAAAAAAGATGAACCCAGATTATATCTTCAAGTCTCCAAAAACACCTGTTCATATCCCCCATTAAATCTCTAAAAATCCTTCACCATTGTATACCCATCAAATCGTGATGTTTGGATAGAGGGATAAAAGGTGAATAAGCAGAAATAAGCAAGGAATAAGGAAAAAAAATGGTGTTTGGCTAAGAAGAATAAGCTACGGATGTTGGATTAAGTGAGAATAAAGGGGTATAGGGTGGGGTTATTCCCACCAACCAAGTTCACAATCCCACCATTCAAAATTACAAAAAAAAACTTGGATTCTCATTTTCATTATATTACATTAATCCCACCACCTATACACATCCCACCACCCCAAATCAAATAACAACACAATCCCACCACCTATATC
The DNA here is from genome assembly GCA_030737835.1 of Acorus gramineus. Taxonomy (NCBI): domain Eukaryota; kingdom Viridiplantae; phylum Streptophyta; class Magnoliopsida; order Acorales; family Acoraceae; genus Acorus; species Acorus gramineus. Next base: position 5,893,313 of record CM060856.1, on the reverse strand, counting down.
AAAATATATCCCAAACCCTTATTTCCCTTGCCATATTTCCCCTTTTTCCGCTGTCGACGGGAGTTGACGATCTCGACGGTCAGTCCAATCATAGCCGACCCCCTCCCTCTCTCCAGCAACTCTCCGGTTCATCTCCAACGACACCTTCCATCCTCTCTTTTTTTTGTATGTGATGCCCTAAATGAAAGAAGAGGACTCAATGTGAATATGTGAGATATTCTTGATTTGTGTTTTTTTTTTATTTGTTGTGTTTTCATGTGGTCTTTGTGATTGTCTTTTTTATGGTTGTTGTGTTGGTTGTTGAAGTGGTGATACATTTAGGGTTTGTTGTTGTGGAAATAGTTATTGTATTTGACATTGTGTGTGTGTGTTTTTTGTTATGGAGTTTAAGGTGGTTTTTTTTGTTGTTGTTGGTGATTATTGTAATGTATGGAACTATGGATCATTGAATGTTATAATGTAATAATGTTGTTGGAGGTGATTGTTGTAATGGTTATATTTTTTTCATAGTCTTGCCATGATCGTGGATTGTTGTTGTAAAGTTTGTTTGGTGTGATGGTTTTGATGATTTAAGTGGTGGTGTTGGATGCAATAATAATTGGGTAGTCATTGTGTATTTTAATAGACTGAATTATTTAGGAGTCGTTTCTTGTATAATTAAGAATAGAATAAAAGTCGCTCCATTACCTCCCGTGGTAAGAACATGGGAAAAATTACATTTTCAGATAGCGAGTGCTTGGATTGCGACGTATATTGGAAGGATGGAACAATTCATATCACTTGCTGGCACCACGTTGCTGTAGTTGATGTCATTGATATCGATTAGAGGTGACTTTGGTATATAACACTGTCAATTGTAGTGTAAGGTTTTGCTTTTTGATAAGTCTTACACAAGATCACATGTCATTTTGTAAAGTCATAGTGGTATTTATAGGTCACATGTGATTCATTTTGTGGAAAAAATATGTACATGTCATATATAATTTTTTTGTGAAAAGTCTTATTATGTATGGGTCAAGTCGTGTCATTTTGTAAATGATTTAAAGGTTTGGGACAATACTATGTGAACAAAATTGTAAAAATTAGATGAATATACGCATATGAATTTCAATGTAAAACTTCTGGGTATGGAAAATATCTTTTGTTCATTTTATTTGCCAATTGGATGGCCAATAAGTTTATTCTAGGTAGTCCACATCATTGTCTGTCTGAGAAAAATTGCAGTGGCCCCAGGTCGACAACCCTCCGTCGAACTGGGAAACAACGGCCGCCAGGTCCTAGTCGAGTGCAACTCATATGAATGACATTGGTGTGTCAACATGTTTTACTATTTTGTTAGGCGTACTAGTTGTCTAAAGGACCAAGGTTGATGCGACTCTGTCAAACTGGGTTATATAAGGAGAAAAAATATGAATCATGAAGGATTATTTTGAATCAAATAAATTTTGTCGTAAACTAGTTGATTCATCAATAAACATACTGTAAATGAATGAATGAAATGATATTTATTGCATTGATAAATGAAGATGTCTATTTTTCTATTTTTGTGTAAACAAACAAATATACTCTATGGAAAAATCTTCACATCATCTACATAGACATCCTAACAGGACAGTGATGTCGTCTGAAATCAACAGAGCTGACACATAGCTGTCGAACTGGGGCCTCTGTAATCTGAAACATTTGTATGACACACCAACGTCGAAATACATAATGCCGAGTTGACGAACAAATGTCTTCTAACATCGATCGGGTTGAGACATATCCGTCGAATTGGGGCTTCTGTAAAATGAGATTTCCCTTTGACACACCAATGTCGAACTACATAGTTTACACTTGACTGTACAATGTCATTTACAATCGATCGGGTTGACAGAACTCTGTCGAACTGGGGCTGATGTAACTGAGATGTTCATGTGACACAACAATGTCGAAAAAAATATTGCCAATTTGACGGAGTAATGTCATGTATTATCGATCAGGTAGACTGAGGACCGTCGAACTGGGGCTCCTGTAAACAATCATACCCCTTTGACACACCAACTTCAAAATAAATACTGTAATGTTGACAACGTAATGGCATCTGTTATTAATCGGGTTGACTGATGGCCGTCGAACTGGGGCTTCTAGGGCTCCTGAGATGTTAATATGATACACCACCGTCGAAATACATATTGTAGAGTTGACGGAGATATGTCATCTAGCATCAATCGGGTTGACCTATGACCGTCGAACTGGGTTTAAAAACTGAAAACAAATCTACTCAACCAGTTCTTTTGGAGATTAAATCTATAATTGACACATCAAATTAGGATCACCTGTTGATATTGTAAACAAACTTCCATGCATTACTAAATAATACCACATTGAAAAATTCCATGCATTGCCCACAAACATTAAAAAAACATGTACTAATTCAAAAATACACAAAAAGACTGGGGCTAAACATGTTTTTCCAAAAAAAGGGGCCGAAACACAAAAAAAAGCACACTGGGTCATCGTCATCGATCATTCCTTTGCTGTGACCTACACTGTGTCTCCGCTGACTCGGGAAGTGGTATTCCGTCTTTGAAATATTGGATCACATGTTGAATCCCTCGATCCGCAGTGGTACCAGCAAAGCCCATATCTGGAAACGTTTTGAGATAGCGAACGACGTTATTGACACACAGGGAAAACATTAATACTTGTAATATAAGGGTTTAAACCAAACAAGTAGAATCACATTCATGGCTTTCAATCCAAAAAAAAAAAAAAAACATAGAGCTCAAACCATACATTGCTCTAACAAAACTCTATCTTCCTATCAAAACACTGAGTTTGAATAAAAAAAACTTCAATACTTATAATGTAAGGGTTTTAAACCAAACAAATGCAATGACAATCATAACTTGCAATCCAACAAAAAACAAAAGAACCCAAAGCATATATTTATCTACAAATACCCTAAATTCTTATGAAAACCCTAGCTTATAATAAAAAAAAACCCTCAATAATACTTGTTATATAAGGGTCTAAATAAACAAATGGAATCACAAACATGGCTTTCAATAAAAAAAATTTTAAAAAAAAAACAGAGCTCAAACCATACATTGCTCTAACAAAACTCTATCTTCCTATCAAACACTAAGTTTGAATGATTAAAAATATCAATACTTGTAGGGTATTGATTTTAAACCAAACAAATGCAATCACAAAACATGGCTTTCAATCCAAAAAAAAAAAAAAAAATTAGAGCTCAAACTATACATTGCTCTAACAATACCCTATCTTCCTAATAAAACCCTATTTTGAATGAAAAGAACCGCAATACTTCAAATTATCAGTCACATTAATTACCTCAGAGAGAACCTCATAATTATATATAATATGAAGAAACATTGGAATGTGTAGTTCAACAAATCTATAAGTCATCCTCAACAAGATCGATTGCAAAGCTAGGCACCTCCATAACGGGAAATACTATCATATTCACTATTCTTTAACTCATTCATTCATTTTGTAACTAGGAATGCAATCACACTAAGCCATTAAACTTTAATTGATCACTATCTGGAAACCTTGAAAGTTATACAATATGAGGATTACATTGGAGTCCAAATATCAAAACCATATGATCAATTAAACCCACACCTTCCATTACAGGTCAAACCTATTATAGAAGATAGATCATTTTCCAAGTGCAACAAAAGAACATTTGAAAAATCCCAACAAACAGCCCGCATTACTAATACTTTGCCAGATATTATTTTGTTTATTAACTTATTAAAAGCATTGGAATGAAATGCTAAATTGTAGCAGGATGTGCACTACATTCAAGAGCTAAATTTGTTCAAGCTGTCATAATTCCCTGAAATCAATAGATTGCATAATGCTTATTAATTCCAACATCAATATTCTACTCTCATATTTATCCCATGAAAAAGGGACATGTTAAAAAGGACAAAAGAACTCCTCTAAAGGAAGTCAATAAATTCGAGCAGGGCAACATTTTCCCTGTTTCTAGATAGAAACTGTATTTCTAAAATATTTCACATGTCAAAGGGTGCAAGGTTCCTTAATTGGTGATATCCAACCCAAAACCATCAATTCTCCAAAATTACTGTAAATTCATACCAAAACCCTAACTTAAAATATAAAAAAAACTCCTTACTTGTAATGTAAGAATTTAAACCAAACAAATGTAATCACATATATGGCTTTCAATCCCAAAAAAAAAAAAAAATAGAGATCAAACCATACATTACTTTAACAATATCCTAGCTTCCTATCAAAACCCTAACTTTGAATAAAAAATTCTCAATACTTGTAGGGTAAGGGTTTTAAATCAAACAAATGCAACCACAAAACATGGCTTTCAGTCCAAAAAAAAAAAAAATAGAGTTCAAACCATACATTACTCTAACAATACCATATCTTTCAATCAAAACCCTAATTTTGAATTAAAAAAATCTCAATAATTGTAATGTAAGGGTTTTAAACCAAACAAATGAAATCACAATCATAACTTGCAATCCAAGAAAAAAAAACCCCTAAAACCTTCACTTCTCTAAAAATACCCTAGATTCCTATCAAAACCCTAACTTACAATAATAAAAAAAAACACTAATTACTTGTAATGTAAGAGTTTAAACCAAACAAATCGAATCACACACATGGCTTTCAATCCAAAAAAAAAAATAGAGATCAAACCATACATTGCTTTAACAATACCTTAACTTCCATTCAAAACCCTAACTTTGAATAAAAAATTCTCAAAACTTGTAGGGTAAGGGTTTTAAACAAAACAAATACAATCACAATCATAATTTACAATCCAACAAAAAAAAAGACCATACATTTTTCTAAAAACATCATAAATTCCTATGAAAACCCTAACCTACAATTAAAAAAAAAACCCTCAATAATCCAAATAAAGGAAGAGATCGAATAACTCATGAATCCCTAATAACAATGGAGGTAAAGGAGATTGAAGAATCATTTACATGTATGTTTGGGGGCGTCGTGGGGGGCGTTAGGGCGGACTGTGGAAGGGGATCACCGTCACGGTGGGCTTGCGGCGGGCTCGTGGCAGAATCACGGTTCAGCGGATTGATCGACTTACAATGAAAATTGAAGCATCTGTTGTGAAGAAGAAGACCCAAAACAGAGAGAGAAGGGGGAGAAGTGAGAGGAGTTTATTTCAAATCGGGTAGGTGGTGGGGTTGGGAATGCATTAGATGCATATTTATTATGAGGTGGGGTTGGTGAAGTCTAAATTTGGAGGTGGGGGGTTTAAAAGGGTGGTGTTCCAAGTAAAATGATTGGTGGGAGTAACCGCACCCAGGGGTATATAAATCCCCTCTTTTGTACGGAATTAGCTTTTTCTAACGACAATAATAAGTGGGTCCCACATTTACATTTTTTTTTTCATTTCTTTGCCCCTGTTTATTCTTGCATTTGCGGGTGCATTGACTGGTGGAGGTGGTGGAGGTGTTTCATGGTGATGGTGGTGACGAAGTTCGTGGTGGTTCTTGGAAAGGCCGGATGTTGGTGGTGGTGTTTAAGTACGTGGTGGTTATTGGGTAGGGGGTGGTGGTGGTGGTAGAGATGGTGGTTGTGGAGGTTGTGGTGATGCGGCCTCGGTGATGGTGGTGCAGTCGTCAGTGGAGTGATCAGGTTGTGATTGTGGTGGAGGTGGAGGCCAGAGGGTGTTCAGTACACAATAGATATTCTTCGGGGTGGGGTGCGGAGTGGTGAAACAGTGAATGGAAAGTGTTGGTAGTGACAAGTGATCAATAGTAAATAAAAGGGTAAAAATGGTATGTTAAATAAATAACCACTTATCCTCATTTTATTCCAAAATTCAACCAAACAACAAAAACTTATTATTACGTTTCTCAACGAGAATAACAAAAAATATAACCAAACAGAAAATCAATCATTTCACTAGTATAGCTATCTATTCCTGAAATAGTCATAAATCCAAGAATAGCTTATGTCTTTATCCAAACGGCCCCTAAAAATCTCCTAACCAATCAACCATCAATCCATTATTTCTCCCTTTTGGTTCTCTCTAGGTGACGTTTAATCTTTCTAAATCTCTCCAATGTCTCACTCTCTCTCACACACACACATTCATCTACCATCTCTTTATATCTCTTCTCTATTTTCAGTTTTTAGTCTTTCTATCTCTCTCAATCTATCTGTGGTTGAACAAATATAGTGTTCAAACCCTCTTTTAAGGTATTTTCAGATTTTATAATTTTTCATTCCATTAAGATCTATTTTTTTTTGTTGCTTTTCAAGTTTTAATTAAGCATTTTCTGATGTAGATGTTACAGGAAATTTTATTTAATCATAATATAAGAGGTTTCAATTTTAGTGATTGTACAATGTTGTATTTGTAGCTTAAAAAAAAATAAAATACAAGACTCAAAGCAATTTTTTTTTTTTTTGTGAATATGTGCTGCTTTAAAGTTCACCTAGGGCCCCGTAAAAAAATAATTTTCAGGGAAAACCCTAATATTCTCCATTAATTGTATTGACATATTTAAAGAAAAAATGAAAAATTTTGACCAATCATATACTTTGATAATGAGAATGTATGATGCTATCGAGATATATGGGACTGAAATGGGAACTAAAAAAAAAAAATTGTGTGTAACCAAGCTCATAAACAAAACGTTAAAAAAACAAGTGTGCATGATGGAGACCGGAGAGCGAGAACTTATGCGTGCTGTGCATGACGGACCCGGAGACAATCGAACATCTCCCGTGTCGGTGTTCGGTGACAATGGAGCTCTAGAGCAGATTGAGGCTCGCAACAAGGGTGCACACAACGTTTACCAACTTGGAGGAGCTATGGGACGGTATGATAGCTAGCGCAAAGCAAGGGAGCAGAGCTCCAAAGGACAGAGTATTGCAACTTGTGATCCCTGCAACTCTATGGGCAGTCTGGCTTGCCCAAAACATCATTCTCTTCAGGGGGCATCAAGTATACGTTGACAACATCTAAGAATCTACCATGTTATTCATCAAACGGTGGAGTTGTACGTTGGCAGGGGTGAACCAAATTGAGTAGGGGACACTATGTATCCTAGGGTAAACTAAACAGGAGATGTATTTTTGCTTTTCTTTTTATGTTAACCACCCCCCTCCTCCCCCCCAACTTTCTTCTCTTAGTTTTAGCAAGGTTATAATCCTCTTGTAACTTGCTAGTTCTACGCTTCCCTTCTTATCCACATTCGGACTAAGTTTGTAACTTTATCTGAGTTTATAAAATGGTTTATCGTTGCTCAAAAAAAAAAAAAAAAAAGAGAGAAAGGTGTTCAATCTTTGCTGCAACTATCATTTGCCTTTTCAACAAATGGCTTTTGGTTCTAAGAACAAGCTCGGGCTTAGGTGTCCATCAAGCTTAGATTCAGTTTGAATCCAGGCTATCCAGCCCATCAACCCATCTCAAAAGGCTGACCTTAGGTCCCATAATTACTCTCCTCAACTTAACTTAAACCAAAGAAATCATGAAATCCTTTTTCATATTCCAACATGTTTTAATTTTTTTGAAGTTATATGTGTGTCTGAGTGTCTAATAAAGTGCAATCATTACCAAAAACAAAAAGCTAAAAAAGTATATGCTTGAGTGAATTTGCATATATTTTTGCATTTTCTTAAACAAGTATATAATAGCTTAACCCATTATAGTATATGCTAGGTTAGGAAAATGCGGAGGTTAAAAAAATATTTTTTTTTATGAAAAATGTTACATTCAATCCATTTTACAATTAAATCATAGATAACATATATTTTTATTTTCAAAAAATCATATACCAATCTCTCATCTAATGAGATATGCATTTTTATAAAATGCGAAATATTTTAATGAATTGAATAATAACATTTATAGAAAATGTGAATAATTTTCAACATGGTATATACCTCAATACAGTGAGTATGAGAGGCTAACGAGGTATAGAAGATTATATTTGTGATTGTAAATATAACTTAAGTGTAACAAAGCTCTTTTTTTTTTTTTTAACTTTTTTTATTGAGCCATGGCCCATGGCTCAAATTAGACATTGGCATGGACAACGGATTGGGCCTTGCCATCACGAGCCCACAAGTCATTTTTTTTTTTTAGCGTTGATACACGCAGTTTATTTTGCAACCCATACGTTATGATGACGTAGTATATACTATATTATCATAGTGTATGAGATTCTATAATAGTGTATGACTCAAATTTTTTTTAATTTTTTCACTATGAAAAAAATACACTGTTGTATCTCAGTATATATTTCATTTCATATAACAACATGCACTTCTAAAGGTGAGCGTATGATTTAAAAAAAAAATGAAAAGAAAAACGAGATAAATTGTAATGAGGCTGCAATAGGGATTGCGTGTATCTTCTTCTTCTTCTCTTTTTTTTTTTTTTTTTTTTTTTTATTTTTTTTAGAGGTTTAATACCACCCCATGAGATCATCATCCCACCCCAAACAAAATTGTTAAAAAATGTTTTTTTGAGTTCTTCAAAGTAATCAAACCCACCCCTCACAACCCACCCTCCACACCCTCTCCCCCCCTCAGGTGACTCCCTCTCCCCCGCGTCATCTCCTCCTACGCTGACCTCCCTGACCTCCGCCACCTCTTCGACTCCCCCCCCCAACAAAAGAAACCCACCATCCTAGACCGTCCTCCGACCTCCACGTCGTCCCCCTATGGCTGCCCAAACCCACCCCCACGCATCATCTTCTTCATAACCGCCACCCACCTCATGCGCGTCCGACGCGAGAAGATCCGCTCCTCCTCTCCCCTCCACATCGTCTCTCTCTCCGACATCATCGAATAAGAAGAACCACCACAGGTCCACAACAACAACAACAACAATCCATCAAATCCAATCCCATTCGTCTGATCGTGCCCCCAATCCCTAGATCCCCCCCCCCCCCTCCCTAGCCCGATCTCAACTTATCTGCCTCCGATGAGGACCTTGTCAAGTCAGTCTTCAATGGGTCCCTCCCATCTTATATGCTCGAATCCAGGCTGCTTGACGACTTCAGGCGCACGGCGCGGGGGTCCGGCGTGAGGCTCTGCGAAGGATCACCGGGAAGTTGCTAGATGTGGAGGTCGAACAAGGAAGGAGGTGAAGACAGTCGCGGGGAGGGAGTCGTAAATGACACTGTCGGACGTCGGGAGGGAGAAAGGGGACGGCGGGAGAGAAGGGAAGAAAGACAGAAGAAGGACAAAGGAGACAAAAAAAAATACTGTGGAGGTGGGTTTGCAGTGGCTGAAATGTGATATATATACAGGGGTGGGTTTGGTTTTTGACAAAATATGAGAGGGTGGGTTTATTAACGGGGTGTATTTTTCATAATATGGGGTTAATATAACCGCTCCATGGGGCCATGGCTCACGTTAGACATGGGCACGGACAACAGATTGGGCCGGGCCATCGCGGGCCGCTCAAGTCGGGCTTTGCACCAAATGTTAATCACTAGCTCTTTTTTGTGTCCATCTGTCCATGAGAAGCAGAGATAAATTTATTTTCAGATACATACTTGATACAAAGAGGAATATAATTATAACTAAAAGGCTCTCTTTGCTCACCGATTCAGATTTTTATTGGCTAAATATAACAAATAATAATATATTATAGTACCTATGAACTTAATACATTTTCATTTTTAAAAATTAAAAATTTAATAAGTTAACGTTGTTATAAAAGTCACTTATTTTTTAATGACATTTGTTATAATCTGTATATCTTTTCTTTTTGAAAAAACCAATTTCCCTGATAACATAAAAAATGGTGGCAAAGAGTAATTGGTGCACCTAACGTTTTTATTAATACTTATGTAATGATATTTACTTTATTTATATAAGAATTTATTTATTTATTTTTTGAAGAAAGGTATATTTTTGTTAACCGATTTCATTTCTGAATTTGAATTACAAACTCCGAAATGAGGGATTTCAGATGCAGAATAGACATGTAAGCTTTAAAGAAAACCAGAAAAATAAAAGTCTTTCTCGCGCTGACTATCCCCTCGGGTGAGAAGAGGTTTCTAACCCACCAGAGATACCAAAACCACAATCACCATGTGATGCTTAATCTCTCATTTCTGAAGGCGATCTCCTGCGCCTTTGCAATGTGCCAACCCCAATCCCATAAACAACTTCGAAATATGTCCCACATATTCTCTCGATAGACTCGTGTTCCTCTGAATATGACGTCATTCCGCGTACGCCAAATCGTCCATGTCTCCGCTGATATGATGGACTACACTATGGTTGTTTCGCGTCAGTTGTCTGCCGTCCGCCTCAAGGTCCCACCGGCCACTAGGCCTGTCAACGGGTCGGGTCCAGACCCGGACCCGACCCGACCCGGACCCGACCCGAGTTAGACCCGACCCGGCGGACCCGAACAAACAAACGGGTCGGGTCCGGGTCCACCCCGCCCCGACCCGTTGGACCCGACTGTTTTTTTTAATATATGTTCATATATTATAAGACCATTAGTATTAGTTGATACATAATTTTATTTCTTACTTAACTTATTTTTGTATCTACAAGTTCATAAATCATAATCATAACAAGCCTATAAATCGGTTTGTTTTGAACAATTAACTTATTAGCATTTGAATTTGTATGATTAATTAGTTTGTTGCATGATTTATGTTTATTAATTAGATTAATATGTTAGTGTTTATTGTTTTGAATGTTGTTTAGGTTAATATTGTTTTGAATGTTGTTTAGGTTAGTTATGTTTATTATTTAGGTTAATATGTTTTTTATGTTAGTGATTATTGTTTTGGATGTTGTTTAATAATTTATTTACTTCTTTTGAATTATATAAAATTATATTCAAACATAGTCTCATTAACAATAATGTTTTATTACAAAAAATTTCAAATAGAATGATAAGACAAACAAATACATGAGCTCCTCTCTCTTTTTTTTTTTTTTACCCAACCATCCGGGTCGGGTCGAACCCGGACCCGACCGGGTCCGACGGGTCCGGGTCCGGGTCCACATTTCTTCGGACCCGCCGGGTCCTGTCACGGGTCCGGTCTGGGTCCACTCTGACCCGACCCGGACTCAACCCGTTGACAGGCCCGCCGGCCGCCCATAGCTCTACCATAGTAGGAAAGGAGGTCTGAAGGCTCGTATTTATATAAGAATGTTACATGTCCTAGTTCATCTAGATCTCTTAGGTGGACAATTTAAGTTACTGATTGATGACTAAAATTGATATTCATAATATTAATATTCTTGACATCCATTGCATGTTACCAAATGGCCGGTATTTGAATACCATTTAATTTCAACGTTAAACCATGATTCTACCAGACGATATACGAGGCTTCGAAGTGTAATGTGGACTGGGGTGAATGATACACTTGATTTTTTTGATAAGCAGTGGGACTTGAATTACAGATGTCATAATTGTAAATTGTATTATCAATCATTGAATCATGAATCCAATCTAAGGGCACAACATGGAGTGGTTCACATGACCCAACTCAATCTAACTCGGTTTTTTCGATGCATGGGTTTGGATTAAGATTTTAGTAATTGGGTTAAACTTGAACTCTAAAAACCCAGATCAAATTTGAGTTGGGTTAATTAAGGATCAAGGATGAACAATATTTTTTAAAAAGTTAATTCATATTTTCATCTTTGAAATAAAAGTTTAAATACCTTAATTTGTTGTAAACTAAATAGAATATGATATCTAATAGTGTATAAACAAAGCACACAAGCATATAGAAGAGAAGTAGAGAGAGAGATTCTTATTTGTTATTTGTTGGTTGAATACAAGAGAGAACCCCTCTATTTATATGGTGGAGAGTTACAAGTTTATAGAGGTGAGGGGAGATAGTGGGACAATAATGAGTATGTTATGGAAATAGAAGAGAGGGGGAGGTTATGGAGTTGAAGAGTGGGGAAGGTTATGGGTTAGAGAAGTGGTGGTTATCCACCATATTTACAAGTGGTGGTTATCCACCATATTCACAACATAATTTATATTTTTAAATCTATCATTTTATATAGATTCTTTTTTTTTTTATTCACTCTGGTTCGCTTCCTTCCTATTTTCATCTCTGCATCACCCAATTATTAGAGTAATACAGTAAACCTCAAGTCATACAGAGTAACATTGTTATGAAAATAAATTATGAATGCAATTTCCTCAAACTTCAACTTGATCCAATTTGAATCTGAACACAAACTAAATGCCCGAGTTGATCTCATCAGGTTCATGGGTTGGGTGGGGTTAGATTTGGGCGTTGGCCTTACTAACATTGGAATGGATTTGGGTTACCCTCACTCAATCCGTTTCGAGTTATAACCCAATCCTAACCCTAAGAATTTAGATATATATACACACAAGCTTTTATGTATACATATGCTGTTGTGTACTTGTGTTAGTACATATACATAATTTTCTCTTTGTCATCTAAAAAAGGGCAAAGGGTACACAAAATTTTCTATATATATGCACACGTCTCATTCATGTTAAATCTAGTTTCATTCAAATTATTCATAAAGGAACAAATGTGTCATTGTCAATGTAATTTTTTAAAATCAAACAGTTCATTAAACAAGAAAAATGAACGACTTAAAAATCGCCAATTCAACTCTCTAGTCTTGGAGAGGGAAACCGAGGAGTTGATTTCCTAAAGTTTGATCAATCTAAAATGATTGATACTTCTTATCAGGCCTGCAATTATTTTGAATTGGGAGGAGCACTTTGCACTTATACAAGATATATGATATGTTAGAAAAATGTCTGAGATCAGATATACTAAAATTTAGATGGTCAGGATTAAGTTATTTAGGGTGGGCACCTAATTGACTAAATCATTAATTTTAAAAAAAATCTATTTTTGTGATGAGATTTATTGAGAGATTTTATGGATTTATTTGTTAGAATTTGTTTGTATAAAATCTCATACAAAGAGACTTTAAAATTTGGCTGGTTTTGCACATTTGTATTTAGAGGCCCGAGGTTGTGAGATAATTAGGAAGAGACTACAATGGAGGTTTGCATATAAGTTTTAAAGTATATGTAATTCTCAACTATGAGTGGATGCTCTACTATTTTATAGCCCCGTGGATATAGGCATAGGCCGAACCACATAAATTTGTGTTTTTCTTGTTGTTCGTGTATTTTTTTTTGTTATGAACAACAAGATAAAGGAATTGCAAGAATTGCCTTTCTTGGGGAAATATCCTCCTTTTGACTTGTAACTTCTCTGCACAAGTTCTGTCTTTTTTTTAAAGTACTCAGACATCTCATCTTACAATGGGTGCCTTTTGTAACACAAATCCTTCTCTCTTCTCAACCTGTTGTCATCTCTGTATATATTATGTACATCTGTCTATAAATAACAGTAGAAATCATTTATCACGTAAAAGAACATCCTTCTAATGAACAAGATTATCAAGATGACAAAGAAACTACCTAGCTAGAACGGTGGATGAGCTTCACAAACTGGCAAACAAACACCCAATTGCAATGAAGACGGATGGTAAGATTTCACCAAGAAAGAGATTCAACTCTCTCTTGTTCTTATGATTTTCAATAAAGTTTTATTTTTTAATTAGACATTATAATAAGAGCAAGGTGGAAGTACAAAATTTTACTTCCAACTTACCGGATTCAGTTTAACAGATCTGACCACTCTCGTTCTCCTCCGCCCAGTTCGATCTTCGCCCACCGGAAAACACTCTTCGAACGCCACAGACACATGTGGGGATCTGTGAGGGGTTGCCCCCTATTTATAGAGGATTAGGATGATCCTAGGGTTTCTTGTTTACCTTTTTCCATCGGATAGTTATCAATGGGAGACCCAAGATATACTCTCAAGATTTGGTCAATCATAAGCTGATATATCCATATTTAATTGAGATTTCCCGGATTTAGTCAATGATGACTTGATCCTATGATATATACTGGCATTGATTGAATTTGAATGTAAATAATTATCAATTAATGCAATATATCCAAGGAGACTGAGGAAATATATGACTGGATGGGTACTTGACTTGGATAGTTGGATTGCTGTCGTCGGACTGGTATGGGCTAGTGGGTCAAGCCCGATTGGGCTAAAGCCAATTGGGCCGAGGTGCAACCGGGCCGGGCAATGGGCTTTCCAGGATTCGACCCGACTGAGGGGGCAAGAATTTTGGTGCCCACACAATATTTCCTAGATTCCTCAAAAAATTAATTCTATTAACTATTATTAAAAGTTGTGTTTAGCTCCTTAATAAAGTTGTGATCATTTGAAACATTTTTAGTTAATTTGGTTTTTGTCAACTCGATCGATCCATTAATTCGATCAAGCATAATATATAACAATGTAGTAATTTTTTATATTGTGTCGTAGAAACCTTCTACATTTGACCTCTCTGGGTCCTTTGTGTGGTCTTCTATTTTTTTCATCACTTTTGTTTTCTTGTACTATCTAATTCTTATCACTTTCATTCGAACATTGTCTATTTTGATTTCTATTGAAATGAATATATGCCCACAAATTCGCTAAAAGAAAATAAAAAAATAATGCACCAGTACTTAATCATTCATCAAGTCCTTTTTCTTTTCATTTAATTTACTTTCTAAAATATAGTTTGTAAAAGCTCCATTCTGATTTTTTTTTAATTTTGTTTAAATATTTCTAACAAACTATATATCAATATATGGAATTACATGTTTATTCATATGATGCAACTGTAACTATTTTTTTTCTCCACATTGGTTGGAACTGTAAAGCATAAACAGCTATCGTCATCTTCCAAGTATTAATTATATCCTGTAATCTTCTGATGTAATCATGTAATTGCAAATATTTCATTTGAATCACTTCCAGAAAATCAAAGTAGTTGGTCCCACTGCATTAATGGTGGTGTACATAGCGATCGAAGTTTCACTAAAGAATTCATACTTGGTCATCTCTAATAGATCAATCTATTTACAAATGTATCAGTAACAAATGAATCACGCGTAATGTCAAGTTGTCATGCTTGGTAACCAACACTGCTAAATACTTTTCTTGATCCATTAAGTAAGGGTGAGGGTTATGGTTTTGACTCTTTAGTTAGAGATCAGATCATCACTTGTACTGATGGCCGCATGGAGTTTTTCATGTGATCTATCTGGTGGTGTGCCATGTGCGTTGGTTGACACACAAGACATGCCACAAGGAGTTTTTCTTGTGGCCTGCTTTGGGTGATCCAAATCATTTTAATTATATCATGTAGAGAAGTGATTTCTGATTATTTTTTATTTTTTTATTTTAGCTCTGGCATAATATCCAACTTTATTTTTATTCTATTTTACACTGTCTCACGAAATATATACACACACACATATCATTATTTATCAGTATATATATTCATGTTAAACACTACATTGGGGCGTCCTGACATACTTCAATGCACACAATATTTATATCAACCGCAATGAACTATATATGGCAAATACTTCTAAAAAACAAAAACTATATATGGCAAATCCAAATTACTATTATCAAGCAAAGGCACATGTAATGACAAATGAAGTCTGTCCACTCTTCTAATTAATATATTCCCACTAATTGAGGGAGTTGCATCTGACTTTGGTGGAACCCTCCTAATAATTATGAAAAAAAAAGATACAATATAATCCAAAGGATTATTGATGAGTACAATGAGTGGGTGGGCTGTCACTGAAGATTGTCTCCCAACGAGGCCATGCATGGACTCATTCTATGAGACAATTCACGTGAGGCCTCTAGTTGAGGGGTCTCAATCAGTCTCAGATACCAACTGTGCAATATGTGAGCAAGCACTGTAATGCAGAAACCAATTACATGCATCATAGAGTGTACGAGACTGCTTGTTTAAAAATCTGATTGGATCATTAAAATCTGAGATACTATTAGTACTACTATACCCTACAAAAGTCTCATAATAATTGATGCATCATGATGCCTTTGAACACATACAAAAGTAATAAATAATGGCTCATACAAATTGCACATGGACTCGACTTGATTGCACGAAATAAATTGTACCATTTTCACAACAATATAAGATAATCACGAAGGACAAGCAAAAAATTATAACCTTTTTTTAACCGTCACATTTAGCACATAGTTGTCACCGAAAATTAAAACTAGTCACCATAGGTTTCAATTAATAACCCGGAGTAAAGGGTGGTATAAGCTGGGATAAGAACGGATAGGAAAAAATGACTATTTATTTATAGAGTATAATTTGATATTTTTATATCAGTATAAATTAGTATAAAAGAGTATAACAATTATAAATAACCATTTGAATAAGCTTATACTCAATTTATCTATTCCTATGGAAAGTAGGGTCCATCATCACATAAAAAAAATTACATCTCATCATATCAAATCATCTATCATCATCTCTTATACATCAATAGGACCCATATGTCAAATCAACTTTTTACACCTTATTCACATTTTATTCTTCATCAACCAAACAACTTAATCTTTATTATTACGTTTTTCAATTATAATAATAATAAAAAAAACACAACCAAACAAAAAATCACTTATTCTATTGATAAAATTATCTGTTCTTAGAGTAGGTATAAACCCCAAAATAATTTATTCCTCTATCCAAACCGCGGAAAGGGGGGGGGGGGGTTGTGGTTTAACGGATTATTTGAAATATTAATATTTCAAATAATGTTCTAGCTTGTCACAACTCACAACATGGTCGTCGAATGCTGACAGCTTGCACTGTGGTACATACATAGCTCAGACATGGTGGAAGCGTTGAAGACAAACACACGTACGTACAAATCAAGGAAGTGGAGACCACGACCCCATGCAGGGGGCCCATGCATGTATTATTAGTTACGTACCTCGTGATTCTCTTGCAACCACTTTGATGGCCGACACTCTCACTTATTTAGTAGACGAGATCTCATCACTGCTCATCAATCATTAATGAGAAACTATTAGTATCTAAAATTTCACAAATCCTCACATATTAAATATGTGCCACTAATAAAAACTGATGAGATCTTGGATGCAATAATATTAAGTCATTAATCAGATTCTTGCATGTTTGCATGGCCTATAAATTGGAGTCCCCAACTCTTCTTCCTACTCACACACAATCAACACCAATATTTATAACCTCCCACAAAGACTGCAATATGGCAAGAAGAAACATTACTTCTCATCTTCTCCTAGCCTCACTTGCCTTCATCATCATCATCTCCACCACCACAAAAGCCGAACAACCAGGCGCCACTCAGTTCATAAGGACCTCATGCACCACCACCCGGTACCCGCAGCTATGCATCACCTCCCTCTCCGCCTACGCGAGCACCATCAAGACCAGCCCCCTCCAGCTCGCGCACGCCGCCCTCTCCGTGAGCCTGAACGGCGCGCGCTCGACCTCGACCATGGTGTCCAAACTCTCCGCGCGCGGTCACATGAGGCCCAGAGAGGCGGTCGCGATGAGGGACTGCGTCGAAAGCGTGGCGGACTCGGTGGACGAGCTCAGGCGAGCTTTGGGAGAGATGGGTCACCTGCGGGGGCACGATATCGGGCTGAAGATCAACGACATACAGACGTGGGTGAGCGCGGCATTGACGGATGAGGACACGTGCGTGCAGGGGTTCACGGGGAAGGGCACGAATGGGAAGGTGAAGGAGAACGTGAGGGGACAGATTGTGAAGGTGGCGCAGCTCACGTGCAATGCTCTCGCGCTCATCAATGGACTTGCGTCTCTTCAGTCCTCCTCGCCTTAGTGAGTCTCTGATTTTGAAGAGTTGATGGTTTTGTTTGTTAATTTTATGTTGATTGTTTAATTGTGTATTATATGGGTTTTGTGTTTTTTTTTTTTGCTCGGTTGTTGTTTTGTGTTTATGTATGAGGTGGAGTTTGTCAGTGGAAGAAAACCAATAATTATGTGTTTTAATTTTTGTTAATGGTGTGTCGTCACTCGTCGTACGTGTATAGTTAAATGTGTATATGGTGATCAGTGATCAACTGTTAGCTGGTAAGAGTCAGCTGTGGACAGTTTTGTTATATTTGCATTGTGTATCAATTTATCCATCTCATGCAAATTTACTGATAGTTCTCCAACTAAGCATAGCCAAAGTTTAAGGTCCCGTTTGGATCTATATCTAGACAGATTAATTCTACATAATGGTTTAACATCTTTTTCCAAATGCCGCATTCATTGTACTTCCAGCGTTCTTTGTGTAATATTCTATTGTTTTTAAAAATACATGAAAACAATGTTTTTGAAAAGTTATTCAGCATTTCAAAATCTCTCCTTCCCCACCATACTCATGTGCCTAAATGCATATCCAAAGGCATTGGATGGTCCCCTAAGTGTTGTATATTATTGAATTTTATTTAAATGTTTGTTAAAATAATAATTACATATATATCCAAAGGTATTGGATGGTCTAGTGTAATATGTCTCAGGTTAATTGTCCGGTGTATATATCAACATGGAATGTTATAATAAGTCATAATGTAGTGATATTGCGTAAGACACCTAAGTCATTGCTTTGGTTAATACTGGGTCTTAATTATTTGGATAAAATTTATTTTTTGATATCTTATAGATTACTTTAACTAAGATTAGTTTTAAGTACATTAACAATTTGTTATGATTTTTATTGCTAACAATAACAATGTAGAGATTAATAAAGAAAACGAAACGCGTACGTCATGAAAGTTTGTCAGCCTCTTATAAATTATAAATCACATATATATCTCATCAAATTCTTTCAATTTTTTTGTTCAGATGAATTTGTATTCACGTGATTTTTTTTTTTGTTTTAATGGAATTTTTGTAGGCTTCAACAACATATGCAATATCAATTAAAAGATTGGATCCAACAAAGAAGGAAACATGTTTTTTAAAATTAAAATGAAAATAAAAATCCCTTCTCATTATATGAAATATAATCTTAGATAACCAAGTGTTCCTAATGTTTTTTAGTTATTAAATGAATTTCTAAATAAGTAAGAATATATATGAATTGGAACATTTTTTCAATCCCTTCTCATTATATGAAATATAATCTTAGACAACCAAGTGTTCTTAATGTTTTTTTAGTTATTAAATGGATTTCTAAATAAACAAGAATATACATATGAATTGAAACATTGTTTCTTATAAAAGTAACTCCTAATTCTTGTTGATTCCAATGAAGCTATAAAAAAAGTTCCAACAATCAATATAAATTATTCTGTCTGGACACTGTGTATAATATAGATGTGAAAAAAAGAGTGAAAGAGATTACTTATTTCTTCTCAAAATTACCAGATGACTATTTTTTTTTTTTAATCGTACCATGAGGTCTTATAAGTCATCACAGATGCTGTTCGTTTGGTTTGTGTCCCCCCAGGGCCCCCAGCCACAATGGTAAAAGTCACATTTTGGTTGCTTTAACAGAGCCAATGTCGAACCCTGCTCCCATCATACATGTGATTTTATGGCTTTAAGCCCCTGCATATAATATTGTACCATGATCTCTTAAAAACCGAATGTTGTTTATCTTTTTAATAGAATGTACACTTGTTCTTTAAGAAATATATATTGTTATAAAAAGTAGAGTATATATTTAAATAAGTAGCACATTTTTTCTTTAAAAATGAAAAATATTTAAATTTACATGCACTACGCTTGAAGTTTATATTGTACTATCACAATATACACTCTAATAATTTTAATGTATATATAAGCAGTTATGAATCATTACTCCATAGCAGACGGGTTATAAAATAGATCGAGTGTATTGACTCACCATTTTTTATATATGGGGTTAAGCTCTGGATAGAATACTTCAAAAAGCATGAAGGCTGTGAGGTTAGACACGATGCATAGTCACATTTTACTTTTTAAAAATACTATATGTAATTTTCTTTCAAGTTCTATTTTCAATATATATATATATATATATATAATTCATCTAATGATATACATATTTTTATATAAATTAAAGTATATATTCTGATGAATTATATAGCTTTATTTATATAAAATATGAAAAAAATTTAGTAATGTATATGTTATATACCTAACAAGGGATGTGAAAATAGAAGTGGAAGTGGAAGTGGAGTTGAAAAGAGAAACACGTGTGTGTGTGACATCTCTCTTTTCTTATTCATAATAAAAAGGAAAGGAAATGATATGTGCAGCCCATTTGGCTGGTTGTCATGTTGTCTGAGGTTGAATTTGGGCCATTGTATGTTATTTGGGCCATTTCTATCCATATTGGAAGCGCTAATACATTCACTTCATTTTGCAAAGCATTGTCTATAATTTCATACACTATAATATCACAGATACTGTCACGTCAAACCTCACTTATAGTCACAATTCTAGCTATGTGTTTTGAATTTTTTAAAAATAGTATACTTCATCTGATAAAGTACATGTTTTTATAAAAAAATAAAGCATATACTCCAATGAATTGCATGGATGCATTTACAAAAAATATAAATTTTTTTTTCAAAACATATGTTTTGTTAATGTGAGCATATGCGTCGTTAATTTTTTATTAGCATATATAGGACTGAAATTGGGGCTGGAAACGAATCTGGGTATAAGAGCGCCCAAATATCACAATATATATTGTGTTTTAATAGTTTATGGTGTTCTATCATAGAATATGAAATATTATTTTTTATTTTTTCAAAGTGAGAAAAATGCACTATTGTATCTCAGTATATATTTCATTTCATATAACATGTATTTCAATGAAAGAGTGTCTGTGTGTGTGTGTGTTTTTTGTTTTTTTTTTTTTTTTTTAAGTGTAGATTGCGATTAGGGCTGCACTTGGTTTGGATGCATCATTTTCCTTTCCGGGGGCTGTTACACCCAGATCCATTTCCAGCCTTATATGCGTCGATAAAAAATTAACGACGCATATACTCATGTTAACAAGGCATATGTTTCGAAATAATTTCTTTATATTTTTAATAAATGCATCCATACAATTCATTGGAGTATATGCTTCATTTTTTATAAAAGCATATACCTCATTAGATGAAGTATACTATTTTTTCAAAAATATTTAAAACATATATAGACTGAAATTAAGACTAGAAAAGGAGCTGAATGTAACATTATCTTTTCCTTCTTTATGATATATGTTTGGGCTCAGAGAAGGTTGGTCATTTCAGAAGGGCTCACTGACTGGATAACCCAAAAGTCGGTAGGCCCAGGATCCATCCCAACAGATTCATCAATAGGAAAATGGAAAATGATACTCTCTTGCAGCCCAGTTAATGTTTACACCTATTTTTCTTTTTAAAAAATCATATATTCTCTCATTAAATTATATTTTTTTTTTATGAAATATACTGATATATATTAATATTTTTTTTTATATTGAAAAATAATAAAATGTTTTACATTATACACTATGATAAAACTTCATACACTATGATAGTGCAGTATATATACTACGTTATCATAGTATATGAAGTTACAAAATAAACTGAGTGTATCAACACTATTATTAATTGTTGAAAAATGATACATTAGCCCTAAGAGCAGCCCCATCCGTGATCTACATTATTTTTATTAAAAAAAATTTATAAACTCTTTCATTAAAGTATATTGTTAAATAAAATAAAATATATAATAAAGTACAATAGTATATTTTTTTATTTCAAAAAAATAAAAAGAAAACATTTTCGACGTCGTGTAATATGAAGTTGAACGTTAGTATCTTCTGCGCCGCCCCTTCCTCATCTTTCAAAAATCCAATGTTAGGTGGCGTTTGGCAGCGGCGGAAAACTGATTTTAAGTGCTGATTAATAAGTGCAGAAAGAGGTTAGCTGATAATCTTTAAGAGTTCAGAAAAAAAAGTGTTTGGTTTAACAAAAATATTAAGCAGTTGTTTAAATAAGTGTGTTTGGTTGGCCACTTAACATATGTGCTTATTAGAAGAGTATTTGGTCCATTTTATAAGAACTGAATGTTATTTTGATATTTGGTTGAAAACATGAAAACATGCTTATTTTGAGTAATTTAAATACAAAGATCATTGGTATTTTTCATAGAATACATTAACCACTAATGCCACCTTGAAGAATAAAATAATTACATGGAAGCCTACAACCTTAACCCAAATTCTAATCTAAACCAAGGAAAATGACTAACTAATAAACCTTTTAAGCTAGCCTCATCAAAATAACAAGAAAGGACAACATGTTCTCTTTTCATTTGTTCAGAGTGACAATTTCACCCAAAAAGCAAGGAAAACCCCCATCCCCCCCCAAAAAAAAAAAAAAGAGAAAAAGAAAAAAACCCAAAAACACAATCAACCCAACAAATCAACAAAACCTCAAGAACCTACCTCGCAAACACAAAAAGAAACAATCTATACCTCCCCAACACAATGGAGGACCTTCTCCAACACAATAGAAATTATGATAATAACACAAACAACCTAGCTTGTACTCCTAGGTAACAGACCAAGCTTTCTTGACTCCACCCCACCTCCCCTTGCCATTATCGAATAAAAAACCAAAAAAAAAAAATGCCATAACATTGAGCCAAAAACCCCAAATCGGTTGGTGTTCATCTTGGAAATGCAAGCAAAAGGAAGAAAATAGACCGATCTTCCCCGAAGATGCGAAGAGGAGGGGCCAACGAGCAAGCGAGATGGTGACGGAGGTCGTTCGTGGAGATCGGCGCACCATCTAGGGTTTCGATCGGGGTGAAAATGTTGAGCAGGAGAGAGAGTGTTTGGAAAAAACAGTTTATAAAGTGCTGGCCTGCTAGGTAATATTTGAAATGTAGAGGGTAAACTTGACTTTTCACAATGGTTACCCTACGTTTTGAGTAAAATAAGTGAGGTCTGTTCCACTTAAATTTTGCATAGTATTTTTGCTAAAAGGGGTTTTATAAGCTCTGAATGTGGAAGTCAACCAAACACATAAATAAGAAAAAAAGTGCTTAATTTCCGTTTTTAGTCTAATAAGTGCTGAAGTCCATTCAAACCAAACACAGCCTTAGATTTTTATCAACAATTTTTTTTAAAAAACTTTGAGGGTCCGGATGGAGTATGGACCATGTGCCATAATAAGTTTAAGATGTTATTATCAAGCTGCCCTCACCCCCCCCCCCCCCCCCCCCCAAATAAAAAAATAAAATGAAACACAGATATCCCTTTCGTGTTAATGAAGATTAAAGGTTGGAATTTATTTTCATTAGATTAAATCACCTCGTATTCAAATTGGACCAGAGAAATCTTGATAAAAAAAGGGAAAAATCCATACAACCCCTAAAATCTGACTGAAATCTATATAACCCTTTGACTTTTTCTTAAAATCCATATAACACCTTGAAAACACCTAATAAATCCAAATAATCACTTGAATAAAATTTTTGTTAATAGTTGATAGATATTTTATGCATAATTCATTTGATTAACCTTAATTGAAAACACGATATACTAAAAAACCACTAAAATGTGTTAAAATGTAAAAAAACCTATAAAAATGACGATTTTACCCTCTTTAAATATATTATAAAAATCTATCTAGAGAAATTAAATCGTCATTTATAGAAAAATTTTCGTATTTTTAACATATTATAGGTCTTTTTGATATGCTGTGTTTTCTATTAGGATTAATCAAACATAATATTTATAAAATATGCATTATCTGTAAATGTAAATTTTATTCAGGGGGTTATTTGGATTTGCTAGTTGTTTTCAGTGGGTTATATGGATTTTAAAAAAAGTTAGGAGGTTATATGAATTTCAGTCAGTTTAAGGGGGTTATATGGATTTTTCCCAAAAAAAACGTGGAAAACTGTTAGCGTGTCGGCACATCAAGTTTTGATGAAATTTTTTGTTATGCCTTCACATTTTAGATGACTGCAACATCGCCCATATCGAAATAATGTCATCTATTGTTGTGTTATTATGATTTGCAATGATGTAAATATTGTAATGTGCTTTGAAAGTTAGCTTTGAAATGTTTTGGGGCCTAGCCGAAATTTAAATATGGGTACCTTACACATATTTTTATGTGATTATCATCACACAAACATTTTAAATAACTTTTAAAATTAGCTCATTAGAAATTTATTAGATCATATCCTAATTAAAATAAATATCTAAAAAATACTATAAAAATAAATAAAAAGATAATATGTAAAAATAAAATAAAATAAATTTCGGCTAGATAGTCAGTCGCCTTGCTCGTTTATAATGAGGGTCTGCCTCGTGTAAAAGAAGAAGAAAATCAAGACAAGGAAGGATTTTCTTTTATTGATTCAACAATGAAAATTTCTTTTATCTATTGATTCAAAAGTTCTACACAGTAGCAGTGAACTTCCTTTGAATATATAATATAAATATTAAATGTCCGAACAAAATATTATGACTCATTAATCAATTATCTTGGTATATCCAATATATTATGAAAAACGTAAAAATAAATATGTATCAATTAATTCATAAGAGTATTTACTTTTATTTTATAGATGAATGTATTTTATTAACTAAATACATATGTTTCGAAAAAATTAAAGGAAAAATCGATATATAACCTCTTGAAAACTTATAAAAATAAAAATAAGTCTCTCTCTCTAATAAATGATTTTGATAGATTTGTAAGGGTAAAAACATACCACAGAATTACAAACATTGTTGAAAAGTTGAAAAACATCCATAGTGTAATAGAAATATAAAGTATGTGTTCTCCGGATCGGAACTCCTGTGATAAAACAGTTTGTCCTGATCATAGTCCGTTTAATTTATAGAGTACCTAAAACAGTAACAATTTATTTTTAACAATGAATATTAAAAGTTAACAATTACAGATAGTTCTGGTTAGAAATAAGTTGTCTGTCTAGTCCCCAGTCGTCATGGCACAACGGTTCAAGGCTTACCTATGTTAAGGGTAGGTCTTGGGTTCAAGTCTTGGCTCTGACTTACCCACCTATTTTGTTGACAATTATTCAAAATAATTTTTCGTGTGACCGGGGCAAACATGCGGAGGTTGCTTTCCCAGCTCGATCGTAAAGTCAACCACGGAGGGTTTCTCCGATAAAAATAAATAAGTAAATTTTGTCTAATAAAATAAAAATCTAAGAGAATTTACTGATTTAATTTACAAGGATCACCTTTTAAAATTTTGATAAGTTTTCATGCAGTTATATATATTAATTTTTTTCAAGAAAAAATGTAAAAAAGTATTACAGTAATTTATCACGTATGGTTAGGATTAACCACGTATCTAATTTGTTTCGGTTACAATAAGAATTAAAATAGATATGATCTAATAATATAGGGATATAAAAAGATTTATTGATTTTACATATATCTTTTTCGATGCTTATAAGTTTTTTGGGAACTATATAGATATTTTTCAAAATTAAAATGTGTGAGAAACATTAACATTTTCATTTTCTCATTTCAGCGACTCCTCGTGGCTCTCCGTTATTACCTAATTAGCGCACCCAATTCTGCTAAAAATTGGGCGGTGCCTTTACATTTCGGACAACTACGACATCACCCATACCGAATAAAATCACATGCTACGTACTGTTACGTGTTATGGTTTGCAAGCAACGAATTCCCACCTCTGATATTACCCCTACTTTTAGTGGGTCATAGCTCCTCATAATAACAATATTAAATCAGTTCCGTTACACACAACCACTTTATTAAAACACAATCAACCAACAAAACAGCCCTGAGAAACTGATGACGCATGATCTGTCCAAATATCCCAATTAATTCCAAATAACGTATATATATATATATATATATATATATATATATATATATATATATATATATATATATATATATATATATATATATATATATCTCTGTCTGCATCATATTATGGAAGTTGTCCGAGTGGACCATCTTCTTTGCGGCCCCATCCTTTAAGGGAAGAGAGTGACAGAAACCATAGCTTCTGCATTATAACAAGGGGTGTTAGAGAGACAACGAACATATCTTGTCCAAATGGGTCAAGTTTCTCTCTTAGAGCTAGGTCCATAACTTACGAATTCAAACTTATCCAATCCCTCTATAAATAGGGTCAATTCCCCCCTCCCTCCTCCATCACCACCACCCACAAATTCATCATTATAAACATGGAAGTTCAAACCGTTTTTTCAGCTCTACTACTTGTTCTCCTCTCGAGCACCGCCGCCGCAAGGCCCGGCCCCCTGTTGGCCCCAAAAGAAGCAACCATGAACTTCATCAGGGCCTCATGCAGCTCCACCGAGTACCCAAACCTCTGCTTCCAATCCCTTTCTGTCTACGCTAACAAAATCCAAACAAATCCAGTTCAGTTGGCCCACACCGCGCTCTCCATCAGCCTCAACAGCACGGCAAAGGCTTCCGCCTCGATATCGACGCTGTCGAGGAGGCCGATGAGACCGAGGGAGGCGGCTGCCATGAGAGATTGCGTGGAGACCTTCGGGGATGCAGTGGAGGAGCTCCGGGGATCTCTGGCTGAGATGGGCCGTCTCCGTGGGCCTGATTTTGGGTTTAGGTTGAGCAACATACAGACGTGGGTGAGCGCCGCCATCACCGACCAGAGCACGTGCATGGACGGGTTTGATGAGGGCGGTGCGGCGGCGAAGGGGGCGGTGAAGGAGGCGGTGAGGAGGGAGGTTGTGAGAGTGTCGCAGCTCACTAGCAATGCTTTGGGGCTCATTAATTCACTTGTCTCCACCGCTCCTTGATTAATTGATTGGTTAGCTAGGTTTTTAATTAGGGTATATAGTTTCTTGGTTGTTCTATGTGGTGTGTGTGTGTGTGTGTGTGTGTGTTATTGATGTCATGATATTGTTTGTGTTGTGTGGTTCCTGTTGGTTGTGATGTAGATTAATAGAAATGTGTGTGTAAACCGCCC
This sequence comes from Acorus gramineus, assembly GCA_030737835.1. Lineage (NCBI taxonomy): Eukaryota > Viridiplantae > Streptophyta > Magnoliopsida > Acorales > Acoraceae > Acorus > Acorus gramineus. Next base: position 5,866,440 of record CM060856.1, on the reverse strand, counting down.
CTAAAGAAAAAAAATATGGGCATAAGATAGACATATAATGCAAGCTTTTCATCATATATACAAATTGTTAAAGAGGCGTTTTCGACTTTTGTGTTATATATTGTGTTAGTTGTATGGATGTTTATTTTGCATTGGGTGTATATTTGAACCAAGGGAGGAGAGGAAACTGTGAATGTGTTATGTGTTCCATGCAAACATATGCCAAACACATAAGAACATTGTGTTGTGTTGTGTGATATGGACAACTGATAATTTTCTATTTGTTGATGATCAAAGCTTTGGAATATTTCCTCCACTGGATATAGATACAGCCGGCCCTGACTGCTAGGTAGGACTTTAGGAGACTTAAAATGTCCCAGATATTAAAATGTATTCTTCGTTTGATATAATATTTAATAAATTTTTATTCTGGCTTTTTGAAGACTTGGGCCCTCGATTGCTCTATGTGGTCCCAGTTTTTTGAAATGGGTATGAATAATTTAAGGTTGTGCTTTTTCAGAAATCATGATTATTAATACATCATCAATTATCTTCATTTTAAAGAAATTGAAAAACAGATTTTGAGAAATCTTACAAAAATATTATTTAAAAAAAAAATTAATCTTTTATTTTAAAATAAAAAGCTATTTTTTGTGTCCAATTCAAAACAAATTACCTCACCAGTTTTCCAACTGACTATAACGACAGAACTGATAAAATGATAATATTTAAATACAACTAATGTTGGAAGTAGACATAACAAAATCAGGGACGACAGGTTCCAAATTTAGGTATATATCGAAATCATACATAGGGCATTCTAATCAAACTCTAGTACTATACCCAAATGTATATGATGTGGTCATACATCATCTTTAAATATGATGGTAGCTGAGATGACTGCTTTGCAACGACAAATTACATTCTCGAATACATGTTAGTATGTTCCTGCTGCCTTTGCATGAAATACACCTTCGAAAAATCAATATAATGCTTTTTGTGCTTTTGATTGGCCATGCCTGGCTTCAAGGCCGCTGAGAATTAAATGTTTTTTGTTGGGCGCTAAGCCAATTTTTAAAGTGAGCCCCAAATATATATTTTTTAAAAGAAAAATGTTAGACTCAATCACATTCACTAATTAAAACTCTGACCTCACGTGTTTTCATTTTTTAAAAAATAGTAAACATCATCTAATGAAGTATATGTTTTGATAAAAAGTGCATATCGCTCAATTTGAAGTTGAATGAACTCATTTTTAGTAAGTATAAGAAAATATTTAACGAGGTATATACTTCACTAGATTTCTAATGTGGTATATAGGACTATATTTTAGACTGAGAAAAAAACTAAATGTAACAACACTCTTTTTAAAAATATAGATTGTTTGAAAATTACACATAATTTTATTTTAAGTTATAAATATTACAAAATAGAAACACAATATTATAAAATAATTTAAATTACAACATTTTACATTATCATATGCACATAAAAAGTAATAAAAATAATAAATTTTTAATAGAATGAGAAAATTATAATAAAAAAAAATAACTTTATAAAAGGGTTTAAAATTTAAACACTATATTGATTGGAAAGATTTGGGGAGGAGAGAAATTAATTAATGGCTTGATTTTAAGAATATTAAAGTGAGAAAGTGTTTTGAGATGAATCAATTCATTTTTTTAAATTGGATCTAACCGTTTATTTTTAAAATTCCATAAATCGGATGATTGAGGTCTTGCACCGGAGCCGGCCCTGCCTGGCTTATTCGTTCTGAGGGAGATCGACTAGTGAAGATAATCGTAACGTGTCTTCTCTCTATCAGTTGCTTCATGTGGTGTTTGGAAAAAATGAATGTGGTGTCGAAAAGTTTTTAAAAAATTCTCTCTACAATAACAAAAAAAAGATAATATTGTTTCCATACATATTACTGTGAGAGTGCATGTGTGTCATTTATATATCATGAAGACCAATGACAAGCCACCACGTGAGTATATGATAGTGATTAACAACAAACTTATGATCATAAGAGGAGTTCTTACTTATCCATTAGTTCAGGTGGTGGGGATCACGATCTGAGGAGCCAAACTTTCAAACTATGATTCGCTCGCACGATGCAACTTCTGGTTGACCTTAGTCTATTTGAAATTAAACTCCTGTATATAAGGTCCATGGAGCTCAAATAGTGTCATGTATTTGTGACATGTTGCACTCTAGCTACGAGAACTCACTATTTTTTCTCCCACACGTTGAATGATTTCATTTTCAATGAAACAGTTCACATGAAAATATATACCAAATTTGAATTAGGTGGCTTTTCAATCAAACGGTTATATTAATTCATATATATATAAATACCCTTTGCGGTCTCACCAATGTGTATACTGTTATCAATGAAGCATACATAAGAAAGTATATACAATTCATTAATAAGAAATATTCTTTTTATAAATATTAGTATTCATTATAACAAATGTGCATTTTTTAAAAAATTTAAAACATATGTGAACCAATAATAAAAAAAATAAATAAAACTCTACATAATATTATATATACGTGCTACATATGAAATATCCATCAATGGAAGGAAATTAAACAACTTTTGTGTGTGTGGTGAGTGTTTTTTTCTCATGTCATTCAAAGGCTGATTTTTGAATGTGCGATTGAACCCTAATTTTTCAAAAATTCAACTTGCTTACAAAAAATATTATTTTAAAAACTTTTGAAACGTTAGAACTTTTTCAAAAAAACATTGAAAATGTGGAATCCACAACGTTTGTGAAAAATTGTTTGGATCCATGTTTCACATTTCCACAGTAAAATTCGCACAAACTTGAATTCAAACAGACAAGATTTTTTTCCTAAATCATGCTTAAATACAAACTATATTTAAAATCAAAATCAAAATCATGGAGTTTTGCTTTTGATGACTTTATACATCAATAGACCACTACTCATAAAAAAAAAACAACTTTTAAAATTTTAGCATGTAAATTATTTTGATTGATAAAATATACTTATTTTTTTCTCTTAAATTATGTTTGAATGAAAGGATTAACACATGGAATGAATTTTGAACGATCTATTCAATTCAATTACCCACCAAAAATTTTCAAATGACCCTAGGCATGTCTGGTTGGGAATTGGGCATGGAATAAATGAGGATAAGATTGAATAATGATAAAATGGGTGTTTAAAAGACTGGAATAAATGAGAATTTGTATGTCATAATTAACTAGTATAAAGTTGTATAATTATTCCTACTACCCCTTGGAATTAAATTATTCTAAGCTATTCAATACATTTGAATATGTGGGCTTCACTGTCAAAACAACTGTCATTAACTTTTATAAATCAGGGGTCCCACAGATTAAATAATTTTTTCACATTTTATAAATCATTATACATACCTTATTTACAATTTAGCACAACAAGAATCTTGACTTTCGTTCGTTGGTTTTGAAGTTTTAACGATAGCCTTTATTATTATGTTTTTCACCGAAAATAATTAAAACACAACTAAACAAAAAAAAAAAAAAAATTAATGACTGGACCACATGCAGGTTCCATCTGCGTGACTCTCTAACATGAATCATCATTCAATGAAACGTGAATATTTTTGGCAGCATGTGTGAGAAGCCAGAGCGGTTCATTCAATACATGGCCCTACTAATTTCAGAGCATTTGCAGGGGAGGCATTTTCATTAAATTAGGTCGGCTGTTTTGTCCTATATCTACAGTACTTTACATAAAATGCGCGACGATGTGAAAAAATTGAAAAAATCTTAGACATTTGGTACATTCATACACTGTGTTATGACTTTGGGAATTGCTCATTTGTTGGGTGACCTTAAATATAATGAGCATTTTATACATTGTTTAGGATATATGGATCAGGTGATATAATAGGGATCGACAGGAGATGGTGCCCTAAAAAAACATATGATTATTTTTGGAATTGAGACAGCTTTCATACTTAGATTCGATCTCATCTAATTCATATATCTTAGAAGAAGATCATACTGATAAATTAAATTTTAATGATTATAAATAATCATATATATATATAAACAGTTTTCATATTCAGATATTTTTCAAAGAAGATTCCTTGATATATATCTTATTCATTTTAAATCATTCTAGATAAATTTGGATTTTTCAAATATGGTCACTACAAGAAAACCGGGCATTAGCTGCGAAATGTTTCGTAGCACAAACTCTCTTTTTCGTAGCAAATACCATTGTTTGACAAAATGTGTTCATTGCAATTATCGTTGCAAAAGCCTCCTATGAGAATACATTTTGCTACAAAACCAGTTTCAGAATGTATAAAAATTTTTTGAGATAATTGATAGATACATTTACTATTAGTAAATGCATTTAATTTGGTATTTACACAAAAATTACTTATCATATTTTCGTGTGTGAACCAAACATTAAAAAATTAATTATATATATAAAAATTCATAGTCAGACCAAAAACTATGATTTCCTGATAAAATGATTACTAATAAGAAGAATCCATAAAAAATAATGAGACAAACTCAACGAGGTCTAAAAGTTTAGAAAGATAATTAATAAAAATTTCTTAGAAAAAATAGTTAAGCCTTCTGTCTAATTGTGTTTTACGTTTACAAACGCGTTGAAAAAAATATGATTTTGTTGTGAATATGGTGGTGGATAACCACCACTTTTCTAACCCATAACATCCCCAACTCTTCAACTCCATAACCCCCTCATTCAACTCCATAACCTCCCCCACTCTTCTATTCCATAACACTCCCATTATTGCCCCACTATCTCCCCTCACCTCTATAGACTTGTAACTCTCCACCTTTGAGATTCCTCTATGCACCCTATAAATAGAGGGGTTCTCTCTTGTATTCAACCAACAAATAGTGAATAAGAATCTCTCTCTACTTTTCTTCTATATGCTTGTGTGCTTTGTTTATATACTTTTATATATCATATTCTATTTAGTTTACAACACGTTATCAGCACGAGAAACTCTTTGTTAAAGAGAAAGGTTTGTATCGATGGGTTCTTAATGATCTATATCAAAAATATACTCTCCCCTTTATGTTATGTATTTTTATGTAAATCATCTACTACATACATATGATTAATCATATGCATGGAGTAGTATGCAAATTATGTGTAGAACCCGTATACATCTATCTTTTATTTTCATCTGATGTACTGCATACATCTATCTTTTATTTTCCATGCATGCAATCCCCATGAAAATTTTCCATACATATGTTATGATATGATTAATTTATGAAAACTAGTATGCAATTTTTCCATGTAACAGTATGCGGCATCTATCATTTGATTATTTATTTTTCATGTAACTGTTCCATGTTTGTCATCTTTTATTAAAATTTAAATATTATACATCGATGTGAACCAGAAGTTCTCACAAATATCAATTAATTTGATATTTATATTTGATTTGAAATTCATTTTAATGTTACAATGTCATGTGTCCCTATAGGATCATACAAAAATTGTAATTACATGGATCTCTGAAGGACCATGTAGAAGTTATGAATAATGTGTTCCAATAAGACCATGCAAATTTTATTCTATCCCTAAAGGACTACAAAAATTATTACATGGATCCTTGAAGAATCATGTAAAAGATATGATTAAAAATGTCCCTGAAGGACTATGACTATATTGCATCCATGAAGGATCATACAAATTTTATTTTATTTTATCCCTGAAGGATTGTACAAAAATTATGATTATATGAATCTTTGAAGGATCATGTAAAATTTTATTTTGTTCTATCCCTGAAGGACTATACAAAAATCATGATTGTTCGTGTCCCTGTAGGACCAAACAAAAGTTATATGATATATTTTTCGGGTCCTTGAAGGACCAAATAATAAAAAAAAAGATCCATGTATCCCAGCAGGAACATGTAAAATTTTATTTTGTTCTATCCCTGAAGGACTATACAAAAATCATGATTGTTCGTGTCCCTGTAGGACCAAACAAAAGTTATATGATATATTTTTTGGGTCCTTGAAGGACCAAATGAAAAAAAAAGATCCATGTATCCGAGCAGGAACATGTAAAATTTTATTTTGTTCTATCCCTGAAGGACTATACAAAAATCATGATTGTTCGTGTCCCTGTAGGACCAAACAAAAGTTATATGATATATTTTTCGGGTCCTTGAAGGACCAAATAATAAATAAAAAAAAAGGATCCATGTATCCCAGCAGGAACATGTAAATTATGATTAGATTTCACCATCATCATCATAATGAAAATGATTTAAAGATTAATATCTCATTGACAAAGGTCTACCGGGCATTATGCCTCAAATATGCTCCAGTTGTAGCAATATTGAGAGCATTAATTTTATATATTCTCGTTGCCGAACAACGATTTTTTTTAAAATATCATGTAACTCAACTCAATGGCATAGCATCATTACCCGAAGTAAATGTATTTTATTTTATGTTCGCCATGGAAGTTGTGGTCATGAATGATGAGATCATGATTTATATAGTTGAGAAAGCACAACAATCATAGAGTTTGTAAAATATCTCAAATCACTAGAAGTGATTTGGTATTAAACAAAAGTATAATTGAAGGGAAAAGGGTTGCAGAACAAACCCCTAACACAAAAAAAAATGATTGTTATGTATTTGGTGCTTTAAAAATATGGTCACGTACCTGATGTACGATCAGACTTTTATAATTTTTATAATTATAATTTTTCTTTGTTATCTAAAATCCATTTTTCTTACTTTCATATTTATCTTATTTGTTGAGTTTAACATTAATTAATGCAAATGATAATATTATTTTTGGTACCAAGGCTCCAGAAGGGCAGATATCATGTTATCAAGAGATACAAAATTTTGTATCAACGATGCATTGTATTCATGTAGATCCAGAAAAAGTCTACTGAAGATACCTATCTCAACATATGCCATTTTAAAATTATGGAGTATCTATGCATTAATAATGTCTCATGCCAGAAGCATACATTAGAAAAGCTTTATGCTCTCTCCTAAAGGTTATTATAAATATCCATATTTACTCATATAAATTAGAAGTTTTATGATCTGTTCCTGAAGAACAACGAGAATTATCGTGGAATACATCCACTCTGTCTTATCTAAACTCACGTATCGCTCAACGTGAAAATCAAATTCCTAATGCACGCCAGATGCGTGATAGACCTATAGGTTCAAAAACAAAAATTCAGCTCCCCAGAAGTGGAGATCAAATGTAAAATCATGCTCTAATAATGCTCCAGAAGAAGTTATACATAATGTTCCAGAAGAGATTATGAACAATAGATCCACTTTCTCTAAAACTCTAGAAGAGTATAATGTCCATGAAGAGAAACGAGTTCCAGAAGTGACTACACAAACTCTTGAAGAGGAAAAGGTACCTAATAATATTAAGATCTCTATATTTTATATGCATATAAGAGAAATGTGGAATCGCAAATAAATGATCATCGATGACATATTTATCATTCAAAGTAGATTCTCCTTCTATTATAAGATATCTTGAACCATTGACAGGGGATGTTTTTACCGCTCGATTTGCGGATTGTCATTTTGATGAGACAATATTCCCGTCATTAGGGGGAGAAAATCCGTCGCCAGAAGAACGACGTGAACTTACATGGAAAACTCCATCTTTGTCTCATCTTGATCCTCGCACTAATCAATGTGAAACTGAAGTGCAAAGAATCACCCATCTTCAAAGAATTGCGCATCAATTGCCAGATGCATTCAATGATGCAGCAAAAGTGATGAAATCACATATTCCAGCTGCTAATACTCCAGCTCGAATTAATGTTCCAATAGGAAAAACTGTTAATATGCCGGCTAATGAATCAACAAAAACACGCCTGAAGCGTGGAAGACCTATAGGCTCAAAAGATTCAGCTCCCCGAAGGAGAAAAACAATGAAGAATAATTCTCTAGAAGAGTATGAAACACTTGAAAGACCCACAATAATAACTCCTACAGAGGAAGAAGTCCCTGAAGTGACACAAGTCCCTGAAGAGACTGACGTCCCTGAAGTGACGCCCGTGCATGAAGAACAAGTACATGGAAATGAAGAAATTTCCATAAATTATGCAAATTCACAAATATTGTGGGATCGAAAGCAAGTGCTTGTTGATGATATATTCTCATTTGCAGTAGCTACAGAAATCATTTCAGATAATGATTTAGAACCACGTTCAGTGGATGAATGCAGACGAAAAAATTGTTGGCCACAATGGAAAGCTGCTATTCAAACAGAATTGGATTCACTTGCAAAACACCAAGTATTTGGACCAGTAGTCCTAACCCCTGAAGGTGTTAAACCAGTAGGATGTAAATGGGTGTTTGCGAGAAAACGAAATGAAAGAAACGAGATTGTTAGATACAAAGCTCGTCTTGTGGCACAGGGTTTCCTGCAGAGACCTGGGATAGATTTTGAAGAGACATATTCTCCTGTGATGGACACAATCACATTTCGGTATTTAATTAGTCTTGTAGTCTCAGAAGGACTTGACATGCAGCTAATGGATGTGGTTACTGCATATTTATATGGAAAATTAGATACCGACATTTATATGAAAGTTCCTGAAGGACTAAAATTGCCTGAAGCAAAACCACGAAACATGTACTCAATCAAGCTAAGACGATCCTTGTATGGGTTAAAGCAATCTGGACGAATGTGGTATAACCGTCTTAGTGAGTACTTAATAAAAGAAGGATATGTCAATGATCCAATATGCCCCTGTATATTTATTAAGAAAACGGAACTCGGATTTACCATTATTGCAGTATATGTTGATGATATTAATCTAATTGGGACTCCTGAAGAGCTCGAAAAGGCTTCCGAATATCTGAAAAAGGAGTTTGAAATGAAAGATCTTGGAAAAACAAGATATTGTCTCGGCTTGCAAATTGAGCAAAGTTCAAATGGGATACTTGTTCATCAAACAACATATGTTGAAAAAATCCTGAAGCGTTTTAATATGGACAAATGTCATCCATTAAGTACTCCAATGGTAGTAAGGTTACTTGACCCAAAGAAGGACCCTTTTCGTCCAAAAGAAGATACTGAAAATCTTCTTGGTCCTGAAGTACCATATCTTAGTGCAATTGGTGCCTTATTATATTTGGCCAATGCACTAGACCTGACATTGCATTTTCAGTTAATTTATTGGCCAGATTTAGCTCTGCACCAACTCGAAGGCATTGGAATGGTGTGAAGCACATTTTTCGTTATCTTCGTGGAACGTCAGACATGGGTCTATTCTATGCAAAGGATTCCAATAATGGTGCACAACTAAAGGGTTATGCAGATTCAGGATATCTTTCAGATCCTCACAAGGCTCGCTCACAAACAGGCTATGTATTCACTTGCGGTGGCACAGCAATCTCTTGGCGATCTACGAAACAGACTTTGGTCGCCACGTCTTCTAACCACTCTGAGATTCTTGCACTCCACGAAGCAAGCCGGGAATGCGTGTGGATAAGGTCTTTGGTTCATCATATTCGTACTGCATGCGGACTATCTCTCATTACAGATGTTCCAACAACTATATATGAAGACAATGCAGCATGCATTGCTCAAATCAAAGGGGGATATATCAAGGGTGATAGAACAAAGCATATTTCTCCAAAATTCTTTTACACTCATGAGCTCCAGCAGAGACATGAAATTGATGTTCAACAAATTCAGTCAAAGGACAATCTTGCAGATTTGTTTACTAAAGCTTTGTCGACATCAACATTCAAGAAGCTGGTGTATGAAATCGGGATGCGACGAGTTTGCGACCAAAATTCTTGAAATCTTGTACTTATGAGGGGGAGTAATTTTTGATGACATTTTGCGAACTGTACTCTTTTTCCTTCGCCTAGGTTTTGTCCCATTGGGTTTTCCTGGCAAGGTTTTAATGAGGCAGTGTCAAACGCATACACTATTATACGATTAAGTTACATTGTACTCTTTTTCCTTCGCTTTGGTTTTTTCCCATTGGGTTTTCCAAGCAAGGTTTTAATGAGGCAATTTTCTTAGCGTGGTGGTCATCCAAGGGGGAGTGTTGTGAATATAGTGGTGGATAACCACCACTTCTCTAACCCATAACCTCCCCCACTCTTCAACTCCATAACCCCCTCATTCAACTCCATAACCTCCCCCACTCTTCTATTCCATAACACTCCCATTATTGCCCCACTATCTCCCCCTCACCTCTATAGACTTGTAACTCTCCACCTTTGGGATTCCTCTAGGCACCCTATAAATAGAGGGGTTCTCTCTTGTATTCAATAAAAACAAATAGTGAATAAGAAATCTCTCTCTACTTCTCTTCTATATGCTTGTATGCTTTGTTTATATACTTTATATATCATATTCTATTTAGTTTACAACAGATTTTAAATAAAATAACTTAAATAAATTTGATTCTTAAGAAGCTCACTTACTGCGTTTTTTAAAAAGCATATTTTTGTATTAAAAGCTGCATAAAATTAAATTTTAATTAAGTTTGCTTCTAAGAGACGTTAGAAAATACGTTTTTGCTTTTTGCTTTTTTAAAATCAGAAGCATGTTCAAACATGTTTCCAAACGCTACTTAAATTGTGAAATGGCTTATTAATCTCCAACAACTTGTACATAACATGCCAACATAATTGACACAGGAACTGACTCTTTGGCTGGAGATATGTGTTTGAGTATGGAATTCACATCAATATTGGGATTTCTTGGCACACAAAAAAAAAAAAAAAAAAGGAACGCTTTTAATTTATAAAAAACACTAATTAAAAAATATCATTTTTATAAATGATAAATGGTTGTCGCATTGCCATCGACCATTTTGCGTCATTGTCCGTAAAGGGATTTTGACATCAACACTTGAAAAATTAAATAATTCGTTCACTGTCCAACTAAACTCATTAAAGGATACATTTGGAACCAATTGACAAAGTTGATTCGGTTTATATAAAATTAGATTCCTTGATGATAGGTTCTCAACGGTTATTCGATAACTTTGGTTTTTTAATTTAAATATTAATTTTTATATGTTAAAATTCCAACAAAATAACATTTACAGACAAAAAAAAATGGGAAAATTAATTAGAGATCTATGAGGATACCTCCTAATTAATGATAAATCTTTTTTTTTTTACTTTCTTTTAAGTCCCTAAAGCAATTGAGACATTATTTCTGGGTCCTTGACAGTACTTACCATTTAGATTTCCCTTTATTGAGAAGCGTGCGGAGAAGCGTTACCCTGATTATTGACAGTACTTACCATAATATGCAGTTAGATAGCATACAAAAGTAATTTAACAGTGTACAAATAAGAAACCGATCTCATTGACTGGCGAAGACGTTACCCTGATCATAGAGCTGCCGGTTTTTAGGGAGACTCTCATCGCTCATCTTGGACTTGTCTTCAATAAAATACGTTTTTTGTTGTACAACGATCTAATCTGTAAGTTTCTTATTTCTTGAAGAATGTTATTGTTCAATTCATTATTACTTTATCATGAAAATTAATTAAATTATTTTCATAGGCTTGGTTTTATGAGCACACAAGATTCAGTGGATGGAGGCCGACAACTCATCTTCTCTCCCCACAATTATTCAAGTGGGTCATGAAGATGACAAGGAGAAGGAGGGAGAAAAATGTTGACCCCTTTGGAGTATTTGCAAATGAGATAAATTTGAATGCTATAAAGTTACCTGGGTAAACTGATAAAATGTTTCTGCACACTTCTATGTTACATGTGTACACTGTTAAGTCATTTGTGCACAATACTAAATCACACCCTGATGGTACATTGTTAAGTCACCCTTGTACACTACTAAATGAGAGTCTAAATGGCAGGTATAATGATAGCTATTATCAGGGACCTAGAAATAATATCTCAGCCACTTTAAGGACTTAGCGGTTATTATCAGAGACCTAGAAATAATGTCTCATCAACTATAGGGACTTAAAGAAAAGTAAAAAAAGTTAAGGGACTTATCGTTAATTCAGAGGTATCTCGGGACCTTTAATTAATTTTTTTAAAAAAATTTAATTGTTACTCTTTTTTTAATAAAAGAGCCGGTAGAAATCAACTTTTTTGACAATTATAGACTGCGATTGAAAATAAATTTTGAGAGCTTTTAGAAATTTTGTTTTTATAAACTCATTTCTAAATACTCCTACAGTCCTCGCTTTTGAAGAAGTCGACAAATAAATTTTAGTTATAAGAAAATAAATTTTGAAAATCGAACAAAATATATTTTTAGAAAAACTATTTTCAAAGTAATTTTAAATTTTAAAAAAAAATTATAGTTTTTTTTAATTTTCTAAAAAGGGAAAGGTTAGATTTTTATGAAATGCTATTTTTAATTTTAAAATACAAGCCATCTCTTTATTACCTACCCACCGGGAAATGCATGAACAGATGAAGAAGTAGCCCTACTAGCTGCGTATATTGTGGTCAAATGTGAACCTCTCCGCTATCCGCCTTTACGATTAAACAATGGAAAAGAAGACCTTACCATCCATACCTGAAACTGTTTGATATTATTTTAGATGATTTCACATATCAAGCTATTTCGATCATGTAATAAGGAATAACAGTTAGCTATGTTTTTTCTTCTTAAAATAAGATTCGTCGTACAGAGGAGATAAGGATGGCTGAAGAAATCACGTGGCTTGTTGAGGCCGGAATCCAAAGCCACGCCAAGTTCAAAATTCATTTCATTTCGATCTGAATAAATCCATTATAAAATTGAACAACCGCCCTTCAATGAATCCGATTATATTATTAGGAGCAGTATGCGCGATTTGCGGTCGCCATTGTCGACCACTTGCAAGAAGCCCTCTCTCATCACAGTGAAATATTGTTTTCTGATCAATACAATATGTGACTCATACAAGCTCCCTGAGCCCTCGTTTGTTTTGGATATAAACCCCTGGATAACCCCCCCGGATAACCCCAGATAAGAATTTTGGTGTGTTTATTTGCCCTGGATAACCTCTGATAAAGTATGCGAGAATAAACTAATATAAAGGGGTATATGGATTTCAATCAACCCCTGTAATTAAAGTTATCCTATGTTATTTCATTCAAAGAATATGTGGGCCCACTGTCAAATCAACCGTCATCACCTCTTATAAATCACATGTCAAATCCACTATTATTATTTTTTTATCTTTCTAAATCCTTATCTATACTTTATTCACATTTTACCCAAATAACAAAACATTTATTCTTACGTTTACCAACGAGAATAATTCAAAACACAACTAAACACAAAATCACTATATCCTTATTTATACTCACTTATGCTTGGATAAATGTATACCCTGTCATAAATCCTATCCCCGTTCCAAACGGGGGCTAATAGTTCATGCTAAACCTTTGGGCACTTTGGGTAGAAGCAAGCAGTTGGTCATTACTGGATAACTCAGGTACTAGACATGCAAGACATTCTTAGAGAAGGGTATAACTCGTTAGCGATTCAATTCGATTCATCGATTACTTAATTTAATTAATGAGTTATTCATTTTAATCTAAAACTAGAATCGATTTAGTTCAGTTCAATTCAATATAAGACCTTTTGTTAGAGTGTGTTTGTACACAATCTTTGAAGCAAAAATGTAGAAAAATGAGAGAATTTGAATTAAAGAAAAACTAATGGAAACAAAAATCATTTTTCTTTTTACGAGTTTACATGGTGTTTGTGCTTGTAATGTAAAGTCACCTAAAATAAAACTTATTATTTGTGTTTGTGATGGAAAATAAAATATGGTGTTTATGTCATCATAGAAAATGATGAAAATTTACAAAAAAATAAATGAGAACAAGATTCTCTCATTTTCTCTCACTTTTCTACTTGTGAAGTAAGGAAAAAGTTTTCCTCCATCTACTAATAAAACAAAATAGCGGGAGAAATTGAGGGAATTTTTTTTTAAAAAAAACTTTTGTTTAACACAAACACCATGTTTTGGTGTGGTTAAAAAGAAAAATTATACTCTTTCATTTTTTTTATGACACAAACACATCCTTAATTTAATATATGATTGTTCAATTCAATTTAATGCAAACAAAATGCTTATTTCAATTCAATTCAATTTTAGTTCAATTCATCCTTTTGATTATTCAATTCAATTCATTGAAGGATGAGTATGAGTTATGGATTTTTATGCTTAATTCATGAATTATTTTGTTTAATGTAAAAAAAAATGTTAAATGTCAATGTCATTTTATGGAATATGCAATTTTACTGTTATTGACAATAAAATTCATGAGTTATTCAATTCAATGGATTTATTAATAAAAAAAAGTTGTCCATGTGAAAGAACACTTCACGTGCCTAGCAATTGTGGGGTTTACATTTCAGTGCCCAGTGCCAAATAAAGAACTGACCAGTCCGGTTCCACTGACCTCTAGCTGAATGAGTTGTGTGGGACACTACCACGCGGAAGCCACTCCCAATTTCAAGACCTACGGGATGCTGGTGTGAATTGAGTTTAAATCCAGTCAAACCTGAATATCATCAATCTCATCAGTTCGGTTCATAAACTGTATAATTTGATTTTTAAGCTGTACATATTGATGATGATGATATCAATGATAGTCAAATCATGTGGACTGTGGGTTTCGGTGCATCATCTGTTTTAGGGTCATGTTGCTAATGTTTGTTTCGTATTATTAATGAGTTTCCACTGTGTAACCTTGTCTCTTTTTTTTTTAATCAAAAAATTAAAATCTAAAGCTGACCGGTCCTCATTGGATCTAGATATCTGGTCTCTAACACCGACGCCCTAAAAAAGAAAAAGAAAAAATCAACCTGCAAGATTCACTTTGTTAGACCAAAAACAGCTCTTCGATCACTTATCATACAAACCTCGTAATATACAAATTTCACATTTCCTTTAAACACTTAAACAACACCACCATATGACACGATGACACCCTATATACGCATACATATCATATATATGTATACATACCATATTCAAACACCCGTGCCAAAAGTCCTCACACGCACGCTCACGCTCACGCGCACGCGCACGCGCGCACAGTTTTCAAGGCTGCATGTTCTGCGGCGCGACTTGGTTGATGAGGGCGAGGGCGTTGCTGGTGACGCGCGAGACGTTCATGACGCGCACGCGCACGGAGTTCCTGAGGCGTCCGTTGACCGCGCTCGACGACGACCCCGCGAAGCCGTCCATGCACGAGCTCTCGTCGGTCAAGGCCGCGCTGACCCAGGTCTGGACGTTGCTCATGCGCCACGCAAAGTCCCTGGACCCGGGCCGGCCCGCCTGGGCCAGCTCCTTGAAGGAGCGGGCCAGACGGTCCACGCTGTCACTCATGTTCTCCACGCAGTCCCGGACCGCGCCGGCCTCCCTGGATGTGACGCCCTTGGAGCGCGCGAGACGGGTGACGAAGGCGTGCGCGGACTTGGCGTGGTTGATGCTGACGGAGAGCGCGGCTTGCGCGAGGTGGTGCGGGTCGTGGCGGATGGTGGGGGCGTACGCGGAGAGGGACTCCACGCAGAGGGCGGGGTAGCGGGTGGCGCTGCAGGAGGTCTTTATGAAGTCGGAGGGGGTGGTGGTCTTGGAGGAGGTGGTGGTGGTGGCGGAGATGAGGAGGAGGAGGGAGAGGGAGAGTGTGAGTTTTGAAGTTGATTTCATGGTTTGGGGTTTTGGGTTTTGTTTGGATGAAAGTGAGAGATAAAGATGGGTGGGGTTTAAATAGAGGAGCATAGAAAAGGTGGGGGAGGCCCCAAGCTTTCACATGCACTGTCTAGTGTTTCCTGTTTTTTTTCTTTCTTTTTTATAATAATATGTTCGTCTTTATCACCTCAAAGTGTGAACTTTGAATTTCTCTTTCTTCTTGCTTAGCCCTGTGGATTTCATTTTGTGGCTGACCTATCCGTTGAGCTAAGGCTGTCAATGTGAAAAGTAACGACGCACCTTTGAAAATTATTTGAATTGAGAATTATAAATGTGAACATGGATATCCAGGAGGGTATTTATTTTTGAAAAATATTTGATCATGTATCTCTTAATTGAATTAAGTGATCTTATATATTAATCATAATATTTATCTTTAAATTTAAAATTCTTAATACGCTATTTTTTATCTGTGATATACATAGTTGTTATTTAAATTTGTTAATTATTCTAAAAATATTATTTGTGCTCGTTTTAAATTTAAAAAATCGGAATCTAAAAGGTTATAGATACTAAATCATCTTATCCACTGACAGACTTACGTTGAAAGGTCCACGGAGAAAAAGAAAAAAAAACATTGAAATCTGTTTTATAAATATTCTCAAACTCGTGATAGTCTCTGATCCGTGGATAATGCATGAAAAGAATCAAAGAGGAAGAAAATGCATAGAGTCTAATACTGTAATTCAGATCCTAAATAGCCATATAAGTATGTAACATAATAATTAAGTAAAAGCTAGCTATATAAGTTCATTATATTAGAATTATCTGCTCTAATATTTCAAGTACGTAAGTCCATCAACAAGAAGATTCTAGATTTCACTACACACGTATAAAAATAGTGAAAAATCTACGAATGCATTGAAAAGATCGAAATCTCACTAGTGAAAAGTTGGTGACAAGGAGTGGGGGACCTAGTCACGTGGTTTAGGGAGGTAATACTTCCACACAAAGCCTGGCCAAAATTAATCAATTAAAACCAGACTGGCATGCATGTAAACAACCCTTACGATCTACTCTTACAATTAACACCCTGGTTGATTCGGGCTGGTAAATGAACCAAGCTGCTCGGACTCGACTCAATTTGAGCTCATTCAAGCTCGTTCAATTAGAATTATCTAATCTTTCAAGTACGTAAGTAAGTCTGTCAAAGCTACACTCACACATCAACAAGAAGATTCTAGATTTCACTACACACATGTATAAAAATAGTGAAAAATCTACAAATGCATTGAAAAGATCGAAATCTCACTAGTGAAAAGTTGGTGACAAGGAGTGGGGGACCTAGTCACGTGGCTTAGGGAGGCAATACTTCCACACAATGCCTGACCAAAATTAATCAATTAAAACCAGACTGGCATGCACGTAAACAACCCTTACGATCTACTCTTACAATTAACACCCTGATTGACTAGGGCTGATAAGCGAACCAAGTCGCTCGGGCTCGACTCGGTTTGAGCTCGTTCAGGCTTGTTCAATTAGACAAATGAGCGAGCTTAAATAATTTTTAAAACTCAGTTTGGCTCGGGATCTGGATCGAACTTCATTTTGTGTTCAAACTCGACTCGTTTGTGTTATAAAAAACTTAGTTGAAGCTTGACTCAACTCCTTTGTAAAATTAGAACATTAAATCAATACAAAGTTATGCTCGTTTAGGCTGATGAACTTAGCTCATTTAGGCTAAAATTTTATTTTCAACCCCTAAAAACCCTAAAATGAAGAAGAACGCTAAGCTCGTTGAGGCTCGTGAGCTTGACTCAGCTCGACTCGGCTCTGCTCGTTTATAAACTAGTCGAGCTTGAACATGTCAAAGCTCAGATCGTTTATCACCCCTTCGGTTGACTTGTTACGATCCTATGTTCCTAACACTCGTGGGTTTGCTTTATTTTATTTACTTGATGATCATAAATAATTGAGTGATCTTAATTTCAAATAATGTCATCTATGTTTCTCTAAATTTAGGGCCTTAGACATGTTATATTCAAACATTGGTACACAGTGGAGTTTGTGAGAGTATCGTTGCATGTGTACATAACTAGGAATTGTCAGTGGTTGTTGAAGAGTTGAGTAATATTTGAAGATACAAAAAGGACATAGGGAGTCATGGTTATCCTCAAATTTGAACTAGTTTATTAAATGGGCAACATTGATTCAAAAGTGTGTGTGTTTGTGTGTGCGTGTGTGATGGCATGGCAGAGTTGCACCTTCGTCTATCTTCTTTTTTAAAAAAATTAAATTAAAGTTATTGTTATTTGTGGTCTTGCACTGCACGTGCATCTGAACTATGGATTTCATTAAGCAATATTCATTATTAAATGGGTGGTGTAGTCACTGCCTCACTGGTCCTTCACTTAACACATAAGCTCATATATATCCCCTGCTCATTAGCGTTTTAAAAGTTTAATTTATTTTACATTACAAATAATCATAATCAACACTGAAATAAAGGATAAACAAAGATAAATCTATTGAAGTACTATAAATTCAGAAAATGTTGCGGTATATCATTCATGTTGTCATTTATACAATCCTAACACTTTTATTTTGAGGCTCTGGAGATGCTCGGGAGGCGTTTGGTTTAAGTTCTTTTGTTTTGTATTTTGTAGGAAGGGTGGGTTGTTCACATCTTGTGAGAGCAATCTTTCCTCCCCTTTCTTTCTCTCATCCTCTAAATATCTATTCTCATCCCCTCTCCTTGCTTTGAGGAAAGATTCAGACTTGTAACATATATTTGAGTTATATAGTCTACCATTTCTTAAAAAAAAAAAAACACTTTTATTTTGAGTATATTTTTAACAATAATGATTTTTGGGCCCCAACTAATAGACCCCAACCCAAGCCCCATGAGGTGGCAATCTTGAAATACCTATATTAGCCCTCCTAACTATTCTCCCCGTTTTTTTCAATAACCGTTCAATTAATGCCGAGTTAGTTACGATTTGATACGCACGATAAAAAAAAATTAATGCCTAGCATCTCAACCGTTCAATTTTTTCGGTGTATGCAGATACTTCATTTGCACGATAAAAAAAAAAAAAAAAATCACAGAGTTTTATAAAGATTGATATGCTGCAAAGAAAACAAACATCAATTTACATTTTTCGTTCAGACTTTCAACGTTGAAGGAGAGGATTTCATCGTTTTACTTTTTTTTTTCGTGCGATTTTAATGGTGGTGCAAATATACAGGTTAGGTATTTCGTACCCTAAAAAAATATCACGATTTACATTTATTTTATATCTAGATTCAATGGTGGAAGTGAAAACAAGCATCGAAATTATTTTTTTTTTCAGTTGAATCTGTGGAGGTTATTATAATTGCGCGGTCCATATATTTTTTTGTTCGCGATCGATTGTGGTGAGACAATGGCGATCCAATCAGGTTAGATTTATATTCGATCTGAATAATTCATATTCGATCTGATTTGTTTATTACTCATTCGATTCATCACATACCTTTTTTGTTTGTTTTAATTTCTCTATCAAAATAAATTCCAGATACACGTGTATCTTGATTTTATTTTTCATGCACGATTTGAAGTTTGACATTTTATTTCTCCATGGAATTGATTAATGTTTATGTGATTCATATTTAATTGCTAATTGTCATATATATATATTCCAGTATATGAAGGCTTGAAAGACTTTTTTTTAAGTATATGTACTGCTAATTAACATGTTTGGTAATTCAAAATCCACATGGTTTTTGTTTGTTTTTAAGATACAGTACTGTATCTTAAATTGAATTTTTGACATTTTATTTCTCCATGGAATTGATTAATGTTTATCTGATTCATATAAAATTTCTAATTGTCATATAGATATAGATATATATATATATATGTATAAAAAGTATTGAAGGACTTTTTTTAAAGTATATGTACTGCTAATTAACATGTTTGGTAATTCAAAATCCACATGGTTGTTGTTTGGTTTTAAGATACAGCATTGTATCTTAAAATCAATTTTTGACATTTTATTTCACCATGGAATTGATTAATGTGTACTTGATTAATATTTAATTGCTAATTGTCATATACGTATATACATATAAAGGTTTGAAGGACTTTATTTGAAAATATGTACTGCTAAATAACATGTCCGGTAATTCAAAATCCATATGGTTTGTATTGGTTTTAAGATACAGCACTGTATCTTAATTTTAATTTTATAACATGTGACTTCTTTTCTATTTTTCAACAGGCAGTGAGGAGGATTATATGGATGACACATTTGAAGAATCAAATTATTTGGAAGACATCCACGATTCATGTGAAATGGAAACCAGTTTACCAAAGGAATTAACATGTTTGGTAATTCAAAATCCACATGGTTTTTGTTTGGTTTTAAGATACAGCACTGTATCTTAAAATGAATTTTTGACATTTTATTTCTATGGAATTGATTAATGTGTACTTGATCAATATTTAATTGCTAATTGTCATATACGTATATACATATAAAGGTTTGAATGACTTTATTTGAAAATATGTACTGCTAAATAACATGTCCGGTAATTTAAAATCCATATGGTTTGTATTGGTTTTAAGATACAGCACTGTATCTTAATTTTAATTTTATAACATGTGACTTCTTTTCTATTTTTCAACAGGCAGTGAGGAGGATTATATGGATGACACATTTGAAGAATCAAATTATTTGGAAGACATCTACGATTCATGTGAAATGGAAACCAGTTTACCAAAGGAAGTGATTGATTTGGCTGATCAGCAAAATGTGGACGAGATAACATTGTATTTGATACAGTGATAGATGTATCTGAATTTGATGGTGTATCTGAAATTTGTATTAGACATCTATGTGAAATGCAAATCAATGTCAAATTGTATGTGGAATGTATGTCTATTGTGATGTGTATGTGAGACTTTTTATTAGGTATACCTTAACTCAAAAAATGAATCAAATATAATTGGCTGCTTCTCCAGCATAGTAGATAATAACTATTGAGGTGTGTCTGAATGTGAAATGTGTATCTTAAAACCTGTTTCAAGCACAATTTGAAGTTTGACATTTTATTTCTCCATGGAATTGATTAAAGTTTATCTGATTCATATTTAATTTCTAATTGTCATATATATATATATATATAAAGGCTTGAAGGACTTTTTTTAAAATATATGTACTGCTAATTAACATGTTTGGTAATTCAAAATCCACATGGTTTTTGTTTGGTTTTAAGATACAGCGCTGTATCTTAAAATGATTTTCAGATACAAGTATCTGATATTACAGGCTAATTGCATCATTCGAAGCAGAATATGAATGGTGTGCACAGGAAAACATAAAACATTTGTGATTTCCCAAATCAAGATACACTGTCGAATTTCAGATACACAGTATTAACAGAAGAAATTCAGATGCACAGAAGGGAAAATTCAACAACTGAGACAGTTTCTTGATTGGATTTCACATTTGCAAGAAGTGCAAAAAATTAATCTAGATACACTGCCGAATTTCAGATACACGGTATTAACGGAAGAAATTCAGATGCACGGAAGGAAAAATTTCACAACTGAGACAGTTTCTTGATTGGATTCCACATTTGCAAGAAGTGCAAAAAAAAAAAATGTGACTTTTTTATCAGATACAAATGACCTTTTTTTTTTTTTTTGTCAAAAAAAAAAAAAAACAAATACAAAATGACAGTTAAGTTTCGATTGGCAGAAATCTATCCTTTTTTATTCGCCATTGTTAACGGTTTGTTGGGGAAGAGAATCAGATGGATTGAAATCTTGATCGCCTAATTTTTTTTCTTTTTTTTTCATTCATATGGCTTTGCCCAAATCGGAACCCTAACATTCAAATTTTATTGGGGAGAGGAATTAATGGTGCCCCCATTTGTGGAATTCGGTTACTTTGGGGAGAGGAATTAATGGTGCCCCAATTTGTGGGATTCGGTTACGATTTTAATGAGGATATTAATGATAAGGGTAGTTGTGTAATTGGCTTTTTGGTGGTTAGAAAAAATCAAACATTGGACCAATAGGATTATGCCACCTATTGGGGCTCAACAATGGGGCCTAATTTTTGGGGCCTGGGTAGCAATACTGTATTTTTAATTATCTATTGAATGTATTGTTATAGTATATATATTTTAAGTAAATATAGTATAGTATATACTATATTACTTTTCATATCTATTACTTACTTATTTAAAGGATTATGTGACCCAGTATTTTCATTTCCACTTTTATCCTCTTATAAATTTAGTAATTACTTATACACTATTTATTCAAATTTAAGATTTCAAATTACATTTAGATAAACTTAAATATATTTTAAGATTTGAATATCAGATTTAGTAAATCACATCTAAGATTAAAATTTTAATAATATAAAATTAAAAATATTCATTAAATCTATCTTCAGCAAAAATCTATCTTTAAACAAGAAAAAATTAAATATAAATATGATAAAATCATATTCATATCTAATTCAAAATTTCAAATAGAAAATAAATCACAATTCAGATATTAGATTAATTAACATATTTTAATTAAATAATCAGCTAAACTAATAAATACTCTGAAAATATATTAATCATCTAATTTAAAAAGAGATGTGAAATTTAAATTGATTTTGGGATAAATACTATATAACCCACACTCCCATGATTTTAGGATAAATCCATCTAAAAATAATAAATAAATCCCACGACCTCACCCATTTTCCTCGTTCATTCTTTTTTCTTTCTTGGTTTTTAAGTCTTCTTATATATAGGAAACGATTTTTATTTTTATTTATTTATACTTTATGGTTTCTATTTGGTTATGTACTTATGTTACAATAATAATTAGATTAAAAAGTTACTTTTTTATTTGTTTTTAGATGTTTGTTCTTAGATGAATGTGTTTTTTAATATTTTTGAATGTTTTTATTGTGATTTCTTAACAAGAATTTTTTTTTAATCCTTTGTTTGATTAATAATTTTATATCTCAGAAGAATTGATTATTGCATCCACAAGTTTGACACACATAAAAAGTAAGTAATTCTTTTCAACATTTTAATTTCATTTTTATTATCTTCTTATTTATTTTGTTTGGATTGATATATTATTCTTTTGATTAAAATATATTTTATTAAATGCTAAGTTGAATCAATACAAAAATATGATTTACCTTGGTGAGATTCATTCGATCTATGTATATATGTAGAAAGAGATTTTACATGATTGTTTGTTTAGATTATTTTTCTCCAAACTCTATACCTTATGTTTTTGTTTTTCATGATTTATTCATGAGAGTGGAAATGTGGCACATACTTTGGATCGGTCTTGATATTTTTAATATTTGTATGATGGATGATAATTTATAATTTTTATTCATTGAAAATGTATTAATACAAAAAAATTTATTTTTCTAATTTTTAAAAACTTCATCCGTATCATTTTTTTATGGTTTGGTTTTATTAATTTTTTCATAATCCCTATCTTTTTCATTTTACCTCTCATGAATTAGTGATATTTCTATTATCTTTTTTCATTTTTACCCTCCCATGAATTAGTAATTACTTATATCCTATTTATTTATAAGTTAAAATTTTATGTCAGATTTAGATAAATCATATGTGACCCAATTTTTTTATTTTCATTTTTACCCACCTATAAATTTAAAAATTTTTTATATCAGATTTTATATTTATTTAAAATTTACAATTCAAATCCGATTTTGATAAATAATAAATATATTTTAAGATTTTAATATTAGATTTAATTAAATTATATCTTAAAATTTTATTTATTCAAAATTAAAAATATTCATTTTTAAATTCAAAATAATCCATTACTTACTTATTAAAAAGATTATGTGACCCAATATTTTCATTTCCCTTTTTATCATTTAATGAATTGTTTAATTACTAACAGTAATAGATTTATTTAAATTTTAAAATTATTCAATAATACAGTCTAATGTAATAAGATTATGATTTCTTAAATTACTAATAGTAATAGATTTATTTAAATTTTAAAATTCATTTCGTTTATATCGTGTTATTCATATCAATATTATAGTTAGGCCATGTATTTATTTATCTGGTTAATCGTGTACATTGTGTTATTAAAATCAATAATTAGAAAATTAGTTTCATTAAATTAATATAAATATACAGATATAAAAATTGATTTTTATTTTAAAATTAAATGCAAGAATAAATAAATTGAAAATGAAATTCTTTTGTAGTGATTGGGTTATGCAAATCCTATTTATTAAATTGTCTATATAATTTTCAGTTTTATCCTTTAATTAATTGTTTAATTACTGATAGTAATATATTTATCTAAATTTTAAAATTTTAAAATCATTAAATAATATGATCTGATCTAATAAGATTATGATTGTTTAACTAATCTATTATTTTCAGATTTAGATAAATCATAAAATTTTAAGATATCAAAATCCGATTTTATTAAATAATGTAAATATATTTTTATTTTAAAATCAATAAATCATATCTATATATTCTAATTTTTTAATTTCAAAATTAAATATATTCACCATATATATCAATTAAATTTTATTTCCATGAATTTTGTTTTTTGTAATAGAATGAAAAAACCCTTATGAACTAAAATAAATAATATAAGATGTACATATGAATGTGAATACAATATACCTTATAAATCACTATATCTATCTATTATTTACTTATTAAAAAGATTATGTGATCCATTATTTTCATTTTTCTTTTTATCATTTAATCAATTGTTTAGTTACTAATAGTAATAGTGATAGATTTGTTTAAATATTAAAAAAATTCAATGATACGTTCTGATCTAATAAGATCTTTTTTTATCCTTTAATCAATTTTTTATAATTACTAATAGTAATAGATTTATTTAAAATTTAAAATTATTGAATGATATAATCTGATCTAATAAGATTATGATTAATAAGATTATGATTTTTTTAATTACTAATAGTAATATATTTATTTAAATTTTATATTTGTATTATCTATTGCTTATCTATTAAAATCCCTAAATTATCTCGATTTGTTAATTGAGCCAATGGAGAGAAGCAACTTTGTTTCTTATTTTTGATAGCCGCACCAATTGGAGTTTTATTCTTATATTTTTTTATTTTATCAATCAAATTATTTATGTATTTTACTTTTTCCTCTTTTAATTTCATTGTATTTTTTTATTATCTAATTTCATGTTATTGATGTGTTCAAGAAGATGAGTGAACTACCTTTTTAATGAGAAATGGAGGTGAGTATATTTCAAGTTATGTATGATCTTAAAATTTTCTTCTTATTTAACCTGTTATTCTTATTCATCTTCATAACACATGGTGAGTTTGTTTTCTGTTATTTTCCTACGAATTGTATGATTGATTGGTTTTTTTTCCAGTTACTGTTGAATTTTTATAATAATGAATACAATGATTTTATTGTTTTGTTTTATTCTGATGTTTCATTTAATATATTTTATTTTAGAGATTGTAAATAGTTTTCTCAATTTTTATTTTATTATTCATATTACTATTATTATTTTAATATGCTCTTCATTCTCTTTTATGCTTATTTGAGTGTTAGTTTGGATTTTTTTCAAGACTCTATATTTTTTTTTAATCATTTATTTGTGAGAGTAGAAAATGTGAACAAACTCTTACCGATTTATATATTTTTTAAAAATTCATAGCATAGAAATATTGATGATTTTTCATTTATTATATTAATAATATGTGTTCAATGTTTTTTATATTTTTCTTTAAGATATAAATATTTTTTTAAAAAAAATGGTAGGGAGCCTTTAGGTATAGATATGTTGACATTTTATAATATTAGCATATTCTTTTAGCATTTTACACGTTAATAACATATTTTTATTTTTTATTCAATCATTACTTAGTTCTTGTAATAAATATAATTATTATTTATTAAATTAAGCATATAATTTGGAATGCTATATGTCGTGCATTAGCACGTGCGTGATAGCTAGTATTAACTGTAATAAAAAGTGTAGGATTGACAACTTAAGAGTAAAGAATTTGATGAATGTTTGTTATATATTGGTTATTTACATATAGATTTAAAGAACCAAATACTTCAATTGTTTCCATCCTGTTCTTATGTATATTTTTAAATTAATATTTTATTACAAACGCATATATAATTATTAACTATATATACATGATGGATTTAATAATTTCATGGGCTCCCCTGGTGAGGATCAACATGAAAACAGAAAGGAAAGGTAATGTATTCAATTTCAGGTCAAACTGGGTTCAACCAGCCAGTCCATAAAATTTTCAAAATCATCTTCTGTAACCAAACACTAATAAAATACACCACTAAGGTGGTGTTTGGCAGCGACGGAAAGCGGATTTTAAGTACTGATTAATAAGTGCAGAAAGAGGTTGTGATGATAATCTTTAAGAGTTCAGGAAAAAAAGCGTTTGGTTTAACAAAAAATGTTAAGCAGTATTTTAAATAAGTGTGTTTGGTTAACCACTTGACATATGTGCTTATTGGAAGATTATTTTGATCGATTTTATAAGTGTTGAATGTTATTTTGATGTTTGATTAAAATAGAAAAAACATGTGTTTTTAGAGATACTAAAGATTATTCCTTTTTAACATGTTCAAAATACATCAACTATTAATTTGGATTGAAATATCATCTTCAAGAACAATGGTAAATTGTGCTGGATCAACTTACAACAAAATCACAATGGTAAATTGTGATTGATCAACTTACAACAAAATCACAGACTCGCGATTGTCTCACTATATGACCCCATACACCTTTTATCCACCATTAAAGATAAATTCAACAAAAAAAACTGAACTAGAAAAATTCAAACAAGGGAACGTGCAGAGGGGAGGTCGGGCGGGCAGAGGCGGAGGTCGGACGGGCAGCGGCGGAGGTTTTGGACCGGCAGATCGGCGACGATTTCAAACAAGGGAACGTGCAGAGGTCGAGCGGGCAGAGGCGGAGGTCGGACGGGCAGCGGCGGAGGTTTTGGACCGGCAGATCGGCGACGATTTCAAACAAGGGAACGTGCAGAGGCGGAGGTCGGGCGGGCAGAGGCGGAGGTTTTGGACGGGCAGATCGGCGACGATCGGAGGGCGAACGGGACCGTGACACCACCGGTAGGTCCTCACGGTCGTCGTCCCCCGAAGAAGCCCAAGCTCGTCGCGCCTATCACCCCTTCCGAGGTCTCCATTGTCGATAACGCCACCGCCGCCGCCGCGATCGTGAGGAGACGGTGATGGGGGTCGGGTCTCGCGACGGTGATGGGGGTCGGGTTGTCGTCGACGGAGAGACGATGAAGGAGACGATTCGACCAGGATTTGTATCTCTCGATCTGTATTTTTTGGCGATTATGAAGGGATTTACATCGTCTAGGGTTTCACTTTCTTTTCATTTGGTTGGCTTGAAGGGAGAAACATCGTTGAGGAGAGAGACGGTTGGGAGAGGGTTTTTAAACCTATGTCAATACGAGATTTAAGCAGGGGTATATTGGTCTGTTTGTTTAGACGGTGAACTCGCGGTTGACGAGCGGAATTAATAAAAGTGACATCTCCCTCACTTAAAAAATCAGAGTTTTTTTTACTGAAAGGGGTTTTTTAAGTACTGAATAAAGGAGCCAACCAAACACACTAATAACAAAAAAAGTGCTTATTTTCCGCTTTCCCTCTGATAAGTGCTGAATGGAACTTTCACCAAACACAGCCTAATACCAACCATTGATCAATTTTCAAACCAAGTAAAACACATAAAATAATGAAGATCACTACTTTACCAACAAAAATAATAAATAATAAATAAAACAAGAAACCCACAATAAAGACAAATCAATGGGGGACCCCTTTTTGGCCATTTAGGTTCATGGATAATTGCGCAAACATATTGAGACTTTAACAAGTGTTTCACATGTGGTGGTTACATTTTTTTACACTCAAAGGTCAAAGGATGCCAGTTCAATCGGTTACACACACACTACATTAAATAATGTATATAAAATTAGATATTTTATTAAAAAAAAACATATAATTTCATACACAGAAAAAAAATCATCACATTGAAGATTATAAAAGTAATGATGCTTAAGTGCTAACATTAAATATCAGTGGAGTTTGTACCTATAGCTCGGTTCAAGTTTCAGCAATTACCCATTAAAAAATTAATGGTTAGTGGGAATATTATTTATTGCGTGCAGTCCCATCAAAATCAGCTTTAAGAAAACATGCTTTGTTGATTTATTTTGTTGATTTATTTATTTTTTAGGAAAGGTAGACTACCCTTTATTAATGTTATATACAAAAAATTCTTTGCATATTTGCATGTACATCATTCATCGGGTGACACAAGGTTTGAACTACATGGGATTCCATCAGAATAGGCATTATGTGTGCATTTCTATCGTCTATGAATATATATATATATATATATATAGTATATATACACACACATGTAACATACGGATTCATACTAATTAAAACATGTCGGCACGAGGAGGATGTCAGACAGCAGACTTCAACCAACCACATCGCAGTTTATCATAGCCGCGGAGACG
Source organism: Acorus gramineus (assembly GCA_030737835.1). NCBI lineage: Eukaryota > Viridiplantae > Streptophyta > Magnoliopsida > Acorales > Acoraceae > Acorus > Acorus gramineus. The sequence goes on along the minus strand of CM060856.1, from coordinate 5,838,192 downwards.
TGGACGATTTGGTCATATTTAGATAAACGTCGATCTATTAATAAGAGAATATGTGAAAAATATTTTAATGTTATTTACATGATTGAGGTCGGTATATTGTAAAGGCCGAGGTTGCATTTAGAAATGAGAGGTTATGCATCATAGGATAATCACAGTCTTGGCGACTCATTGGGCATTGGGTTAGTTTGGTAAAGGGATAAGTTGTGGGATAAGAGGTAATTATGGGGATAAATGAGTGAGAGGACAATTTATCCATGTTTAATATAAAAAAATAATCGGGATAAACTACGGACAATTATCCTAATTTTGAAATAAAAATGGGAATATTTTGTTCCACCTAAAGCCTAGTTTGATAAAGGGATAAATTTCTATGATAAATTAGCCTAATTTATGAGGATAAAAAATTCACTATTTTTATCCAGATTTATATTTGTTAATATTTTTTATTATCCTCGTTTTTTGTGTTCTTATCCTCAATCTTGCATTTGGATTAAATATGGGATAATTTTAAATTTTTTAAAAAAATACTAAATCCACCCTCTTATTAATGAGGCATTAATATTGTTTAGTGGAACACATTCTTTTTTTTTTTTTTTTTTTTGGATGGGTAGTCATAAATGTTATCCCAATTTTACAAAATATGGATAAAAAATTAGGACAAATCTATTCCACCTTTTACCTAGAACAAACTATCCCCATTTTTTTATCTCAAAATGTGGACAATTATCCATACTTTATCTCCCTTTTTAATGTCATATGGGATAACAAGTTATTTAACCCAATTTTTTCCTTATCCCAACTTCTTATCCCATGCCAAACTAGGCCTAAAAGTCGGGATAGCATTTATCTCAACTTTTTGTTTCAATTTTAACAAATGTAAATATCAACAATTTTGATAGATATTTTATCCTTTAATTTGGAACAATTTATCACCAAAATTTTAATCCATTGTCAAATTAACCCATTTGGATTAAAAACCTCTTCTAACCCGAGGGGATAGTAGGTGCGAGTGAAACTTTTATTTTTTCTTGTTTCTTTATATCTTTCTTGTCTATTCTCCCTCCTTTCAGAGTTTATAATTCAAATTCATAAATAAAATCAGGTACTAAATATCTTTCTTTGAAAAAAAAATTGTAAAAATAATATTCATATTTACCAAAGAAACGATATTATCTGTTTTTTTTTTTTTTCCCCCTTTAAATCTCTCTCTAAATGGATCCCATTCCAGAAGATATTCAGGTCCACGCAGAGATTAGATTCCCATTTGTAAAAGAAGTCACTTTCCAAAGAGATAGTTAGGTCCACATAAATAGTTTGGCTACCCCCCAAAAAACTGCAAAAACAACATCACCAAACTTTGGCAGTATGTGCAGTGATTGAGCCTACCTACACAAAAGATTCAAAATATTTTGCCAACTAATTAACAAGGGAAGGTTGGTTGTTTTTGGTGGTCACGGAAAATCGGCGTGGCTAATTAGGGCCGGAATTAGCGGCGATGATGCATGTCGGCCGTCTTAGAAGCCCTGTTGATGATGTGGCATGCCTCTGAAAGAGAAGCTTCGATGTGCATTTGAATCATGATATATATGACATTAATAATAAGATGGAAATTTTCAGGTCAGTTATTCCGGCCAATGAAGTTTTAACACTTTTTTTCTCGGGTAGAAGAATTAAAGAATATATATATGAAAGAGAGTATGAAAGAGCTAGCTAGGTGAATAAGCTAAAAAAGCAAAAAATATATATATATATATTTGTTTGTAAGGATTAAAGAACAGTTGGATACAGCTATATATGTTCGAATATGGGAGAATTAGATGATATTGGTATTTTATATCTTTCTAAAATTATATTATTTGGTATAAGATAGAATGACATGTTGAATCATTTATCATCTGTTCTTATAACTCGTCGTGGAGACATGTGATTTCATCTTTCATAAATGTTTGTTCACATTTTATTTAATTTTTATCAATGATCAATCAAATAACAAAAATTTTATTTTTTTCATTTTTTAAGAAGAATGGCTATAAACACAACAAAACAAATTATGTTTATTCCAGTGCTAAAGTTATCTATATCATAATAATTATTTGTCTTAAAATAACTTTTGTCTCTATTAAATGAAGATAGATAAATGAATCTAAACCTGACAAAAATGAAGTACTAGATAACCTGAAATATTGAAAATATAATTATAAAAAAAATCACTATTTAGAAGAAACTTTGCTTTTTTTAATTAAGGAGGCTAAACTTTGGTAAAAGCCTAGGCGGAAGCCATGATGGCCAATGCACTTTGTCCCTGTTTGAATAACGACATAAGTTATAGTTAAGAAAAAAATCTTCTTAACTCCTTGAAATCTTCTTAAAATCACAAAGTTTTTTTAAAATCAGACAATTGTCCTAGGTCCCATAAAGTATATATGGTTAATGAATTTAGTCCCCAGTAAAAAATATATCGAAATAAGTCCCCAAAAACTTACTAAAATCATATTCAGTCCTTACAAATTTTATAAAATCAGATTTAGCACTTTTGTGAGATGAAAATACACTCGTCATTTTTTAACATTCCCATCTCCTTAAATGTCATCCTCAACTGTAAAAAATTAGTCGTTGAACTTCATTTGATCTACAAAATTGAATTTTTTTTCAGCATTTTCACTTCCTCAATCTCATCACAAAGACTGAATAAAAAAATTTATAGCTTTATCAAATCCATTACAAAATCAGATAAAACAATTTAAAAACCAAATTAAAATTTCATAATACATTTTCAACTCAAAATTACTAGCAACAAAAAGTACAAGACCTTGATTAGAAAACTATAATTCGTTCAATAAAATTTAAATAAATCAATATATACTTTTAGATCATCACAAGGACTTTTTTTCGATTTTCATAAGTTTAATTGGACACGTGGGTCCCAAATCATTTATTATTAGAGAACTACACGGTCATGCATCATCATCAAAAAGAGAAGCGGTTCTTCCGCGGTCTCGAATTCTTTCGACATCTCCTATTCTCTCATCCAAAAGGAGTTTATACCTCTAACACTTGGTCCATATTTTCCTTCATATACCACTTCGCAACAATATATTTAACAGATGTGGGTCTAAACTTGTAAAACTTTATATTATGTTTTAGATAACAGAATGATCAGAGACATAGGGACAACTATTTTTTATTTGATGAAAAAAATGGTCCTGCCAACAACAAATTTAAACAGGAACTGGTATATAATCATCAAACCCAGTATAAACATATAAATACACCTAAATAAAGAATATGAACATCTGCATATATAAGTTTTTAGAATCAAACACAGCAATGTCTGTCACCACAGCCTAAGATAAATAAGCAAGGGAAGATAGAGAACAGAAAATAAAAATAAAAAACTGACATTGGACACAAAATTAATATCTGGAAACAGAGCTCTCCCTCATGTTGCATTATCTCCAGATGTGTAACCATGAGACCTGAAGGACTAAGTACCCGGTGATAAAAGAGCAACAAAATAATTAATCTTCCCATAGAAAAGAAGTCATCAGCACACATGTTAATCACTCTCATTAAAATTTAACTACAACTTTTTGAGAGTGAAAATAAGTACTAATAATCAGTATTCCTAATACAAAGTGCATGATGAATTTATGACATAGATGTGTTATTCCAGGATCCTAGAATTACTATAACTTATCCAAGCATAACAATATTATGACAAAACATTGAAACAAACAGCTTTTTTGAACCACCCCGCTTATCAGGTCTTATCTGGCATTGTGCTACATAAATAAAGGTTCCAATACATATGGGCATAAAAATGGAAATGAAACAAATCATTTAGAATATAATATATAATAAACGAAGGCCATATTTTCTCTACATTATGATGAGCAGAAAACACCCATCTGAAAAAATTAATTACAAGAAAGGAAACATCACTCTATGATGAACATACTGCACATTTTCAACAGATTCTCACCAAATGAATCCTCAAACAGCACACTTAAGACCTGAAAGGTAAACCTGACTCTGGATCACGGTCGCTCCAATCATAAAACCAGGCATAACCATTAGACCGATTTTTGGCCTCTCACCACCCTCACCCATAACCACGTTTTTTACTACGCTTTCCATGTAAACCTCTGAAAACTCAGTCCCCTTACTCACTTGGAATACTTTGACCTTGGGATCAAATGAGTATGACAATCTGTGGAGAAGCCAAATCGATTTGGCCAATTTGAGAAAGGCCTGGTAGAAAGGTGTCCTTGGATGTCCTCCATTCATTACATAGCTCCTCTGATCCAAATTCCCAAAGAATGATGCTTCCATCTTTGGATGAACAACCAAAAGGTACTTGCTTCTACAGAATTTCCCAAATAATGAATCCGGGCTTTGGCTCAAAATGTCAAGCGGATCCATTGTCCTTATTGCCAGATATTGATGGAAGAAGCCCTCACTAGAGACTGTCAAATCGTCAGTGTCAACAGAAAATTTCTCTTCATTGAACCCACTAAACATCCGTTGACAAATATGGGATTCAAATGCATATTTTTTGTGATCACGCTTCACATAAATAACTGCAGGTTCAATTGAGCGAGCTGCTGCATCAAGATTCCACCCGGCTGATTTCATCATGTTCATCAAAGGTTTTGAGAATCCATGGATGGCTTTGTATGCAGCATCTACAACAGAGGAAAAAAGGCCAGGGCTCAATTCAACAGTAAGGTAACTGTTCTCTTCTTCGGAACCATCTGGTCCCTTGCCAAGCAGACCCCTCTGCTTGATCTGCTTCTCAAGTTTCATCTTCTTCTGGTTTGACTCTTGTATACTTTGCTGTAATTGGAGTATCTCAGCATCCCTGTTATGTATCTGAGATTGAAACTTCTTCACCAATGCCTCATATGCCTTCAAAATGCTCTGCTGTTCTTGGATTTCTGCAGCCAAACGGGAATCCTGAGGTGAAGCAGGAGTGGGTCTGGGATTGCTCTCTCTGTAAGAATGCTTGAGTTCAGAAAGTTTCATTAGCTCATCAATGACAAGTTTGTCGGCAGCTTGTATCTTGTCAGGGTCATAAGGAGTATGAGCAGACTGGAGTTGAACATAGGCCGCTTTCAATGAGGAGATATTGTTAAAAATTCTTGATATCATTGTTTCAATTGAATCCTGATTCCGACAAACGGTTTCATCCATGGGTTGAGGATACACCTTTTGGTTACCGTTGTCACGGTTCTGGGCTTCTTTAGATCCTGCACGTAGCATCACTACTGTCTTTGGAAACCAATGACTGACAGTATTTCAAAAGGAGTAACCTGCACATTTCAGAAATGAATACATAATTATGATTTGATCTTGAAGTCTACAAGCAATTTCTCTTTCAAAAAATATACATTGAAAGCAAAAAATACAACCTCATCACATTTATTTCCTTCTTCAATCTCCAAACTATGGCATGCCACATATAGATGATGAAATTTATGAACTATACAGACATAAACCAAATGTTATACAAGGCAGGGTGGTGACAAACCCCACAAAAAAAAAATTGGTATGCTCTACAAATCCATTGTCGTTATAAAATCAATCTTCCCTTAAATTATATCTATTCCTGGCCAGAACCAGTTAACCAATGATACCAAATCTTGTTCTAATTATAGTGAGTGAAATGGAAACAAAAAATGCGGCAGAAAACAACGATAGCATACTTACGAAAATACCATGTAATGTTATTACTGAGCAAAGCATAGTCAAGGCACAAGGGTTTGCCTATTGCTTGAAGTGCAAGACACAAGCCAGATTGAGGTAAGGGGAAAATATTAACAAAAAATTGAAAAAATAATAATAAATACATTAAGTATAATACATTTGGACCATGATTAAGAAAATTATTGCCTCATAGTAACTCAAATTGGTTAGAACCTTATTCCTGCTACTCCCCTGATTGCCGACTGTGGGTGGTGGCAGAGGGCAGTGGGAGGAGGGGGAAAGAGAAGCAGAGAGAGAGAGGGGGGGAAAGAGAAGCAGAGAGAGGGAGGGAGGCAGAGGGCGGTCAGGAGGAGGGGGGGTGGAGGTGACCGGCGGATTTCGCCACCCTCTCTCTTTCTCTCTCTCTTTCCCTTCTCTCCCCTTCCTCCCACCGCCCATCCGCTACCACACTCCTACACCCACCACTACCATTGCCCTCCTCTGCCCACCACCTCCGATGCCGTCCCCTGACACACAATCCCCCCCCCAACTCTCCTCTTTTTCCTCTTTTCTAAACTTTTCTTCTTCCAGGTTGCAACTCCACCCCACAACAATAACCCCCCACACCCCCCTCCCCCACCAAAAAAAATAATAATAATAATAATTGAGTAATAATTGTTTTGCATGGTTAGTGCAAGCCAGTGTCTACAAAAGAAATCTCCTCAATTGTTGTACTAGCCTAAGGTGTTGCTTTGTATTGTTTATGCTTTCATATTTTGGGCATTGTGTTATGCTATCCCATTCTAATAAAATGTGGTTGGATGCCTACCATTTTTTTCACAAACAAAAAAAGAAAAGAAAAAAGCAAGACACAAGTCAGGTGGCAAGAATTGTGCTCACAAAACTGAAGCATAGGTCACAATATGGAACAATGATTTTAAATTTTTTGTGACATACTAATACAAGGAAATGTTATATGTGATGGCAAGCCATATCCATCTAATGTTGTGATGTATACACATATTACTTTTAATTGACTGGAGCTCGTGGAGAACATATGTGCATGCAATGGATCAAATGGGGCAATATATACATTTTGATATTTTTAAATATTTTTTGAACATCAGGGGTATGATTTGGGGTGACCGTATACATTTTGGGGTTGGTGACTCGGGGTGACCGCGGCCACAAAGCAAAACCGACACAAACGTTTGTTCCCGCGGTAGTTTGGGCCATACGGTTGGCTAGGAATCAAGCAGTCTTCCGCGGTTCGAGGGTTTACCGAGAAAACGTTTGGGATATGATTTTTTTCCCTTAAGTCGTGGGGCACAAGTCTAGCGGGGGCTTCGCATGTCATGTATGTAGGGGGGGAAATCCTTATTGAGGATCAACTATTATGTCTTGGTCCTCACCGGCTAACCGGTAGAGCCCTCTTCTACAGTGGCTCGGTGTAGCCCTTTTGGGCCGGAGTCTTGTTTTTCCCTTCTGGGCATTTGCTATGATCTTAATACAATCTAGGCACATGCCTATCAAATTTAAAAAAAAAAAATATTTTTTGAACATGGTTTTCTAAGTGCATGTCTTCTTTTTTATAGGTAAGCGGTAGTACTTGAACCTATGACCACATGATTGCAAATTATTTTGTCAACTATTGAAATGTGAGTCCATCCCTTCCAAAGTGTTCTAAAAAGTGGCGCTAGGCAGGGACTAGTCCGCCGCCTAGGCATAGGCAGGCCCTTCCTGCATCGCTTAGGGCATAATCGCCCTATCTAGGCGGTCGGCCGTCTAGGCGGGTATAGGCAAGCCTAGGCGGGAACTAGTTGGCCTCAAAAAAAAATAAAAATTAGTTTGCGTATAAAAATCATGATTTTTTTGAATTATTTAGTTGCTGACATTTTCTCTTTATCATCTACGTAATATGTAATAGTTGCACCTATTAGTTATTATCTATGCCAAACAACAAAAAGAATAAGAACAAAAAGAAGAATAAGAATTTAAAGCCTCCATAAGAATTGAGAATGAAGGCTAAGCATACCAACTCACTTCGTTCGTTCCTTCGTCAATGCACTTGCACATTTTCTATTCATGATTATTTGCATAATTACACTTATGTTCTCTTCATAATTTGTCCATGTGATAGTTGAACGTTTTCTCTTCATAAATATTTATGTGTTAGGTCATTCATCTTCCTTAGTTTATTGTATTTATTTTATTTTTTCAACATTTAGGTATCACGCACACACACACACACACACACGTATGTATTATTTTGTGTTAGCTGATTAATTCCCACTTAGTCGATTAATCCCTAGTCCCCTCAACCGCCCGACTAGCAACTAGCGTCAAACGCTTTTTAGAACATTGACAAAACATAACAACAAGTGAAAAAAAAAAAAGGTGAGAAACAATGCAATCTACAACTATCAAAAAAAAAACAATGCAATCTACATAAAGTAGAGAAAACCAAGATCGCGGATTCCCAACTTCAACAAACAATATGGTTAATCATTTGAGTATCATTCTCTCCTCCATATGAAGAATCAGACAAGGTGATCCTAAGACATGGGGCATCTAAGAAATAAACAACAAATAGAAAATGAGACAAGCTAATCAAGCAGTCACTTTCCATAAACCTTCTTTTGTATGGCATTGAAGACCTTCTATGTCAAGCCCCCAGTGCTCAAAAATTGCATTATGTAAAAACATTTTACACTCAAAAAAATCAAGGACGGTTTAAAAAAATCAAGATTTTCAAAATTCCCACAACACCACATCAAACATAAACGTCGCTCATTGAGGGGATATACTCACACCTTGTAAAGGATCCACATGCAAACTGATTTTCAGCACAATCATCCCATTTATTTAAACATACGACCAAGAATAACAAATTATAGAAAAACAAGCCAACCAGAAGTGTTACAAAGCAGTCAAACTCAGAATATCATATCCATTACACATTAACCAGACATCAACCAAACCGATCTCAAGCTGTCCTTAAACAACAATCAATCCTACACCATACCCATAAGGCTACATGTACTGGATACCCCCCATATGTAACTGGTGGATTGGATTTTTCCCATCCATTTTTTAATCCAATTCACGATCAGATCAAATTACGCAATACTTTCTACCATAGAAATTCACAAAGATTCATCCAAATTAAAAATAAATAAATAAAATCTATTTATACTCAACTGGTTCCAAATGCCCAACAATGAAAAAAATTTAAAAAATTATAGTGGATAAAGGCATGTCAATAATACCTATAAACATCGCAAGTCGGTTACCGGAGAGAACCGAAAAACAAAATAAACCTGCTGCATTCATGAAATACAAACCCAAATGTCATTCAAGTTTGATATATATATATATATAGAGAGAGAGAGAGAGGTTGTTTGTACCTTAAGGAAGAAGCAACGAATCACTCGATTGGGATTGGGGATTTCAAAACCTCCATTCAAAGGTTCTCGCCTAAAACGATCTCCAATTCGAGTTGAATTTGAGAGAAATAAAAAGCAAAACTACGGATTTTAATTTTAAAAATATGTTTTTCTTGGGCGAATGGAATTCAGGGTTTTTGCTTGAATGATTCTCACCGATTTTCTTTCGGTTCTCTTTTAGTACGATGGAACCACCACGGGAGAGACAGAGAGTTGAAAATAAGGCTTCGATAGTCGATATTCGATCGGACGGATGAGAGAGATAGACCATCCTCGAGTAGCAAAGAATACATGCGTTGGACGGTTGGGTGACGATGGCTGATATGAACGGCTACGATTGGGCTTCGACTCTGGTAGGTGATACGGTCCCCCCGCGGTGAGGTTTAGCTATATGTATCTCTCCCGCGTCATGTCCTTTTTAAACTGAGGGAACCTCTTAGTGGCACTTTTGGTATGTTGACCTATATATTTATGATACAAAATTTTAAAATGATATTATAATTGAAGGTGATGTGTACCCTCGATAAGAGGTGAAGATTTGAGTTCTCCTATGATGAACCTATACCTATAGAACTCTAGACACCAGTGTGATGCCGGTCAATGGAACTCCGACACTCAAGCTAGTAGAAAAGATTCAGAAATCTCAATAGAGTGGACAATTAAAAAATGTTTACTTTAAAGTGTGATCCCCTCTCCTCCTTCCCCGTCCCCTTTTTGAGCCGAGTGAGTAACCACATTTTTCCCGTCAAATTATCTCCCTATCTCGGTAAATATTTTCTAACATAGAAGATTTTACAAGGTACAACATTCGAGGTTCGTTATGATATCATGATCGTGTGTCATTGTCTCATTTACGCCAACTGTGACTACAGTGGGTTGTGGCAAACTGTTTGCCAAATCCAAGGCACACCTCTACCAGTTTGGCTGGACAGAGTGGTCTCAATCTTGCCCTAGAGTCTAAGTGGTTGCCACTACCTGTAGTTAGGATTGGACCTGGACCTAGGTCTGGCCTTTGGATATCCTTGGATTTTTTTTGGATTTCTTGCATCAAAATATAAAATTTGTACGGTAATTGATTTATGAAATCGCACCCCTATCCAAACTAATATATCCACCCTTGACCGGTCATGTTCTTCCGATGTCGGACCGAATTACCTGACAACCCGATTCATATGGACATGTGGCACTTTCGGAGAGAGCACATAATTTCCCCCCCTACAATAATAATATCATTGTTAATAAAATATTGATGATATCTTATATAATATTATTTATTTTATATTTTTTTTATGAAATGATAGACATGAGTCTTAATTTTATAAATTAAATGGATTATACCCAAAACAAAGAAAGGTATGGGAGGGCCCTACCGTGAAAATAAGATTTTACAAAACTTACTCTTCAACAACTATTTTTTGTCAAAAGTAAAATATTAAATCAAATGTGAGTCTAAGATAAAAGTGGTTTATAAAATAAGATTAACTTACTAAGTTTTAAAAGATAAATGGGAGTTTAATTTATTCCTAAATAGTCAAAAGAATCATTTTCTATAAGTAAAGGAAGAAGGCATGAAGTGAACTTGTCTTAAAGCATGATACATGAACACATTTTTAAAAAGCCTGAAAAAGAATCACTAGTTGTTGTCTTCCTTTAAAATATATATATATTTTTTTTTATGATTTCTTTAATTGTTGTATGTACCTTTTATTTGTTTGGTTGAACAACTGTGTTTCCTTCATAGATTCGGTTGGTCTGATTTAAGTACTGGAAGAAGTTTAGACTAATGCGCTTGCATTCACTTTCATGGGTTTTCATTGACACCATATCCTCCATTGTCAGCAATATTTTTGCTGTTTAGGTGGTGCTTGATAAATTTATAATCTTGAAAATAATAGACAATCAATAAATTTTAGCACACGGGTTTCTAAACTATGTGTTATTTCGATCATTCTTAAAACATTATTTTTTTCAAATGATTTAATTAAATTATTGTGATAAAATCACATCTAGATGGATATTGTTGGTGTTTGGATCCAAGATTAAATGCAAGAAACGAAATTTATTTAACATTATCCCTAATTAATTGAAGTATTCTCTATGTAGACCACACTTTCTTTTGAAGAAACCTGAGTTCGAATCTTGTACAATCTACATACACTATGTCAATGAAGCTACAAATTCTAAAGAGTCCTGATCTACTACATGAGAGATTTATAGGTAGGGTTGATCCGTCGATGCAGACAGACAGTGTGATTTATTTATAGGCTAAAATGTATGATTTCTTATAAATATTTTTAATTAAATTATTACCTACCGGCCGTGGCTAAAGTTATTGTTTTATATTTATTTGTTGAATTTTTTAAAAAAATTTCTATTTGATAGTTCAAAAGTCATTCAACAATTTCCTTCTCCTGGATATTTCATAATTTAAAAATTCTTGAATATTTAAAAATTCAAGAGTTCACTCAAGTTTAAATAAAACATATTCATAATTCAAAATATAACATAGCTACATCAAAAAATTTCTTATATAATCCTCTTTGTTTGAGCCTCCAGTTCCTTGCAACTCTCCTCCGACGTCGACTTTCCAGAGAGGATTGTGCTTCTCAAAAAAACCAAGGGATGAAGAGTTGATCTCTGTATGAAAAGCATTGCATAGATTATAATATAATTAAGCAAAGGATACTGTGTTCACTTTCAAAACAAAAGAAAAATTTTGGAATTCAACTACCCATTCTCTGCCAATGGGAGTCTATAAACATCCAAGCTATTCTACCACAAAAATTCATTACATCTATTTTACAACCATATAAGAGTTAGATGTGAACCATTGTTGTGGAATATGAAGCTTGGAACCACACAAAATTATATAAGAGTTCGAATTTCATTCATCTTTTTAACGCACGATTGATTTCATCGTTTCATTTGCTGGTTCTAATATTGAATTCAGAGAACAAATAGACATGATATTTAAATTTTGTGACACGTGATTCTAGTATTGAATTCCCATAACATAATGAACAATATTGAATGTAGCAAAACAATATATATCTCTAAAAAAAAGAATTACACTTACCAATTTAACGTGGGTGGGGCATCATGTGTTGTATGAAATTCTGCATCTGCTCCATATTTCTCTTCATTTTTTCAATTTGATATTCAAGGTCTCTTTCTCTGTCATCATGGGACCTCTCTTTCTCCTCCTGTGACCTACGTAAGTCCTCCATCTGACTACGCATATCATGTAATTGAGAGCATACATTTGAATAACTACCTTGTGATTAGGCCTGTCAACGGGTCGGGTCCAGACCCAGACCCGACCTGACCCCGACCCGATTACATGTGTAATATACCCGACCCGATTTGGACCCGACCCGGCGGACCCGAACAAACAAACGGGTCGGGTCCGGGTCCACCCCGCCCCGACTTGTTGGACCCGAGACCCGATTGTTTTATTAAAATATGCTCATATATTATAAGACCATTAGTATTAGTTGATACATAATTTTATTTCTTACTTAACTTATTTTTGTATCCACAAGTTCATAAATCATAATCATAATAAGCCCATAAATCATAAGTCATAATCATAATCATAACATTTTTTTCGGTGTGTTGATGTTGCAACTTGCAAGAACTTGATTGTTTAATATGTAATAAACTTAGTAATGTATTGTCGTCGGTTTGTTTTAGACAATTAACTTATTAGCTTTTGAATTTGTATAATTAATTAGTTTGTTGCATGATTTATGTTTATTATTTAGGTTAATATGTTAGTATTTATTGTTTTGAATGTTGTTTAGCTTAATATTGTTTTGAATGTTTGTATAATTAGTTATGTTTATTATTTAGGTTAATATGTTTTTTATGTTAGTGATTATTGTTTTGGATGTTGTTTAATAATTCATTTATTTCTTTTGAATTGTATAAAATTATATTCAAACATAGTCTCATTAATAATAATGTTTTATTACAAAAAAAAAAAAAGAATAATAAGGTAAACAAATATATGAGTTCTTTTTGTTTTTTTTTTTTTTTTTTACCAACCATCCGGGTCGGGTCGGACCCGGACCCGACCCGGGTCCGGGTCTACATTTCCCCAGACCCCCGGGTCTTGAGTTGGACCCGGACCCGCCGGGTCTTGCCACTGGTCGGGTCCGGGTCCACCCCGACCCGACCCGGGCCCGACCCGTTGATAGGCCTACTTGTGATCGATTTGATGATTGTCCAAATACAATGGCAGGTGTCGGTCCTAATCCAAATCCACGCACTCGTCCATGTCGCTCTGACCCTTTAATGGTGGTGTATATATTATCACCCATATTGGAGCTCGACTCCTGTGTTGAGGCTATCTCTCTAAAACATGACTTTATAAAAAAAAAATCAAAATTAGTTACAATTTATTATCATATATAATACTCATATACACATACTGAAATGAGTTTTTTTTGTAAAAAACTACACCATTATCTCCGCGGAGTGCGGATCTGATGGCGACCCATCTTCACAATTTAGCTCATTTGAACAACTCTCATTATATTCATTATGAACTCTGTCACCGGTATCATGTATTCAAAAAGCATCTTGTAGCATTCCTGGCATATCATCTCCCTCATTAGATTCATCAGTGCTATATTCATTTTGAAAATTTTCCCCATGATAATACCAAGTGGTGTAGTTAAACATTATTCCCTTCCACAATAAGTCACCATGAACATCATCCCATTCCTTATGATATACATTGCGACAATCAAGACATGGACATTTAATTTCATTTTCAAGGGTTGACCGACTAAATGCAAAATCTAAAAACTTAACTACTCCATCTAGATATTCATGACTATTTCTTAGCTTTTGCATCCAACTTTTATCCATTACGACAAAGTAAAAAAAATCACTGCAACTAATTCAAATAAAACACCTGTTTTTGAGAGAAGGAACATAGCTAGAGGTCAGTTTGCACAAAAAATTTACATTAACGAAGTGAACATCCACATTAATAGACTTGAAAATTGAACTACTAGTGAGAGAAACTTGTCGTTCATGAATTATGAATAAGCCAAATCTGATAAGAACATCATTGTCCACATTGCATTAAACAGTCTCCAGAAAATTTTGTTGCCTGAGTGTAATGATTTAATCCAGATTCTGAATAGCTTGTTGCCTCCACCAAGTTATGAATTTTTTAAAAGTACAAACTTGTATGATGAATATATGCTTTCACAAAAAATAAAATATAAACTCAAATAACATGCATGAATATCTTTTTTCACTTTTCTAATCTAGTATAAATTAACCTAACATGTTCATAGAGTAGTCCAGGGAAAGTGGGGGCTGCAATTTAGAAATACTTCTCAAGGAATACATTTAACACAGGCCATAATTGTCGGCCGCTCTCCAAATGGCATAAAATATCAAGGTTATTGTTCAACTCCAATTCATATGATGATCTGTAATTGTCATGGCTATACAATAAAAAGTAAAATAAGGACAAACCAGATAAAAAATGTATAATATATAAACCTTTTCACTGGCAGAAATATTTGTTCTTCCCTCAGCTTCTCCTGCAGAAAGAGCTCCAATGCCAACTGATGGCAATACTGCAAAACCATTTACAAATGAATCAATAAGAAGACCTCCAAAACAAAATTCAGATTTTTAAGCAAAAGAATCAGCGATGCTTTGTCATGTACTCTTTTAATGCCACTGTGAATAATTGGCAGTGTTTTAAATATCGATGTAATCGATATATCGATTAGGGGTCCAATCGATATATCGATCGATGTATCGATTGGCCAATTTTTATTTTTTTTTTGAAAAAAAAAAAATGAAAAAAATAGCAAAAAAAAAAAAAAAAAAAGAAAATTGTAGAAAATAATGAAAATGAATAAGAATAATTTGATATGAAGATATTAATAATTTTACAATGATTTTGATTTGAAATAAAAATGCATAACCAATTAACTACAACATAAAATTATATACCCACCATAAAACATAACACTATAAAAGTGAGAAAATTTTATTTAAATAGATAATCTTTTGCATTGGTTACAAAATTTTCTCCTTGGGTTCCACCTAATAGTGTGTCATAAGGATTATACTGATTGTACCAAACTTAGTGGATCCTATAACAAAAATAACTAAGTAAATAAATAACATTTTTTAAATTCAATACATTTTAAACTATAAAAAAGTAGATATATGTGAGATTTCAAAGGATAAATGGTGTTTTTTTTTATTACTATAAGTTAATATTTGAAAAATGTTAGACGTGGATTGAATATAAGGTCAGATGCAGTACATACTTTTTTTTATATAAATAATACATTTTATTCAATGAGTTATTTTATTTTTTTATTAAAATAAATACTCAAATAAATTGACTCATTCATATTTATCCCATAAGTTATGTGTTTTTTTTTTTAAAATATATATTCTAATAAACGGTATCAAATCATTTGTAAAAGGTGTAAATTTTTTTAATAAAATATATATTTTATTAAAATATAATAACTAATAAAAACATACTAGACTGGATCATAAAATTATAAGGATATAATAACACTTTTTTGTAATATTTTTTTTTTTGAGTTAAACACTTTTTTGTAATATTATAAGGATATAATAACATGGGTTTCCATCACCTCCCCTTCTCTCTCTCTCTCTCTCTCTCTCTCGGGTCAACTCAGAAGTCACCATTTAATCCATGAAACAAAAAAAAACGTCTTCAATTAAAACTTACTTTTATTAAACTTTGTGACCCCACTTTCTCAAAAGAAGACCTGCTCACATGGTAAAAAAAAAAAGCAACGATATATCGTCGATATATCGCTGACGTCAGCGTGGTTTCGATAAAACCTCGTGAAATCACCGTGATTTTGCGATTTCATCGCCGAAAATGATCGATATATCATTCGTGATTTTAAAACAATGATAATTGGAAGAGAAATTACACTGTTTTGCTATGTTAGAAAAGTGGGATGCATTATATGAAGGGGGAAAAAGTGATATAGGTGTAACATGTCAATGGATCAGATACAAGGGGAAAAAGTGATAAGATACAATAAAACATCAGTCTTACCACGAGTCCTGACCAGCCCACTTTAAGACAAAAGCTTGAAGAGGTTTAGCAATTGGAATTATAATCAGATGACTAATTGACACTGGCCATTAAAGACTAAATAATTAAGCAATGGATTCCAAAGCACAATCCACAAATTCATAGGATAGGATCCAGTCAGCTCTCATCAAAATCCAATATACTGACATGTATCACCTCAAATATGTAAAATTTAAAGTTCATGATAACAAAAATGGTTGGATCACACATCCAAATTGCCAGTAAAAGTTGGTGAAAGGGACTGCAATGACAAGAAACCATACAAAGGAAAATGTTGGTGAAAAGGGGGTAATGGTGCATGAGTGGGAAATAAATTAATAAAGCTCATTTTTTTTCCAGAGAGGGCCATCCAATGAGCATATAAATTAGAAAAGGAGAACAACTTCCCAAATCCATCATACTCCCCATCTTTTCTAAACCTGAATCAATAAAGATCGAACACAAATTCTAAAAATGTCATTCTCATGTTTGTGGTTCGATCTCCTATGGCATTATTTATGATGAACTATAGAAATTGTGAATGTAAAAATTAAATTCAATCATTCAATCAAACTGGATATCACTATAAACCATTCTAATCACTAATGTGTGGAACAAAAAAAAAAAATCGTTAGCAGAAAACTATATACATAAAACAAACCTAATAGTGAAAAGCTATCACACTCAAACATTAAACAGAATATACAATACCACTCAAAACAAGAAAAGAGCAGATTATTCATTTTTATAGATAAAAAATTTAACATGATAGAGGAAAAGAAACCCCATTCCATAGGCAGATTGAGTGCTGATGAATTACGTAAGGCATTGTTTGCAATAAATTGAGGCATGAGAACAAGCATTAATCAAAGTATGGTAAATAAAATCTAGAAATCTCGCTGAGAGGCTTCTTCAAGATGAATAAACCAAACAAAATGATGCATCTCTTTTGCATTTCCTAATTATGAACAATATTAAAACGAATCATAATTCCCAACAAAAAGTCCTTCAGACTATCAATAGAATATGGAAAAAGCAATCGATCAGATGTGACAACCTTCTTTTGGCGGCAGATCATGCGAGAGATGGCCGACGAGGCGGTTCAGGGGAGGCGTGGGTTTGGGTGAAAAGGGACAGCAGCGGGCCGTCGGTAAAGAACTATCCGCGGCAGCCATTCCCGTGGCTAATAATTGAGAGCGAAACATATAGTCAGGCAACCTACCCGCGACGGCCATACTCTGGCAGTTGGTATTAAAAGTTTTTGCGACGGCCAAAGAACCAGTAACACAGACTAAGAACATCTTCAAAAGCCTCTCTAATGTTTCCTTACATTATAGAGAGCCTTTTTTTTGTTTTTTATCATTTCAAAAGCTACCTCATTCTTATCATATCTTCATTTCAAATGACCCATTTACCCTAATTCATACATATAAATTTCAAGATATTCAAATATAAAATAAATAAAAGTACATTCTAAAATTTATCAAGATTTAAAATAAAAATAATTTAAATAAAATTATTAATAATATCATCAACTACTACAAAATCTTGACAACAATAGCATTCATAACATTAAAATTCATGGTGATTCAAAACATTAAACATTAAAAGATCTTGACAACAATCAACTACTACAAGTTCTTGACAACAGAAAACATTAAAAAAATACAATTACTACAAGTTTAGTGCTCTGAAAATTGTCGTTGTAGAATTTCTATTTGACGCCTTTGATAATACTCCTTTAGCATATCGGACATTCAACTCGTATCGACTAGCATTATCCTCTCTTTCTCAACATGTTGTTTCAATCAGAGTTTTTCTTGTGCTTGTTGGTAGGTCTTTTCATAATTTTCATACATTTCTTGTGGTTGTGTTTGTTGGTAGAGAGGAAGATGGAATACATTTGGGGGAGATGATTTTACTATGGTTGAAAAAAAAATGAGAGAGTTGGTTGAAAAAAAAAGGAGTTTTGTTGAAAAGGATAAAAAAGTCTTTTTACATTGTATTTTCCCTACAATGCTCCATACAAGGAGTCTTTTGGGTCATTTTTTTTAATTTCCAGCTTCCTATGTTAGGGAATGAGCAGCAGACGCCCTCGTTTTGTGAGGTTTTTTAAGAGATCCTTTCAGTGACGGCCAGCTATTAGCCATCGCGAATATTAAATTTTTATTTGTTAAGAAAATACTTGGAGAAAAATTATTTATCTATATAAATATTCTTTAGGGTTCCATGACAAAACTTGTCAGATATACAATGTAGAAATCCATTGAGTGGTTGAGAGAATTCTTAAGAGATGTAACTCTATGAGAATGTTTGTGAGTTTGTTTTTATATCTCAACTATTATAGGGTATTATCTGTTTTAGTTATGTGAATGTAGGCCTGGACCAAACTATGTGTATCTTGTGTTCTTCGTGTGATAATGTTTCATTCTTGTGTTTGATCTCCAGTTTGTTTGTTCATTGCCCGTTGTCATTAGAATATATATTTTATTTATTTGATAACATTATATACATTGTTATATGATGTATACTACTTTAAAAAATAAGAGAGACCGGTTAAATTGTATTGTGTCTAACAGTTTCCAAAATAAGAAATTAAATTGGTCGGTCTCCCAATCTAACAATTTATTAAAATTAAATTTAATTGTAACTGACATTTTCGTTCGAAAAATGATATTTCCATCCCCCCCTTTTTGCAACCCACAGATTTTTTTTAAGTATATATTTAATTAAAAAAAATAAATTCTTTTATGAAAAAAAATGCAAATAATCATACTCATTTGAAATCATATATTTTTCTTTTTTTTTAATATAATATGGATATATTATTATATTTATATTACGTTAAACAATTTTATACTGCAAACATGCTATAAAATAAACTGTGTATCCATGTAGAGCTAGTTTAATTTTCTTTATAAACAGGCTGGACATATCATTTTTCGTTTCAATCGCTGATACACTCAATTCCTTTTGCAATCCATTTTGCAGCCCTATATACTATGATAACGTAGTATATATTGTGTTTTTATAATATATGTGATCCTATTATAGTGTATGGAATAAAAAAATTATTTTTTCACAAAAATACTACTGTATCACATAAACTATTATATGTACTTCAAAAGAGTATAATTTTTAAATAAAAAAAAATAGCATGTACAAATAGACTGCAAAAGGCTGGACATGTCATTATCCATAGCAACGTACAAGGCCCATTAAATCCATACGGAGGAGCTCTTCTGTTCACCGCTTAACTCAAAAATTCTCTTTGCTTGGCTTCAACATACACTCATGATTTAAAATTTTAAATACCAGTTACATACTATTGTATTATAAATTGTTAAATGTATATATATGTTAGGGTTAAGGGAAGATTAGTCTTTTTCTTGTTTTCCTTTTTGTACTATAAATATTAGATACAAACCCTAATAAGATTCTTGATTCATTCTTTTCATATTCTAACATGGTATCAGAGCTTGAATCCAATTTTTTTATTTGATTTTTTGTTGGCGTTACTCTCCGTTTGCGAGATCGTCGACGCCCCGTCGCCCCGTTCGTGTCACCCCACACAGATTCGCCGCCCCCGCGCTGCTCCGCCGCTGCCCCACGCAGATCTATCGCATCTGCACCGCTGTGCCGCCGTCGCGCCGCCGCTACGTCGCCCTCCCGCGCCGCCTTGCGCAGCCCGCCGCTGTCCTCGCGCAGATCTGCAGCATCTGTGCCACTGCTGCGCAGCCCTGTCGCGCCGCTTCGCGCAGCCCTGCCGCTGTCCTCGAGCAGATCTGCGGCATCTGTGCCACTGCTGCGCCGCCCTACCGCACCACCTCACGCTGCTCTGCCACCCTGCCGCGCCGTCCAGCGCCACCCTGCCCGCGCCCCATCTGCTCCCTGCCCGCGCCTCGTCCGCGCACTGCCCGCGCCTGCCTGCGTGTAGTCTCCGTGTTGCGTGATCAGCGCAGATCCGCGCCGATCAGCCCGGATTTCCTGGGATCCTGTCCCGGATTCTGTCACGGACAGCATCCCGGATCTCCCGGGAATTCGTCCCGAGTCCAGACGCGTCAACGCGTCAGGATCTAGTGCTTCACGCCCGCGCGCGCCCGCTCAGCACCCGCTCGCGCACGGCCCAGTTGCCCGACCCGTGTCCAGCACCCTACCCGACCCGACCCGGCTCCAGCGCCCGACCCGGTTCCAGCACCAGCTGCCCAACCCGGATCCGTGACCCGACCCGGATCCGCGACCCGTTTACCGTCCCGTCATCGCCTTTTTTGGTATTTTCTTTATCTGACCGCTTCGGGTTCATTCGGACTCCAAATATAGTCATATTGGTACTCATTTTGCTCCATTTTTCGTTCTGCACGCATCTGTGACTATATTTTCATCATCCGAGGCATATATTTTTTCTGTTATTCTCTTTTTGCCTATTATGGCTACGGATAACACTCAGATCATCGATGTTAAGTTTGATGGTAACAATTATGATGTCTGGTCTATTAGTCTTGAACTTCAGCTTGATTATCGTCGCCTATTGGGTCATGTTACTGGCACTAATCTAGCTCCTGTACTTGAACCATCTCCACCGGGTTCTGATGAGACCACCATCAAGGCCAGAGCTGAGGCGTATACTAAGGCTTTGTTGACATGGAAGGAGGCCGATTCTCGGGTGAAAGCTTATATTGCTTCTTCGGTTATTCCAAATATCCGTAAACATTTGAAGCCGTTCATTACAGCCAAGGAATATTGGGACTTTCTGAAGAATTTCTATACGCAGACCGATGGTGCTCAGGAATTCTATCTACATCAGGCCATTTCTACTTCTTATCAAGGGGAGCTTTCTATTCGTGATTTTTATTCTCTTTTGTCTGATTACTGGGATCAACTCGCACCTATGGATCCTCAGATGGAGGGTATTTTTCTGACACGCTATCGTGAGTACCGTAATCGTCAACGATTGTACCAATTCTTGATGCGTCTTCGTCCTGAGTTCGAGGCTATTCGTGCACAGATTCTTCATCGTTCTCCCAAACCGTCTCTTGATACGGTTCTTTTTGAGTTAGTTGCTGAGGAGACGCGTCTTCGCACTGTTGTCACTCCGCCTATCGTTGATCACAGTTCTGTCAATGTTGCACATCGTCAAGACAATCGCTACACTCGGGTCACTTGCTATTATTGCCATAAATTTGGACACGTGCAATCTGAATGTCGTAAGCGTGCTCGTGATGGTGCTCCTCTTGTTTATGTACCTCGCACTTCAGCTCCTGGAGCACTTCCTCCAGCACCTCGTCCACTAGATCCTGCAGCATCACGTGCACTAGCGCCTCGGGCGCAAGCACCTCGGGCACCTTCTACAGTTCCTCCACGTCGCTCTCAGCCTCGACCTGCAGCTGCTGTTGCATCTGATTTTCCTACTGATCCGCCGGCATATTCTTCCTCTCAGATCACTGAGAGTCTTGCGCAGCTCCACCTTCAACAACAACAGCTTCAAGATATGCTTCGCTCAGTGACTGGTAGTGATTCATCTGCTCCCTTTTCTGCTTCTACTGCGGCGACAGGTAACCTTACCTCCTCATGGATTCTTGACTCTGGGGCTTCCCATCATATGACTTCTCAGGCATCCTTTATTAGTTGTCCTACTCGCGTGTTTCCCACTCCTGTTATTCGTACGGCAGATGGGACTCCTCTGTCTGTGTCGAGTTCTGGTTCTCTTGCTGATCCTTCTCATCGATTTCAACTTCTTGATGTTTTTCATGTTCCTGGTCTATCACTAAATTTGCTTCTGTTGGTCAAATTGCGGATCATGATTGTCTCATTACTTTTGATTCTTCTACTTGTTCTGTACAGGATCGTCGTACGGGGAAGCAGATTGGGACAGGCTCTAGACGCGGTGGGCTCTACTACATGGATCATCTTCATATTCCTTCGTTTTCCCGCTTCTGCTCGCTTGATTTCTTCTTCTCCTTCCTCCTTTGATGTATGGCACCGCCGTCTTGGCCATCTCTCTCCTCCAAGACTTCGTTATCTAATAAGTACCGGTGTTTTAGGTTCCTTTTCAAAAACTGAGCTTCAACCATGTGTGGGCTGCAAGTTGGCAAAACACTTGGCTCTTCCATTTCCTACTAGTAAACACATTTCTGCTTCTCCTTTTGATCTAGTTCACTCTGATGTTTGGGGTCCCTCCCCTATTCCTTCTAAAGGGGGTAACCGTTATTATGTTATTTTTATTGATGATTTTTCTCGCTTTACCTGGATATATTTGATGCATAGTCGTTCTGAGTTGTTACCCATCTATAAATCTTTTGCTACAATGGTTGAAACTCAGTTTTCCAAACGCATCAAGGTGTTTCGCTCTGATTGTGGGGGAGAATATTGTTCTCGTGCTTTTCGTGATTTTTTATCCTCCCAAGGCACTCTACCACAGCTTTCCACTCCTTATGCTCATCAGCAGAACGGGGTTGCTGAGCGCAAACACCGTCATATCCTCGAAACGACCCGGTCCTTACTCCTCTCTGCTTCTGTTCCTGTTCAGTTTTGGGGTGAGGCTGTTCTTACAAGTGTGTATCTCATCAATCGCACTCCTTCGTCTATCACTGCTGGCATCTCCCCCTTTCAGCGTCTTTATCATAGTCCTCCTGATTATTCTCGTCTTCGTGTTTTTGGATGCACGTGTTTTGTCCTACTTCCTCCTCTTGAGCGTACCAAGTTGTCTCCTCGTTCCACTATGTGTGTCTTTCTTGGGTATAGTAATGAGATCAAAGGATATCGATGCTATGATCCTGTTGCTCGTCGTCTTCGGACATCTTGTCATGTCACATTCTTTGAGAGTCATCCATACTACGCTCTTCGCTCGCCTCCTGTTCCTCTTCCCCCATCCACGGTTGAGGAAGTCACATTTTTGGACTTTTCTATTCCTGATTTCTCATCTTCATCTTCTTCTTCTCAGTCATCTATTATGTTTGTACTTGACCACTCTTCCTCGTCAGTCCCATCTTCACCCTTGCCGTCTTCTTCAACTTCTTTTCCGGATGATTCACGTGGGACGGTCCTGTCTACTCCTACACCTATTCCTGATGCTGCTTCGCCAGAAGACGATTCTGCTTCCGCACCAGTTGCTCCTCGTCGCAATCCGCCTCGCGCTCGTCGACCTCCTCAACGACTCAGCTTGGTTGCCTCTGATTCTTTTTCTCCTAGTTTTCAGTGTTTTCTTTCAGCTGTTTCCACTCATTGGGAGCCCCAATCATATCGTGAGGCTGTCGGCATTCCAGAATGGGAAGGTGCTATGGCAGAGGAGCTTAGTGCATTACAACGCACTCATACGTGGAAAATTGTACCACTTCCTCCAGGGAAGACTCCTATCAGCTGTAAGTGGGTTTATAAGATCAAGACCAACTCTGATGGTTCGATTGAGCGTCACAAGGCTCGGTTGGTTGCCCGTGGTTTCACTCAGCAGCATGGTATTGATTATGATGAGACATTTGCTCCTGTAGCGAAGATGATGACTGTTCGTACTTTGATTTCTGTTGCTTCTGTTCGTCAATGGCCCATTTATCAGCTTGATGTCAAGAACGCTTTTCTTCATGGTGATTTATCAGAGGAGGTTTACATGACTCCTCCTCCGGGTCTTCCTCATTCATCTGGTCATGTATGCCATCTTCACCGCGCTCTCTATGGTCTCAAGCAGGCTCCTCGTGCTTGGTTCGCTCGATTCACTGATGCTATCTGTGCTGCTGGGTTTGTTCGAGTTCCTCTGATCCAGCTTTATTTGTTCACACCTCTGGTCCTCATCGTACTATCCTGCTGCTTTATGTTGATGACATGATCATCACCGGCGATGATTCGTCTCATATACAGTCGGTCAAGCAACATCTTCAGCGTCAATTTGAGATGAAAGATCTTGGCAAACTTCGCTATTTTCTAGGCTTGGAAGTTGCTTCTGCTCCGCGTGGTTATCTTCTCTCCCAACGCAAGTATACTGCTGACTTGATCGACCGTGCCTGTCTAACTGATGATCGCATTTCTCCCACTCCTATTGAGCTTCATGCTAAGCTCCGGCCTGACGATGGAGAACCACTCTTTGATGTTACTCGTTATAGACAGCTTGTTGGAAGCCTCGTCTATCTCACTGTCACTCGTCCTGACATTGCCTATGCTGTGCATATTGTCAGTCAGTTTGTCGCTGCCCCTCGTACTGTTCATTATGCAGCAGTTCTTCGGATTATACGCTATCTACGTGGCACTATATCTCGTGCTCTGCTGTTACCGTCTTCTTCTACTCTTGAACTTCGCGCTTATACTGATGCTGATTGGGCAGGAGATGTCACAGATCGAAAATCCACAACTGGTATATGTGTCTTTCTTGGGGACTCTCTTATATCTTGGAAGGCCAAGAAACAAGACATTGTTTCTCGTTCGAGTGCTGAGGCCGAATATCGTGCTATGGCATCTGCTACTGCTGAGGTTGTTTGGCTTCGACGCCTCCTCTCTGACATGGGCGTCATTCTATCTGCGTCTACTCCTCTATATTGTGACAACAAGAGCGCCATTCAGATTGCTAGCAATCCAGTATTTCATGAACGTACGAAGCACATCGAGATCGATTGTCACTTCGTCCGTCATCATTTTATTGCGGGCACTATATCACTCCCATATATTTCCTCTTCTCTTCAGTTATCAGACTTTTTCACAAAGTCTCATACACTTCAGCGGCATGGTTTCTTGTTGAGCAAACTCTCGGTGTATGATCCACCATGAGTTTGAGGGGGGGTGTTAAATGTATATATATGTTAGGGTTAAGGGTAGATTAGTCTTTTCCTTGTTTTCCTTTTTGTACTATAAATATTAGATACAAACCCTAATAAGATTCTTGATTCATTCTTTTCATATTCTAACATAAATTACTTAGATTTATGTTAATGGTTGCTTATATAGATGAATATGATTATATATATATATATATATATATATATATATATATATATATATATATATATATATATATCAATTTTCAAACTGTAGGTAGTATATGGGTTGTTAAAATTCAGATATATGTAATCATATTCATCTATCTAAATAACCATTAATATAAATATAGGTAATTCATAATATGATGGTATGTAACCAATGCTTATATACTGGCTGATTGTATAGCATATTGATGCCAAAGAAAAATTTCATGTCCATGTATGTAAGAATGGTTCACTAAATAGTTAAGTATTTTATAAATACGTGTGTTTGACGAAACATATGCAGGTAACTTGTTAAATTACATTCACTTGGAAATCTAAGCTATCATCCATATGAGAAAAACTTGAACTTAGAATTTTTTTATTAGGCATATCCATAGAAATTTCATTTAAAATTTAAACAAAAAAATCACCTTTTAATGTTTGCACCGAATGTAAACAATACAGAAGGACCATGTAATAATAAAAAAAAGGTAATCAAGTAAAATTTCTACCATAATCTAAAATGATTAATATCTTCTAATAAAAAATATACTTAAGTGCATCTTCCATTAATGTTACGATCTTTTTACAATACATCCATTCAGAAGGTTTTTCTTTTTCATTTTTTTATGAGCGTTAGTTGCGATACTATACATAGTCTTTGTTACAACTTACAACTCTCCATGTAGTTCCCATATAACTAGATAGTTTTCTATCGAATTAGAAATTTTTATTTTTATTTTAAAATAAATCTATATAATTTGTTAAATTATATATATACTATATTTGATTAGATGAAAAAAATCAAATGGAATGCAGTCGAAACTACAAACAGGTTGGGTGCAAAAATTCTCATCATTTGTATACTATACTTTGTAATCAATTGAAATGTTGAAAAAGTATTAAAAAAAAACCCAATTAAAATAACATTAAGAAGCTTACCTTCCCGACTTTTTTTTTTTTTTTTTTTGACTAAAGACATTTACGTCCCTGTAAACATAGAGCAAGACCCTGAAAACTCACAAAAAAACCCAACTATCATTATTGGGTTAAATTTTCATCTAAATTTGAGGAAAACATTCTGTCATTATGTAATTATATAGACATTATAATCTCCTTAAATAATCATAAAGACAAATTAGTACTTGTAAAAATCAAATTAATTATATAAGATTTTTATGTTTTTTCATTCCAATAGAGGTACTGTTTGAAAAGTATAAAAAAATTGGAGATAATTTAATCATTTCATGGTATAGGTAATGTTAGCGTAGGTTGGTTATGGGTAATCTCTGTTGATGTCAAGGATGTATATTGGGTTTTGTGAGTTTTAAAGGAATTGTACGTATGTCTTAACTTTAATAAGGGCTTATATGTGATTTATCAATATTTGTAAGGACATAAATGTCTTTAACCCACTTTTTTTGTTTTTAAGTTTTAAATATACTTAAACATGTCTGTTTAGGAATCGATCACTTATTTCTTCATATTTTTTTTTAAATCCTCAACTTCAACCGTCTATTTCGCTTTTAATCCTTCCGCTAAACGTCCATCCGTATACCGTTAAATTGTAAAAAGTGATTATT
The DNA here is from genome assembly GCA_030737835.1 of Acorus gramineus. NCBI lineage: Eukaryota > Viridiplantae > Streptophyta > Magnoliopsida > Acorales > Acoraceae > Acorus > Acorus gramineus. The sequence continues at coordinate 5,811,434 of CM060856.1, read as the reverse complement.
TTAAAATTTTTGTAAACAATATTATTTAATCATCAATCCCTTCCTTTTTCAAATTTCATTTTTAACACCTAAAAATGAAATATGAATAATGAGGGATTGATCATTAAATAACATAGTTTACAGAGACTTAAAAAAAAATCATATTTCAGAAACTAACGGTGTATGAACAGATGTTTGTCGGAGGGACTAAAAACGAAATAGATGGTTGAAGTTGGGGATTTAAAAAGAATTATGAAAAAAAGGAGGGATCGATCCCTACATAGGCATGTTTACAGGGAATTAAAACTAAAAATCTCTTTTTAAAAAAAATTTCAAATAACCCCTTATAAATTGTCCGAAATCCATATAACCCTCTAACATTTTCTGAAGTCTATATAACCTGTGAAAACACCTATGTAAATTCAAATAGTCTATTGAGTTAAACTTCTATTAACAAATAAGGAATATTTAATTTGATTAACCCTGACTGAAAACACAGTATACCAAAAACCCTCCTATAATATATTAAAAATATAAAAAATCTTCTATACTTGATAATTTTAACCCTCAAAATAGATTATAAAACATTATCTAGAGAAATAAAATCATCATTTACAAAGAATTTCTCGCATTTGTAATAAGATATAGAGTTTTTTTTTATATAAAATGATTTCAATCAGACTAATTAAACAGAATATTATTCACCTATCAAAGAAAATTCAACTGGAAGAAATTTTAGATTTACATATGTGTTTTTAAGGAATTGTATGAAATTTAAAAAAACCAGGGTTTATATAGACCTCGGGGGTTATGTAGACCTCGAGCAGTTTACAAGAGGCTATATAATATATACTTATTTTCCCCTTTTTTTATGTGTTGTAAAAAGACGAAAAAACCCATGACTGGGTTTTCTTCTAAAATTACCTGAATGTCTAATTAGCCCACCTGTCAGCCGCGGAGGCCGTCCGCCGCGAGATTTTTTTTCCAGCGATAACCAATTAAAAGCAAAGCGATCTCTCTCTCTCTCTCTCAGGAAATATTTTTTGTTTCATAATCAGTCAAACTGACGACGTTCACGGTGAGTTCATTCAAAATCAAGCTTTATCTTTATTTCCTTCCAAATCAATTACTTGTCCCCTTCCAATAATGTCTCATGCTTGTTTTATTGTTAAATTCAACTATCGTTATTTGCAACTAATATCTCGCTTTCATAAATTTTTTATATCATTTCAAGTTATGGGATCATTTGAACTCCCCGGACCCATATCAATGTTTGGGTCGAATTTCTATGACAAGTTTATGCACACCATATGTTTGTGAATTGTCCGGAGTGGAACCCATATGTCAAAATCTCATTAAATTGGGGAGCAAAATGTATTGGGTACGGATTGGGTGAGTTTAGAAATTGAATGAATGAATATAAATCCTATAAGAATCTCTTTTGCTGAAAGAAATATATTTCGACGAGCCAAATTCAAGTGTGCGAGGATGCTCTCATGGCTTCAGTCAGATCAAATGCTTGTAATAATAGAAGTGATTCGCTTCTTTAACAATGGTGGTGTATGTCCCCTTGTTGAATCATGCGTCCCTTGTTAGAGCATCTTTAATGGGAGTCTTCATTTTGAAGATTGAAAGCTTTTGAAGACGCATAAACTCCAATAATGGATCTTCAAATTTTGTTGGGTGGCTCTTCAAATCACTATTTCAAATTTTTGAATACCCATTTTACCCTTTGTGTCTTATGAAAAGATAGGACTTAACTGTCATTTATGAAAAGATGTTTAATTTAGAAAGTGTATAATGTGGTATTTGAGATGACTATGTGACATTTGGAGACCCCAAAAATTGGGTCTCCAAATATAGAGCTCACGGGGTATGTTGGGGCTGCAAAATAGAGATATGCAGCCCCATTGGAATGACCGGCATGCATTAGCATGACGGTTGGAGATGCTCCTAGGCTATCTTTTGAAGATGAACAAGCATATGTTGATTTGTGAATCAGGTCAGGTAGGATTCAGGGTTCAATGGATCGTCAGACTTTAGGTCACTGGGTCTGATTTGTGTAATTTTTGTTGAAATGGGTGTGTGTGATGCTAATTTTTCTCACCTGATTCTTTATTTTTGGTTGTGTGTGTGTTAGGGGGGGGGGGGGGGGGGGCTATAGACTTGCTCTGATTCTCATTAAGAAGAACCTTATGTTCTATGGTTATAGTTTTGCTTGGTGAAGTTTCTACAATACATAAATGATAATTTCCATTTTATGGAGCACGAACATGGATACGGGACATAGACACAGTACAATATAGACATGGTGACATGACATATCTTGAAAAAAGTAAGTCATGGAGATGGAGAAAACACAACAATGAATAGATAAATGTATGGATATATGTGTGTGTTATATAATTATAGTATATCTATTTGAAAAAAGTGAGTGTGCATTTATGAACTACAAAAAGTTGATATAACTACAGTAGTGTATCAATGATCAACTCCATTGAGAATTAAACATCAACTAACTGCATGTGAGTATAAAGTTTACAATAGTTATTAAGGAAAAAAGTTACAATAATACACTGCATAAGTATCCAGTGTTCATAGTGCTATTCTGTGTCCAACACATGTCCAAGATTCAGAAATTTATTATTGAATCTCGGACATGTACATGACATGCTCGCGTGTTGTGTGTCTACTACTTGTTAGACAAGACACGACATGTTAGGTGACGTGTCTGTGCTTCCTAGTTTCCATTATACCGTCCTCCGTGCTTCTTCCCTATTACCAGATCCTTGACCATTTCATGAGTTGTCATGTTGCTGAGTTGCACAGTCCAATGCACTACTTGATCGCAATGAAATGTAGTAGCAGATTTAATGAGCTTGCTCATGAGTCATGTCAAATCTAATGAATGTGTTCAACTTGGTCACCAAATGCTATATGGAAGCAATGAACCAGGCACATGGCCGGTTTATAATCCCACCCTTGTCTACTAAAAGTGATTTAAACATTTGGATTTACTTGTAATATCACTCATCGGCACATGTCAAGAGGTATACGCTGACAAGCCAAAGTCGGTAGAAAAGCCATGAACTATCTTTGAAGTTAACCTTGACTGTTCTGTCACTGCTTAATCTGTATTCTGTTTGTTTTTCATTGAAGATGGTACCTGGAGATTTTGGTCCATTAATCGCCCAATACAATATGAACTATGAAGTGATGATAGACAAAAAAAGAACATTTTTAGCTTTCATTTGTTAGTATTCTTTAACACAATCTATATGAACCTCAGCCAATTCCAAAACACTTCCCATATTGATGCAATTGGTTGTGGATGAACAGAGGTCTGAAGGCTGCAGCACAGAAGACCTCAAGTATATTGACCCTATCCTGAACATGCAAGTCACATAAAAGTGGATCCAATATTTGGAGGATGCAAATAGAGTCGTCCTTCCCACCATTGGATGCATGACAAGTCACAATGCATCAGATTATTTAGTATCTAGAAAATGGTGAGCCATTCATGAAAATAGGGATACTTGTCATAATGCCATGCATCCAACAGTGGCAGGTTTTGTTCGTCATCATCTCCTAGAAAATTCTTTTGGTCAGATTTTTCATCTTCAAGGGTACAGGTTTTGTTTTTTGGTTTTTCTTAATCACTATGGCTTGTATGCCTAGATCAGATGGCTCTCCGACAGAAAATCTAAGCATAGGGGTTGAAGTTTTACAGACTTGCACCCTCCAAAGTTTGTGTACAAAGAATTGGTTCTTCAGGCTGAACAGCTTTAAATGTGTATAGGGCATGGTACAGAGCTTTTTTATAATTGTGGTAACACATGGAAGGATAAGTCATATATCCTACACTGTGCTAATATGGCTAATTAACATAATGCTGATTTATATGTATCTGTGAAATGCTCTATGTCTTAACTGACTCACTTTTTAGAGTTTCGATGCTTAATTGAATTGACCAGTTGGGCTTTAGAAGAGATTTTGGTGCATGTTTTTGTATGTGCTATTTCCCCATTGAGTTCACTAGGCAATTATGTAGGCTTTCCATGCATGATGTATTGGAAATATTTGTATCAATTCTGAAATAGAGTTGTGATGCCTCATTAATTCATTGCATTGTTGAACCGATTCTTGCAGGGTCCATATGGTACTGACGCTAAAAGCAACAACTTCACCTCTTTGTTCAAGAACTATTTTCTTTTCGTCTTCCAAGTGTTTAAGATCAAGATGTATGGTTGTGTCTTTCCCGCGCTTTTTAAAGACTGATTTTGTTCATGGGTGGAGGCTGTACCCTTACCGCTTGCTCAGCAGTTCCAGGTACCTAACTTGTTTAATTAATGATGTCCAGATCTCTTTTATGCTTTTGAGAAATAGTCATTGATGTTTAGTACATGCTCTATAAATGTGCAACATGCTAATATAATTGTTCCTTAGTTGTGGCTGAGAATGTTTGAGATTTATCCACAGATCAACACGCCTTTGTAATGTAACATCTATCTTTGATTAGCTTTGAGTGTTACCTTCCAACTCCAAAAATTTTAGAAAATGTTGGTATTCTTTGTTTTGTTTTGCTCCTTTTTTTCTTTTTCTGAGAAACTGGTAGGAATTCTACCACCAAATTTTATTGATGTTTGGGGCACAATTTCAAGCAAAAGTAAAGAAAATCAAACAAAGAAAACATTAAAAAAGGAACAAGAAGCAGTAGATGAGAAATCTACATAACTTAGCTCGATAGGAGTCTTAACACATTCCCTTCTACCCAACCAGCAAATCTTTCTCCCCTCATGTTCGAAGAACCCACACATTGTAAAGCCCAATCCTTGATAAACCTTGTCACACACACCCACATGTTTTCGAAGTAGGGAGTAATGTCCTTGAATACCATATTGTTTGGCCACACTGCCACATGTTGGCATTCTTATATAATCCAAACTACAAAAAATGACCTGTGCTATATTTTACTCTTAATCATAAATCATTACTCTGCTTCGCATAATGCCTCTGAAAGCAACATAAAAAATATTTTTAGAAGATCATGAAATTTCTATTTTGATTGTGAGACAACAAGTAAGACATTAGCAGTTATCTTGAGTCTTTTTATCATCCAAGTTAAATTAGTTTGTTGGACTTGCACTGGTCATTTTAACTGTTTTGTTGGTCCCTCGTTGCATTGACACGTGCTCCTCTTCCAAAATAAAAAAATTACATGTTCATACTTCATAGCGAATTGCCTTTTAGTCCCCTCTCTGCCGAGTGGTCTAGGGTCAAGTCTTACTTCCGTTGATAGAAGAAGATTTAACCAAAAAAAAAAAAAACTTACCTACTAAAATAATTACTTGCTGATGATATATTTCCTTGAATGCATCCAGGGGGAAGAGCTGGTCTCTTAGGAGCCAAGTGGACAACAGCAGATCAGATCCGCCGGGTAACAGCGCCAATGGTCGCACTCGTCTGGTTAGAGCAATCCAAGATTTCCGGATTAGGTTGATTCGCAGAATTAAAGAGCTGAGGAAGGGTCTTCCAATGAAGGTGCTATTTTTCCTGGTTGGATTCTACTGCGCAACCGCGTTTGCCACTGTGATAGGGCAAACGGGCGACTGGGACATTTTGTCGGCTGGATTGGCCGTGGTGGTTGTGGAGGGGATTGGTGCACTCATGTATAGAGCTTCTCTTCCAATGGTTGACAGAATTAAGAGCCTGATCACCATGTTTAATTACTGGAAGGCTGGGCTTTCCATGGGTCTGTTTTTGGATGCATTTAAATATGAAATGGATGCAATTCTTGGACTATGTAGACCTTTTGATTTTGAAATAGATATGTTCCCTATATTCTGGTAATCCTATATATCATTATTTTACTTTCGAAAGTTCTTCATAGGGAAGTTTGCATATGTTGTTGCAGAGAAAGATTCAATAGTTGCCCAAAGTAGGATTTTAAGATCTGCATAGGTTTAACTTAAGGCCTCCAATCAGCATTTTTTTTTGTTCTATTAATATTTTCAAATGGCCTTTACACACAGTCGCTGTTACAGCTCCGTTTACATTCTCATACATCACCAAAGTCCATAGCTATCTAACAAGATAAATCCTTCGATGAAGTATATATGTTATAAATTTTTATGTTTTTTTAAAATCAATCCCTACAATTAATTGTAATATATTCCATTTAAAAGAAATATATATGCATCATCTCATATATAATTTTAAATAAAAATAAAAATAGATAAAGGCTATATTTATGTTTTGATTTTGAACCACGGGTTTGAAAAAAAGGAACATGTTACACTCAATATATATATATTTTTATTTTTTTAAAAATCATATACACTATCTATCTAATAAGGTATATAAATTTTTATATAAGGTAAAATATACATTATAATAAATATGAATTAAAAAAAAAGATGGTTAACTCATCTCAGAGGATTGAATGTGATACTGAAAAAAGAATGAAAAGATTCTTCTGTTAACATTATTTTAATTTTAAAAACCATAAAAACCACATATACAGAGTCTCAGTATGTTAACTTTAGAAAATTAAAACAAAAACCCAAAACATCTGGAAAAGGAAGGAGAGATGTCACTCCTCCCTTCCAGAAGAATCTCTCTCCGACCCCAACCCCTCCTCCCATTCAAACCCTCCACCCCTCCCCACAAAACCATCAACCCCAAATCCTCCATCACAACAAACACCATGCACTCCAAACCCCCACCACCATCAACCGAACAACCACCTTCATCAACCGCAACAGACGCCTCCGCCGCCGCCGCCATCACCTACCACAACCAAACCAAGCACTCCCCGACCCGCTATGCCCGCGGCCCCCACGGCCTCGACTGGTCCAACCAGCCCAACCCCTTCCGCCGCTATCCCCCCTCCCCCCACCACCACCTCCAACTACCCCCACCACCCCAACTACCCCCCTCCCCTCCTTACCCCACCATCTTCCACTCCCTCCCCTCCCCACCTTCCCCTCTCACCCCCACCACCCTCTCCCACCTCCTCTTCCACTCCCTCTCCCTCTCCGCCTGGAAGTCCTCCGGCCCCTCCACCTGGTCCCTCCGCGTCAACCCCAGCAGCGGCAACCTCCACCCCACCGAGTCCTACGTCATCTCCACCTCCTACGTCGCCCACTACGCCCCTAAAGCCCACGCCTTGGAAACCCGCGCATCCCTCCCCAACAACCATAACCCCCTCTTCGCGCGCCTCCCGCGCCCGGACTCGTCGCTGCTCGTCGGGTTTTCGTCGATATTCTGGCGCGAGGCGTGGAAGTACGGGGAGCGCGCGTTCCGGTACTGCAACCATGACGTGGGTCACGCGATCGCCGCCGTTGCAGTCTCTGCCGCCTCGCTTGGGTGGGATTGTAGGCTTCTTGATGGGCTTGCGTTCTCCGACCTTGAACGCCTTCTTGGACTCCCGGGGATTTGCCCGTCGGAGATCCCGACGGGGCCCGCGCGCGGGAGGTTCAATTGGGTTGAGGCGGAGCACCCCGATTGCGCTCTCCTTGTATTCCCGGGTGATTCAGGCGAGTTCTCTCTTGATTATGGGTTGCTTCGTTCGGCGATTGGGAGCGTGTTCGAGTCAGTGGAGTGGGTGGGGAGTCCGAATTCGTTGAGTAAGGACCATGTGTGTTGGGATGTCATATACAGGACGGCGGAGGCGGTTAAGAAGCCTGTTATCGAGGATGAGCAGTTCTGCATTCCTCCATTTCAGGGGAGCCTTTCGGTTTCAGAGAGTTCGTATAAGGGGATGACAGTCGTGGAGGTGGTAAGGAAACGGAGGAGCGCGGTGGACATGGATGGGGTGCATGTCATGGAGAGGGAGACGTTTTATCAGATTTTGGCGCATTGTCTCCCGACGGGCGGTGGAGAGGGGGAGAAGCAGGGGAGGCAGCTCGCATTGCCTTTTCGGGTCATGGGTTGGGATGCTGAGGTGCATATGGCTTTGTTCGTGCATAGGGTAGCCAGATTGGCGAGTGGGTTGTATTTCTTGGTGAGAAATGAGGGTCATTTGAATAGGCTGAAGAGGGCGATGAGGGCTGAGTTTGAGTGGGAGAAGCCGGAGGGGTGCCCTGATGGTCTCCCTCTGTATAGGCTTGTGGTGGGCGATTGCAGGCGGCTTTCGATGGGGCTTTCATGTCATCAGGTCTTTTTTGGATGATAAATTGTCTTAATTTCTTGTATTGTGCCTTGTATGTTTGTTTTGTTTGTGGAGATGTGATCTTTCTTTTCCTGGCTTTCTTTATGCATGATTATAAGTTTGGATTTTGATTTATATTATCATGTCAATCATTGGTCTTCGAATGGTTTTAACTAACATATGAGTGTTTGTCATATAATGTAGCAGTGAAGTACCTAAATCATACATTACCACATCTAAACTAGTAGGCATAGGGTAATGAGCCAATACAGATTTGCAAATATATAAGCAAGCCTCAGGTTCGTTCTCGGATAACAAATTGTCTTAATTTCTCACATTATGCATTATATATTTGCTTTGTTTGTGGAGTTGTGATTTTTCTTTCCCTGGCTATCTTTATGTATGATTTTACGTTTTGGCATTGCTTTCATTTATCATATTTATCATCACTCCCTCAAATGATTTTAACTATGACTCTATGAGTGATGTTATGTGCAATTGTCCTATAATGTAGCAGTGAAGTACCTAGATTATATGATATGACATCTAAACCAGTAAGCATAGGGTAATGTGCCAATCTAAATTTACTAATGTAACATCTGAAAATTGAATGGTATGCAACATGTGAAAATAGTGTTTGCATTGATTCTAATATTACAACTTATCTAAAGATGGTGAATCTGTAATAACATATACATGATTTCAAAAGAATATGTTTCATCTTCATTCATGTTCTTTTTCAGAGACCCTGAGCCACATATGCCTGCCTCCCATGGGTTGTGCATTGTAATCACGGATCACCTGAGCTGTAAATAGGGCCTATCATATACTTCACTTGTCATTAAAAATAAATATCGGTAATCTTCTATATAAATTTGACTGCTAAATAGAGTTCGAGTTTTGGTTTTGAAATTTGGTGTATGCTTGCACCTTTTACTATCCCAATAGTTTTGCATTGCTTAATGGGTTGTCTAGTTTTTTATGTTAGTGCTAAGTAGAACACTAATACTTGTAAGGTAATATTTCTTGCTTTTATGTGTTGAACATATTTCCATATCTTTGGCAACTTGCCTGGTTTAGTTTTATGTGAATGTGGTTCAACATGTAGGACATTGCCTCAGATGGGTGCTTCAGCTTGGGCATGATTGCTCGTTTTGAGCCAGTACTGCAAGAGAAAGGCGCATGGATGTATCCTAGATTGTTTTGGGAGACTGGAATTCTCGGTCAAGTTTTGTACCTTGAGGCGCATGCAGTTGGAATATCTGCAACTGGGATCGGTTGTTATTTTGATGATGCAGGTATGCATTTCTGTCTTTCCATATGCCATTACCTTCACAGATTTTTTTTCATAATATTGGAAGGATGCCTGAAATAAGTTTTTCAAGGGTGCTATTAACAGCTATGATAAGGTCATAGATAATGAAATGGCTGATAGTGTAGATAACAGGGACATAGACAATAAGGGTGAGATTCATCATTTATTCAACATGACTAGTTGCATGCTTGGGAAAATATACAGATATTCATCTTATAGCTATACTATAAGATGGTCATCCCACCCATTCAGTCTAAATATCGAAGTTACTCAGTGGTTTTGGCTTTGTTATCAGATTAAGTCAACAGATGTATCGGTCCTTATTACTGCATACACTAAAGTAAATTCAGGATGTGTTTTCAGTATCATGAATTCACTATCAATTCTTTTTTTTTTTTTTGAGGAAAATGTAGACCATATAACTTTTTCAAACAGAGAGGTTACAATAGTCTGAAGTCTTGCCTCAAAGCAAGAAGGGGAGGAAGAGATACTAAATATTAGAAAAAAACACAGATAAATTCGCTGAGTAATAGCCTCGAAAGATGGTACACACAAGTAGTGTGTAGCCCTCCCCACTAGAGCTCAGCCAATGTTACTATCAATTCTTAAATAGTTACTATCAAGGGCATCTGATGATTTCTTTCTGATTGTCATTGAGCAAGCATGGATTGAAGACTGCACAATTCGTATCAAGGAAATTGCGCACCTGTCCTGAAAGGGATTGTGCTACTCGTAACTTCAAATAAATACCAAAAGAACATGCACACTTTCCATTCTTCCAAGCTTGGAAATAAAAACAAAAAAAATATCCCCATCAAAGTTTTATTTCTATCAAAGATACAGGAATATAAGTAGTAAAATTTTGACAGTTATCTACTTGATGTTATCCTTCTCTGTATTTGGACTTGAAATTAGAATAGGAATTATTGGAATGACATTGGTGGTCATGTGCGTCCAGGGAAAGCAGAAGGTTGGATAAAGGGAATAAAATCATGTTTCTGCTATTATTAAAGCCATGTTATTTTATCACCCTACCATTATCATACTTGATTCTTACATACAGAACCTGACCCCAAAACTTTCTGTATGCATGCTCATTGATAGGTGATTCCATACATTTGGTGTGCTTGACTTCCTTTTCTGGTACAAAATGTTTCTATATTGAAACTTAGCATTGTTATTGTTTAATTTAGTCCGAGAGTTTACTACCATGGAATCTGTCTTTTGGACACGCTTATATCATGTCTTCAGATTTATTTACTTGCATCAAAAGGAATTGACTAAAATAGGTGGATTAGTCACAAAATATTCAATACATTAAGCTGCAATTTTGATTATATCACAGTCAAACATTTGTAAATATCTTTAGGGGCACTGATATGCAGTCTTCCTTCTTAATTTTTGTCAAAAATGTATATATCCAATTCATTTAGGGATGTACGTCATTTTTTTTTGTTGTACTTCATTAGACAAGTGTATACCTAACAAATGGGGCTGTCTCCAAAATTTTCCAAATCTCTAAATGCTATTCTACCAATGCTGTATATGTCTGTTTCCTTTCATTTTGTTTTTTATGGGAAAATTGTATATTCATTGTTGATAAATGAGTATACACACTGTTCATCTCTTCTGTTAGCTGTTGATCTTGCTAATTTTTTTTAAACAACCTATTATTAGATAAATTCATTAACAAAGAATCTTCCCTTTATGATTTGCAGTGCATGAGGTACTTGGGCTGAAAGGATCAGAGTTCCAGAGCCTTTATCATTTCACAGTGGGAGCACCTGTGGTTGACAAGAGGATAATGAGTCTACCAGCTTATCCAGGCCCGGACATAGATGCATGAATATAACACCATTTTTTTGTGTTGTCTCATTAGAATCAAATCCTTTGTACATGCAAAATCATAACATTGAAAGAAATTTAGATGATAGTCCCAAGTCATCATCAACATGAATAAAAATAGTGCCCAGATGTGTCATCTTTGTATATTTAGAACATGTAAAATTATAGAATTCTCTCCCACTTATAGACTGTCTGTTTAGCAACATAGAAATGGTTGGTTGTTTTGTTAAGATAAAGCTTGATGGCTCTGCATAAATTCTTTCATGTAGTTTTTTTTTTAAAAAAAACGTTGTCACATCATGATAACAAATTTACAATGAGGAAAATGTTACTATCAATCATTTTTAGACCACACATGTTTGGATAAAAAATGTATATTATTTTATTTTTATTAGATGAGATATGTTATTTTAAAAAAGAAAAAAATTTAAATAATCTCTTGTAAATTGTTTGAAATCCATATGATTTTTTACCTTTTTCACAGGTTCATATAACCTTATGAAAACATCTATGTAAATCTACGTAAACCCTTGAGTCAACCTTCCGTTGACATGTGATAAATAAAAAAATGAACATTTTATTATATTAACTTTAACTGAAAATATAGTATATAAAAAAACATTTATAATTTGTTAAAAATGTTGAAAATCTTATATATATGACGATTTTATCTTTCTAGATAGATTATAAAACTCTATGCAGAGGGATAAAATCGTCATTTATATATGAATTTTCGCATTTTAACATATCGTAGAAGGTTTTTGTTATACTATGTTTTTTATCAGGGTTAATAGAATATTCACAAAATAATCCTAATTTAATTCAATGAGCTATTTGGTTCATAGGTGTTTTTAGGGTTATATGGACTTTAGAAAAAGTCAGAGACTATATGAATTTCAAGCAATTTACATGGGATTGTTTGGATTTTTTCTCTTTAAAAAAACATATAAAAAAAAATGTGGGCTACAGTGGAGACTGTCTAAACATTTTCCTACACTACAGCTTATGTTTCCAATCTTCCAATACATTATACATATACATGTTCATTTGTTTTTAGCCTGGTCTGCATGTTTTGACAAAACAACTCACATGGGGTCAATTCTACATGCCTCACCTTCCTTCCATCTCTCTATCTCCCCCACCAACAACAAACACAACCACCAACCCAAACACCTCCAAACCACCACCACCAAACACCAAGCCCTTGAAAGAGTCCTCGAAGACCTCCAACTCTCCATCCAACGCGGCGCGCCCGTCCACGACCCCCACATCTTCTCCTCCCTCCTCGAGACCTGCTTCCGCCTCCGCTCCCTCCACCACGCCCTCCGCCTCCACCGCCTCATCCCCCCACGCCTCCTCCGCCGCAACCCTCTCCTCCAATCCAAGCTCCTCCGCATGTACGCCTCTCACGGCCTCCTCGACGAGGCCCGCCTCCTCTTCGACGCAATGCCCCAAAGAACCTCCTTCGCCTACAACTCCCTCATCTCTGCCTACGCCGACTCCTCCCTCCACGAGGAGGCGCTCGCGCTCTTCCTCCAGATGGACGAGGACTCCGTCCCGCGCGACCGCCACACCTTCCCGCGCGCGCTTAAGGCCTGCGCGGGCCTCGGCTCCCTCCGCCTTGGCGAGGAGCTCCACCGCCTCGCCGTGCGCCGCGGCTTCCACGCCGACCCCTTCGTGCAGAATGCGCTCGTCGCCATGTACGCCAAGTGCGGCGACGTCACGAAAGCCCGGATGGTCTTTGAGACAATCAGACGCCGCCTCGACCCGGTGACGTGGAATTCGATGCTGACCGGGTACGTGAGGCATGGGCTCCTCGTCGAGGCGCTCCACGTCTTTCGCGGGATGCTCGACACGGGTCTCGAGCCCGACTCGGTCGCGGTGTCGGCCGTCCTGTCCGGGTTCTGCTCGTCTAGGCTTGGGCTCGAGATCCACGGTTGGGTCATCCGGCGCGAGCGCGGGCGCGAACGCAGGCCGTCTGTCGGGAACGCGTTGATCAGCGTCTACGCCGAGCGCGGGCAGTTACGCCGCGCGCGGGCGGTGTTTGAGTCGATACCGTGCAAGGACCGTGTGTCGTGGAACTCGGTGATCTCTGCGCACCGGAGGGACGGAAGGGCGGTTGCGATGTTCGAACGGATGGTGGATTCAGGCGTCTTGCCGGACGAAATCACATTCGTGGCGTTGTTGTCCGCGTGCGCGTGCAATGGAATGATCGGGGAGGGGCTGCGTTTGTTCGGAGAGATGGAGGAAAAGTACGGGATAAGGCGTGGGCCGGAGCATTTGGGGTGCGTGGTGAACATGTTGGGGAGGGCGGGACGGGTGCATGAGGCGTATGAGTTTGTGGTGGCGTCGGAAGTGGTGGGCAGTGCGACGGCGTGGGGGGCGCTGTTGTATGCGTGTACAGTGCATGGGGAGATGGAGGTGGGGGAGAGGGCAGCGGAGAGGCTATTTGAGCTCGAGCCGGACAATGCGCACAATTTCGAGCTTTTGATGAGGATATATAGGGGCGCGGGGAGGGCAGAGGACGCGGAGAAGGTGAAGGGATGGATGAGGGAGAGGGGACTTGATGATTAGTGTAAATTGGTTATGGGATGTGAATATCTGAAAACACTGTAGTAATTCACATGGTATGTAGTTTATACCTTTGTATATAAAGAATTTAAGGACTAATCTAGTAACTGTGATCTAAAAAGATAATTACTCTTGATTAGAACTCCAATTCTAGAACAATTTATAAGAGAGAAATTTTTATCTATAATACTTTGCAGTGAAGAAAACAAAATTGAAAGATTTCAGATACAATTTCTTTTGCACGTGTCATCTGGAAAGAGAATGATAGTGAACACAAAGTTAGTTTGGCGGAGAATGAATTGTATTCGGATCGTTGGTATCAAACATCATTCAAAAATCCATTGTCGTCTAGTCCGGTTAGGATATCTGGCTTTCACCCAGACGACCCGGGTTCAAATCCCGGCAATGGAATTTGTTTGTTTTTTCAAAATTAAATCATGTTTTATTTTTTCTTTTTCAAATCCCGGCAATGGAATTTGTTTGTTTTTTCAAAATTAAATCATGTTTTATTTTTTCTTTCAAAATAAATATAAAAAGGTCAATTGTTCAAATACCTCTGCAACCCAACCCCAATATTTCTTGTGTCCCCACCTTTTGAAATTTTTTTTACCCCTGTAGTAAGCACTTAATTTTTTTTTCTTTCCTCCCTTTAATTCCCCCATTACCATAAAATCGCAATTTTTCTCTGTGAGTGCATGTAGGTTTTCTGTAACTTTTAAAATACAAAATGTAAATTCTATAAATATTATCTATAAATGCATTATTATACATGTCATGTAAAAATGGTAACTTGTAAAATATTAGAGAAACATATGTTAATGCATAACACCTGAAAATATTTTATCACAAACATTAAAGCACTTGAATTTATCAAATGTTTGCATTCCGACGTTCTTTTCATGCCCTAATGAATTGAGATGTTGTATTTCCTCGGATCATCTTCATGTCATTTTGGCTAAAATCGAATATATTGTTACACATTCGAGTTAGCAAGCGTATATCATTGTGAAGAAAACGCAATTTAAACTATATTAGAGATGCAATAATTAGTCAAACACCCAAATAAATCAAATACTAATAAGTGTGTACTTCATTACAATATAAGAACCACATATATATTAATATTATACATTAATGTATGTTTTTTCAGTGTTTTGCAAGTTATGATTTTTACATAACATAATAATGCATTTACAGAAATTACATTTTGTGTTCTTCAAATTACAGAAATATATATGCACTTACAAGGGGAAACTGTGATTTTGTGGGGTTGGGAGAATTAAAGGGATGAGGGTAAAAAAAAAATTAAATGTTTGCTGTAGGGGTAAAAAAAAAATTAAGTGTTGGGCGGTTATAAACCCACCCCATGCAATGAGAAAACCACCCCATTATTAATATAATTTATGCACTCCGAGATCAAAGGAAAACCACCCCTACCAAAGTCACCCCATTTAAGTCAAACCCACCCCCTCTACTGTACACCCCATGTTCGACATAACATTTGTCGACAATATTTTCATCCATCGACATTTGTGATATCGATTTATACAGAAAAATACATTTATTTTCTATCACATGTTCGACAACACAACTGTCGACAAAATCATCATCTCTCGACAACTAGGGTGTCGATTCATACAGAACATAACATTTATTTTCTGTCACATGTTTGACAATAGCACTGTCGATAAGATCTTCATTTGTCGACACCTGGGGTGTCGATACTTACAGGACATAACACACTTGTTTTATGTAACATGTTCGACAGTACAAGTGTCGACATTATCTTCATACGTCGACAATTGGAGTGTCGACTCTTACAGAAAATCACATATTTGTTTTCTGTAAGTACTTTGATAACCATATTACTCCTTAGGATGCTCCACTATCAAATGTAACACTTAAATCAATAAATTACATTGAATAACAAGCTGCAAAGAACAGACAATCATCAAATTCTATTATTGCATCACCAAACCAACCACCTAATACAAGTACACACTTTAAAATTGTGCATCAGTACTTATATTGATAATCAACAAACACACGTTGAAAATTCAACATTAAACAACCAAATACATTGAACATTGTTAATCAGCCAAATACACACCCCAAAATTTTGTGCATCAATACATATTGATCTTCTTGTGGATTTGCTTGAACTTCATCATTTTGAGAACTCGACGCTACATCATTGGTATGATTTTTTTATTGGAAGCTGTAGGTCGAATATGTTTCTTGGAAGTCATACTGCATTGTAAAAATAAGTAAAATATTCAATCATATACAAGAAATTAAGTAAGTACACATGATGAATTGACATATACTAGGGTGTGTTCAAATTAAAAGTTGGAGCTCAGAATTTACAGTTTTAAATTAAAAGTTTTCAAGCCAGTCATTCACTCTCAGATTTTTTTTTTTTGGAATACTGAAATGCACATGTGTGCCCCCCTCCACACTCCACAGACACCAAATCAATTATTTTTCCCACTTGAGAACCTAAGCAGAGCTACTCAAAACAGAATATACACAGGTATAAGAAAAAAAACAGAGATGATATAAAGCATATAAAGATGGAGTTGCAGCACAATCATCCTAGGCCATGTTAGTGAACACATCCTAAATTTACCCCAAAAACTCCCAATTAGAAAGTGGATCAACCTTCATTGATCAACTAGGGTTTCAAAGACAAAATAATTGATCAACTAGAGTTTCAAAAGACAAAATAAATAAATAAATAACAGAAATAATATCAACAACAAGAAGAAGAAGATGAAGAAGATGGAGGAGGAAGGGTATTTACATATACTGGAGGCGGCCAAGAAAGAGGACGACGGGTGAAAGATGGGATGACGATCGGGCTTCGTGGACGGCGATCAGGGGCGTCCTGGAGGTGATCGGCGGGAGCCGTGGAGACGACGCGATCGGCGGGAGTTGTTGAGGCTATCGGTGGGGGTCGTTGAGGCGATCGGCGATTGATGGAGGCGATCAAAAGGGGTTCTCTCGGTGGGAGTGGAAATGAGATGGGGTGGTTTTACCTTCTTCATGCCCTAATATTTAACATGGGGTGGTTTTGTAGGTTTAAATAATTAGACGGGGTGGGTTTCCTTTGGGGGTGGTATTCCATTAAATGGGGGTTTCAATAACGGTGCCCTTGGGTGTTTGCTGTAGGGGCATAGAAACTTTTTTTTTAAAGGTGGTGGGGACACAAAAAATATTAGAGTTGAACTGTAGGGGTATTTAAACAATTGACTCAATATAAAATAAATAAACATTTAATATAAAGTCTATTTAGCTTTTCAACACAGAGTTGCATCAAATTATTATGCGAAACGTAAAACTGTAGTAATTGACAGTTTCTAAAAAATCTTCTTCATAGTTCCACTTCATTTGACGCGTAAAAACTTGAGAATGTCAACAATTAGGTTTTCTAAACAAAATTGTTTATAAAAGCAAAATTCCCTGCTTGGTATGCATACTTTTAGTGTCTTATTTTTCATGCAACACCTTTATATCCCATATGCAATCTTAACAATTTTTTTTTGTTAAAGTACATATAAATACATTTTATTATGAGTGAAATCTATACCTAAATAAATAATTACATATTTTTATTTATTTGAAAAATAAAAAATACTCGAGCTTACACCGCACTAGTGGTGTACTTTGTTATATATTACACTAGAAAATTATATGCTCTACCAAGGAGTGTATAGTCAACTGATCAGTCGTAGCACGGAGTTGTAAATTAAGGATATATATTGTATATGCATTTTTAATTACAGGGCCTTCTCAAAGTTATCTTCTGGACAATCTCTAGCAATTTTTTTATATCCCTAGATGGCCACACCATGGATTATAGAATTTTGCATTGCTCACCATATTCTGCCAGGATTGTTCAATGTTGCAATGTATCTAGCATGAAATCAATTTCACATTTTCACCTCGCATTCAATGTCTCACATTTCGTGAGGTCCTGTTACCTCAAAATCTCACTCTACATACAATCGCTTCAGTGTATCGAAAGGAAGGGAAAAGAGAAGCAGAAGAAAGAATTCAAACGCCTGTAACATGTAAAATGCATAATTGCTTGTCATACAATCTCGCTCACAGAACAACTTCATACAGTCAAGTACTTGAGAATGGATGCGCGCACACTCTCCATTAAGGCTGTTACTTCTTTCTGCAAGGGAAAGCAGATGAGGAGTAATTGGTTATACATTGGTGTTTATCTAGTCATGACAATCATATAAATAAATGGCTGGATGTGGATGTCCAGACCTCATCAGCATCCAGGGCACTTGCGATGTTTTCATCAAGAAGGGACAATAGAGACCTGTTGAGTTCGTTGTGCTCGACCATCTCTAATAACTGCTCAAGACAACATCCATGTTAGGCGAGCATGCCAACCCTTTCCCTCAAAAAAAAATATTAGGTGAGCGTTTCGGCGCCCAAAAATTCATTGTTGCTCTCAGTTTATGGAAGTGACAAAATCTGATGTGACTGATGAAAGCATTGAAAGATTCAATCCGTTTACCAAGGACTTTGGAACCAATTTTGGTTCAAATATACCCGTTTGGAATCAATTATCTGAAAAACAGATTTTGCAAATGGGGCCCAAGTGTAACACATGATTCTGAATGAAGAAAAATCTAATGACCAAAAAGCAAAGTTTTCAGGTCCTGAGCATATGAATCATTAAACACTCCTCTTCCTGATCTTATATGAACACTAGTAGAGGTAAAGCTATCATCTTACTGTGGCTCTTCTGTCTTTCGACTACAGTATTTTCATCAGACCTTGCTTTGCCATCAAAAAGTCAGCTTGCATTTTGTCATACGCTTCTGCAACATAAAATATTAATTCATTATTATCCAATTACAGGAGGAGAATAATGTTGAGAAATGTTGCAATTGGCTGACGCAATTAACCAGTTCCTTCCAGCAGAACTTTTTGAAGTGCTTCCAGCTCAATCAATCTGTCTTCCACCTCCTAAAGAGGAATATCATATCAGCCGAGTAATGCAGCCTTATTTAAATACATTTATGAGAAAGTTGAACTGGTTTTGGAATGGTCGCCTTAGTTTTAGAGACAGAAAAACGAAGTTGGCCTAGCTCGAATTGTAGATGATCAAAGAATGTTTTGTCTAATATGAAAATGCGACATGTTATTGCTTGTTTTCTTCACCACCGATGATCATAATGGAATGTCAAAGTACCTACAGCCTTACAGGAAGGAAGTTCAAAGTAACATCTGACTTGTTTTATATGAAACATTAGGTCACAAGTTAAAAAATCATATAATGTCTACAAAATTTGCTTTTTGTTTTCATTTTCTCCAAATCATGCACACCATAATTTTATTCAGAATGTAACTTTTTTTTTTCCATAAAAAGATGAATAATAAAAGAAAACACTGAAATTATAAATAGAAATCATCTTCTTCTATCCTATTTAAGTTTGCTCGAACACATAAGCATCACGGATATTTTGTTGAAAATTTGGTCATCACCAACACTGAAGTACAGTAACCAATGCTAATATGATATTCTCATTAGTGGACAACCTTGTTCACACATATAAAACAGTCAAGAATATTGTTATCCTGGGGTTATCTTTCCAGTACAAAACTCCAGAGGTGCTGCCAAACCTAAAAATAGCCATATGGTTTTCAAGACATTAACGAAATCAGGCTATTGCAATCTATATGTGGTTATCAAAGCAAGTGCCTGCCTGAGTTGACTCCCAACCTAGTTACATCCTTCTCAGGGGAAAAGAAAAATCACAAAGCTCCACCTACATCAATTCTGTATATATATAAAATAAAACTACCAGATCTCTTGCACACAAAAAAAGTACACTCCTTTGAAACAACCCATCTCCAAGATTCATTGAGAGTAAGTAAGTTTACTTCTAGGAAACCACAGAGGCCCAAATAATCACGTAAGACTTCAAGTTTGTTCCTTCAATAACAATATTCAATCTACAATTATATGCATCAAACAACAAGCGCACATAATAAAAAAACACACTAGGGACCTATTCTGGAATGAAATTGGATTTCTTCTTCACTTGCAAGAGCCATGTTAGCCCAACCTCATCTCTTACACCACCCTACAAGATACGCTCACAGCTGGTGTAAAGATTTCACCAAAATCAATTTCATATCTTTATTCATACCCTTTCACCATAAACTGAGCTTTGTATTTCACCAGATTCTCATTTCCATCTCTTTTAAGCTCCAACACCCGTTTATTTTTCAAAACTTTTCTAGAATATCACCTGAGACAAAATCTCCCTTCAGAGCTTTGTATTTCACCAGATTCTCATTTCCATCTCTTTATAGCTCGAATCCCCATTTATTTTTCAAAAAACTTTTCTACCTTTCAAAAGTTCAACTAACTCATAAGTATCATATGACACAAACCACCCTTCATAGATGCCAATTGCGTTCTCAAGCCCGAATTAAATTTGCCAAAAAAGCACCCAATGCAATGTGATTCCCAAATAATGAGACCTAGAACTAGAAAACACATCAATAGATGTAATGCAAAATTAAAGAAAAGGAAACAGTACCCACCAAGGCCTCAACCGAGAGATCTCAATCTCGAGCTCATGCGCCTCTGTGTAGAGGAAATACTCCACCAACCCCTTGGCCGTCTCCGGCACGACACGAGCCTGATTCAAAGGAAAACAAAATTTTAAAAAAGAAACTTGAACATTTGAAACAGCAATTCCACCAAATTGGAAGGGGAAACTTGCCTCGCGTTGGGCGCGGCGGCGCTCTTGTTCTTCTTTGAGTTGGCGCTCAAAGGCTTCGCGAGCGCCGGTGTCCTTCTCGAGGTGCTTCTTGAACTTTAGCCGGGCTATGTGCCCTCCCAGCGGCGGTCCCAGTATGCCCTCCGGATCCTTTATAGGTTTCGATTTCGAAATTGATTCAAATTTGTGTGTGAGAGATGGAGATCATAGAGAGAGAGAGAGAGAGAGAGAGAGAGAGAGGGATTACCCAACTAACATAGGAAATCCTGGACCTCTGCTTTGAAGTGGAAGTGGAAGTGGAAGGGGAAGCTCTGCTAATGGATATGGCCGTTCCGATGGTTAAAGATGACATTTTTGGTGGAAGGAGACTGTCTCGGCGTTTGTGTGTGCTGGGGAGCTTCTTGTTGTGCATGCGGGGTCGTGTTGGGCTTTGCCCAAGCATAATTCAGGCTAAGATTTGGCTTATGCCCACATTTCTCTGGGATAAGATTGATGGATAAGGGGAAGCGGAGGTTTAGGGGGGGGGGGGGGGGGGGTGTTTGGAACCTTTTAATTCTTTGGGTGATTTTGCATTTGATGTGTTATTAAACTTTCTTGATTAATTTGAAAACTGATATAGCTTTTAGTTATAAGTGTCACTTAAAAATAGTTTTTCAAAAATTATATAGATAAGTAATAACTTTTTTTTTAATAAGACGGATTGTTTATAACTTAATAGCATAGTTAGAGCACCTCTAACTGATCGCCAAACCTTCAAAATGGAGCTTGTTTGGATGACTTATCCACTCCAATCGTTCGCCATAAATGGCCTTCATTTTGGAGGCCCCCAATTGAGACTCCATGTTCGGAGGCTCAAGTAGTGAGTCTCCAAATATGAAGGTCTGTTGTTATTGTTTAAAAAAAAAAACATTTGATAACTTCTACTACATAATTTTAATTTTTATAAAAACAGTACCATTGGATAGATGCTATTGATACGACTCAAATGAGTCTAACATTGAATTATGTTTAACATATGTTTAAAAATGTTGTATATTTAATAATTTTTAATATTTTTTTACATTAATATTATATTAATTATTATTTGAATTTATGTACTAAAATATCATTTATTTTAATCGAAATTGATGGTACAACAAAAGAAAGTACATAAAAAATTAAATAAAACACAACATCACATAATAAACAGCATCTAGATCCATCTTGATATAGATGAACCGCTACATTATTAATCTCCTAATCCTCCTTCGTACGGATTGAAGTTACTGAAATCACCATGAGTGGGGTATTGAATATAAATATATTATTTCTAATAAATATTATTATAATATTATTTTAATCAGATACGAATATAGGTTTTTCAGATATAGATATTTTAATCAGATATGAATATAGGTTTTTTGGATACAGATATTTCATCCAGACAAAAATATTGGTTTTTCGGATATAGTTATGAGCAGTGTTCTGAAATGCGGTATGCGGTTTACGTGCGATTCGGGTACCACATAGAGTATATGCGGTATACGGGAGTATATACATTTTTATAATTTTTATTAATAAAAAATAATTCTAATAAATTTTGAAGATATCACAAATCAGATTTAATAATATATAAAAATAGAATAGAGACGAAAATAAAAATTATGATCGAAGTTGATAAATGAATAGTGAAACTCTAAAACTACTTTTTAATTTTTTTAATATATTTTGACCCTCTATTATAGAGTTCTCCATTGAAGATGCTTTTACAAATGTCTGAATGTGTTTGGGTGAGAGTAGGGAAATAAAAGATTACAATATGTATAATTCCTGAATTCCTACAAATCATGCACTAAAAATATTGTAATATTTTTCTATATATGGTTCAAGTTTATAGTCATGTTTTTCTTATTTATTCAACTTTACACAAATATAAATGGGAGAGATTATTCCTCCCACCCTTATTTTGAAGCCCACCACCTAAAAAATGAGGGTAGTGGGTTAAAAAAAATGAGAGGAAGGTGAAAGAGAGAGAAAAAGAGGGAGAGAAAGAGAGAAGGGTGACAGATAATAAAATTTTCTCTCGTGTTTATAGCTCCTTCTGTAATCATACAATAATACAATAATTCAATTATGAGTGTATAAATTTTTTTTTAAAAAAAACAATAACCGTGGGACTGGACATGTAACATTTTTCGTCTAATCGTGTGGATCTTCCAGATTTTTATAATCCCTGAATTTTTAGATAGCTATTTACCCACATTGATATTGATAAAACCGAAAGATCAACTTCAATGATTAACAAGTCAATCAACACATGGTGTTATAGCTACTTATCATTCTATTGATGTTTTATTCACTTGACAGCATCACATAAAATCACTAAAGTCCGAATTCCAAGTTCGGAACAGAAGTGATAAATCTGAAAACACTGTTCAAACCCAACCACCCCATTTTGGAAATATAACCAATCCATAGACGCAAACAAAAAAAATTGCTGACCGAAAAACTGCCTCTTCAAGATTGCAACGAATATTTTCAACCCTATCAGACAATAATGTAAAGTTTATTTCGATTTTGTCCACAAGTTCCATTGAAATTGTGCCCTCGCAGATATAATGAAATATTATATATTTCTGTTATCTTCATGTGACTTGACGAGTTCGCAGAGTTCCAAAAGAAAATCGATCACGGTCACCTTTTCTTATGCGTTTCCCGATTTCCTTCCCTTCACGGACCTCTTCGAGACATACATACTCCAAGGAGTCTATTGACTAATCTACCCTTCATATTCGGGGGATACCCCACCATGATTAGAGGCATTTTGGTCATTTTGTATTTGGTGAATAGTTAAATATCATGCTTTCGGCGACCCTTGTTTTGGTATGACAATAATTAACAATCAATGTCTTTAGACCGTTTAGAAAAACTATTTATATTTTGGAAGCATAAAATCTGATATGCTCAGTAATTATTTAACATTTGAGCCTCAGGTGTTTATTTTACAAAAAAATCTCTAATCCTTTTGTGAGTGTCTTACATCCAATCATTTATGCAATTAATAATTATTTTATTAGAAAACATATATATGTTAATATTTATTTTATTAAAAAATGTAAATAAATATCATTCAATTGATAATTCAATTATGTATGGAGTTCAATTTTTCTTGTGAAAGTGTGTATATTTTATTATAAAATTATATAATTCAAACAAAATCAAAACTTGTTGGTACGGTAAAGGCAGCTATAAAATGATTTCATAAATTATTTGGAAACATTTTTTAAATTACTTTTAATTTAAAACAATAACCCGTGCAATTTTTGACTCTTGACTAGAGCACATTATTTACCTGAATTTGATTTTGAATCCTTGAGCCCTCTTTGGAGAGAGAAGTAAGTTATTCTCTTCCCTTCGTATGAGGTGTGATATTGAGTTATTCGCTCCTGATAGTCATACTAGGATAGATAACAATTCAGACTGAATAAACAATTTTTTGTTTGATTGCATTTTCTGTTATTCTTATTAAAAAACGTAAAAATAATTATTTGGTTGTTTGGTTCATCTTGGATAAAGTGATGATAAATAGTTAGGGTTAAAGACATTTAAGTCCCTACAAACATGGGAAAACCCATATAAGTCCCTACTAAAATTAGGACAGACGTACGAGTCCCTGAAAACTCAGAAAAACTCAATTATCATCCCTGAGTTAAATTTTCATCCAAATTTAATGGAATATTCCTAGAATATTCCATCACATATAATTGTGTAGACATTGAAGTCCTTATAAACAGTCATAAAGACAAATTAGTCCCTGCAAAAGATAAAATTGTCCTTAAAAGACTTTTACATTAAATTGTATATATTGTAGTCCCTATAAATAATCATAAAAACAAATTAGTCCCCGCAAAAGACAGAATTGTCATTGAAAGACTTTTACATGTAATTGAATAGACATTACAGTCCTTATAAATAATCGTAAAGACAAATTGATACATGTAAAAGACAAAAATGCTCCTGAAGGATTTTTACATTTAATTGTACAGACATTGCAATTTAAAAATTAAATACCCTCTAAAAGACTGCAATTTCTACACAATTAAATGTAAAAATTCTTCAGGGGCATTTTTGTCTTTTACATGTATCAATTTGTCTTTACGATTATTTATAAAGACTGTAATGTCTATTCAATTACATGTAAAAGTCTTTCAAGGGAAATTTTATTTTTTGCGGTGACTAATTTGTTTTTATGATTGTTTACAGGGACTGCAATGTGTACATAATTTAATGTAAAAGTTTTTCAGGAGTAATTTTGTCTTATAGGGACTAATTTGTCTTTATGACTGTTTATAAGGACTTCAATGTCAACACAATTATATGTGACAGAATATTCTGGGAATATTCCGTTAAGTTTGGATGGAAATTTAACTCAGGGATGATAATTGGGTTTTTCTGAGTTTTTAAGGACTCGTACGTCTGTCCTAATTTTAGTAGAGACTTATATAGATTTTTTTATGTTTGTAGGGACTTAGATGTCTAGTTGATAAGGGATGAATAAGAGTTTATGACTTTTTAAATGACAACTATACCCCTAGGAATAGTGTGAGAAATATATGATTGATTTGATAGATGTGACAGTTCTTGAAATCTATGTGAAACTGTTAGGTGAGATAAATTTTTTAAAATGACAGAGAATGATATTTTTATCTATTGGCATAGATAAGGCCTGATAAGTAATTTCAACATTTCCTTAAAATAGTTATCAGGCCTTATCCTAGTTTACCCAGACATAACTATCGGGGTTTATTCTGTCAAAACAAACAATTTTTTTTTAGTATTCTCCTGTATTTTTTTTATTCTCGGCTTATTTCTTAAGCCATACGAGGGGTTATAGTATAAATAAAAATAAAATGATTTTTTGTTTATTTGTGTTTTGAATTATTTTTTTGTTACAAAATGTAATAATAAATTTTTTATTGTTCGGATAAAATGTGAATATATAAAGCGTGGATAAAAATTTATAAAAGGTGAAAAAATGATGATATGTAGCTTATAAAAGGTGATGATAGTTGATTTGATAGTAGACCCACATTCTTTTCAGTTGAATAATCTAGAATAACTAATTTTAGAGGTTGACTGAAATCCATCTACCATTCTATACACGTTAATTATGGCATACTAATTTTATGTGAATATTAATTTGCATAACAAAAAAAAAATTATGAGCATTTGTGAGATGATGGTATTTTTTTTTTAAAAAAAAAAAACAAAACAAAAATGTGATGGTGGAGTTATAGTCATGCAAAGGTCGTGATTCTAGTGCCTCAATCTTAGCCGTCCAACTGATGTATCCAAGGTTCATGTCCCCTAAAACACCCCCCAAAAATAGGAAACTTTTCGATTCTTCAAACCCCAAAAGCGTGTTATAAAATAACTCTTCGAATCAATACAGAGACAGAGAAAGCAAGAGAAGCGAAAAGAAGACATGGGTTCTGCTCCGACGGCGTCTGTAACTCTGGTGGCGGCGGCGGAGGCGATGATGATGTTGTTGTTGTTGTTGTCGGCCGCGGATGGGGTGGCGGGGCAGGGGTCGTCGTCGACGGGGGTGCCGGACTGCGCGTCGAAGCTGGTGGCGTGCGCGGCGTACCTGAACGCGACGACGAAGCCCCCCGACAGCTGTTGCGGACCTCTGACGGAGGCGGTGACGAGGGAGCTGCAGTGCCTCTGCAACCTCTACGAGAACCCCTCCATTTTCAGGGCCTTCAACATCGACATCAACCAGGCCCTCCGCCTCCCAAAGCTCTGCGGCCTCTCCGGCGACGCCTCCCTATGCAACACAGGTATCCCATATGAATTTATGTCTTGCGTTCTGGTTTTTCGACAGACAGAAGAGGATTTCTTCCTTGATAAAAAAGGAAATAGTGACAGTTTCCGTGAGTGACAGGTTGGTGAGGCCCCCTATGTTCGAGTATTCCCTAGATGATTTAATTAAGAATAGTAAGATTGAAAAAGAAAAATAATTTACTAAGCAAAAAAAAAAAAAAAATTCGAAGGAGAAAGTTAGGTTTGTATAGCATCACTACATAAATATTGTGATATAGAGAAATAATGAAATACTTTCTTCCCTCAATATTAACGAAGACAATCTATTGTCAGCCACGTAAATATGAGCGACGTTGTGTAAACACATTATTTTTTTAAACCCGAATTCCAGTCACTTACATCCAGTTAAGCAACAATCATATTAATCTCACTTACCTTTTTATAAATTGTTCACATATTTTATAAATGCATTCATAGAATTATTAGAGACTGAGTGTGTGTATATATATTTTTATTTATTTTTTTTATAAAAAAAAGTTTTAAAAATGTAAACATGTTTTGGACAAGTTTGAAAAAAAAGATATTTATTTATTTCTGAAGTTATGTAGATGGGGTAAGATTAGTAAGATGTGGGTGGCTGTACCGATGTTCATGGTTTAGTTTTCACGCATCAAAGGCATGACTTTTGGAACACAACTAAATTTATTTCATTGTGATCTTGATTATTCCATTCTATCATCACATTATTATTGCCCTTATTAATGAAAATGTTTTTTTTTTCTTTTCAGATCCACTCTTTTTGTGTTTGTTAATGTTTTATTCTGATTTATGAATATTGATTGTATATTAAAGATTTTAAAATTATATACAGTTGCTGCTGGTCCTTCGTCGAGCAACCTCAGCCCTCCTGGTATAAATTCTGACATTACCTCTCATTCTTAAATAATAATTCAAGCATGTGTCCTTTGATTAAGTCAATCACTGTTTTTCAAGTTAAGCAGCGTTTGGTGTTGCGATTGAACGACTTTTGCGTTTTCAGAAAACTGGTTTTACAATCATACAATCATGCAAGCGTAGCTTCTTATAGACAGATTTTATACAAATAGTGTTAAAAAACTGCGATTGAAAAAAGCTGAGAAGAGAGCTTTCTGCATAATCAGTTTTAAACTCAGCGTTTACAAAAAATCAATTTTACAATCCTACTACCAAAATCTACCTTATGCTACTTAATTTGAAAATTTTAAAACAAGTTTTCAGAAGAAGCCTACGTGTACATATATATTTTGGTCTATCTTTTTAATTGTCTACTCTTCAAGACCAACAATCAAAACAACATATTTTATGCTATATTATTTCATGTCTCTACATTAAAATTGTTTGAGCTTTGGGACCTTTTAGATAACTATTTAAAGTAACTTATTAGTTATTGATTTTTAGAATGCTCACTTTCTTTATTTTTTAAAAAACATGCATTTTATATTAAAAGCTAAAATAATACTTTTTAATTAAACACGTTTTTAGAAAATCGTTTGAAAATACGTTGAACTTTCTCGATTTTTATAAAAGCAAAAGTCAACTAAAATATTCTTTCAAACTATCCTTCAATGAACATGACTAATAAAAGTGCTTCTTTTTAAAACTTAATGGAGATATGTGTTGACTATAGTGATAACTGTGATGCAGCTGCTACAGGAGCCGGCAGTGGTGCGGCTGGGTTGGGAGGGTCTGTTGTGATGGGTTTACTTTTGTTGTGGTCGGCTTTCATGGTGTGAAGAGGGAAATTGTTATCATACAAATGGGTCGTTGCATGTGACTTTAATGGATCTCTAATTGTTTTATTATCTCATGTTTTGTTTTGTTTTTTCATTAGATTTATTCTCGTTGTAGTAGCCATGTCATGACTGTAGTTTGTGTCGGTTATGAAGTTGGAATTTTGTCTCTTATATGAATTTAATTGGGGGGTACAAGTCATGGCTGAATTTCACTAGATATTTAAAAATGTCATAAATCTTATATATGTTCATAATATTAATACCTGATGGGGTCATTTATGGGTAGCTCTATCCCCACCATGCATTTTACTGTCCCCCCCATCCTAAAAAAATATAAAACACAAAAAAATTTTGGTTTTGAAATCCATTAACCCCACCTTCTCTCCCCACCAGCCTAAAAACTTTGAAAGGCCATCCCCACCACCTGAATTAGAAAAAAAATTTGGTTGCATCGGTGGAGGTTATTGTGTTGTGGTTTCAAAGGCAGCCTGTGTTCTGGAAGTCGTTCGACAACTTTGAAGTAGAACATATGTACTAGAAGACGACAATAGGTCAGTCGACCTGGGAAGTCACGGGCAATGGTAAATTCGTCTAACAAAATACTAGGCAGCTTGTTTTTTAGAAGTCGTTCGACAACCCTGAAGTCGAACATATATATTGGCGGATGACAACAAGTCAGTCAACCTGGGTGGTCACGGGCGACAGGAGACCCGTCGAACAAGCTAACATGCAGCCTGTGTTCTGAAATTTTTTTGACAACCCTGAAGTTAAACATATGTATTGGTGGACGACAGGAGACCCGTTGAACAAGTCAACAGGCAGCCAGTGTTTCTGGAATTTATTCGACAACCCTGAAGTCGAATATATGTATTGGCGGACGACAACAAGTCAGTCAACCTGGGGGGTCATGGGCGACAGGAGACCTGTTGAACAAGTCAACAGGCAGCTTGTGTTCTGGAATTTGTTCGACAACCCTGAAGTCAAATATACAAAACTATCACATTTCTTCATGATGATTGGGTCCTCGCATTCATCAACTGAACAAGAGGATACATAAAAAAGCTTCATGTTTCAAATTCATTTTCAACATTTCTTCATCAATCATTCACATCTTAACTGACTATTCACACACATTTTAAACAAAACATTCATTACAATTATTTGCATTCACACACATTTTTAACGA
Organism: Acorus gramineus; assembly: GCA_030737835.1. Taxonomy (NCBI): domain Eukaryota; kingdom Viridiplantae; phylum Streptophyta; class Magnoliopsida; order Acorales; family Acoraceae; genus Acorus; species Acorus gramineus. Next base: position 5,782,054 of record CM060856.1, on the reverse strand, counting down.
CCCCAATCCCCAATCAACAGTGACAATTTACACACATTTTAAACAATGCATTCCTTACAAACATGAAGCCTCAAAAATGTGATGGGCCATTCAAAACCAAACAAATGTTATGTTCTTCAGATTTAGCCTCCCCTCTAACAAAATAAGACAAGTACTGATTGACACATGAGCTGACTTAAAAGTGATAACAAGGTTGTTCTAAAATCATTCGTGTTGATCATATCTTTGCTTCGACCGTCATTCCACACTTGGTCGTCGCGAAATGGTGTGCCATTCTCCAAGTATTGAAGCACATCTCGGATGCTGGATCACATAAAAGAAATAGTTGTCCTTCTATCCAGTAACGGTTGAAGATGTGCCTCACATTTGTCTTAAGCTACAAATAAACAAGTTCCATATCAAAAGAAGGAATTCACAAACTAAAAAATAACAATAATTCAAAAGTATACTAGATGAACATTTGTAGAGGCCATTTGAGCTAATTTCTTGTTTAAGGGCCATCCTACATAAAGAGGATTGAAAATCTACATTAAACTATATAACAAATGATTGTAAACAATCAATACATTCTATGAAGGTATACAATAGGCGAACAAGGTGAGACAACATGTGATTGGTAAATACAAGTCCTTTAGGAGCACCAATTCTATTTATCATATTGATTTTCGATCAATGTTAATTAATTATTAAGATATTTCAAAGTTAAGCATTCTAAGAGTAATGACCAATGAATGTGACAATACATTCTAACTGATGGTAATTTAAATGCTTTTATCAAGAATAACAATTCCCCATCTTGGACATGAACTACCACTATTAATTCACTCTATTAAATTAAGTGACCATATGATTTTAATTAATTAACAATAAAATGCAAGAGTTATCAACATTCATTTTCAATATTGAACACTAAATACAATCCAATAAAAAAATAACCCTAGTTTGCTATGAAAAACCCTATAACTCTATCCCAAACCATAATTTTTTTTAATAACCTATCTTTCAATCTACATTTTATTTGAAACCATAGGTTTCTATCCATATTCTATCCCAAACCATAGGCTTCAATCCACATTCTATCCCAAACTACAGATTTCTATTCCAAACCATAAATTTTTTTTAAATAACCACTCTTTCAATCTACATTTTATTCAAAACCCTAGATTTTTATCCGCATTCTTTCCCAAACCTTAGATTTCAATCTACATTATATCCCAAACCTAGGGTTTCTATCCCAAACCCCTTTTTCTAATAACCAATCTTTTAGTCCATTTTTTTATTCCAAACCCTAAATTTCTATCCACATTTTATCCCAAATCCTTGGTTTCAATCTACATTCTATCCCAAACCCTAGATTTCTATCCCAAATCCTTAATTTTTTTGAAGAACTAATCTTTCAATCCATATTTAGGGTTTCTATCTCAAACCCTAAATATTATTTTTGTTCAATAACAAATCTTTCATTCTGAAACCCTAAGAACAAGATCTATATATACACATTCAAGAAAAAAGAAGAGCACATACCTGTATGTACTTTGTAGGATCGTGGAAGATACCGCGGCTTACTCCTTATGATCAGCAGGTTGGGTGGGAGGGAGAAGGAGGAGAAAAAAAAGGCGATTAGTGCATGTGAGGTCTCAGGTGGTAGGGGAGAGGAGAGAGGAGAGGAGGGAAGGAAAAAAAGAGAGAAATAAGGAGTGGTGGGATCAGAATTTAACTTGGTTGTAATATAAATGATTGTGGGATCAGGTATCACAACATATCTGGCTTGTGGGATCAGTTGGTTGGGGTGGACAGCAAAGTGTATGGTGGGGATAGAGCTGGCCGTCATTTATTGACTAGATGCCCGCTTGTCTTTGGAAGATCATAATTATATTGATACTCACTTCAGGACAATGAATTTATTTGGGTTTGGGTAAAAATAATTGCTTATATTTATATCGATATAATTGGTTATATATATATCGTCCATGTGGAATCTGAATCCAAAGAATGGGCCGCATCACAGTTTTAAAAAACAAAAAATCTATACGTCCCTAGCATTTCTTTAAACTATATATATATATAGTTGTGGATTAAGTTGATCTTCTCGAGAATTTATTTGGCCTCGCCTCTCTCATAAAGAGGAGCACAAGGGTTTAGAAAGCACATACAAATCAACAATTTCTTGTTTATTTCAGACCCTTCCAAATACTCATTTTGAGACTATTCTGACTAGGCGACTAATTCCAATTTATTCCCTATATATTCTCGAACCAAATGGATACTCAAGGCTGAACTTGGAATCATCCCTTGCCCATTCGCCCATGCCACCACCAAGTTGAAATCTATTTCACTTCGGACCGACTTTGTTGTGTTGACTTGCAAAGATTCGCTCCAGCAACCACGCCTTTTAGCTCAAGGATGTTTTTTTTATTGGTAATCAAAATTGTATTGCTATAAGAAGTCAGACTTTAAAAAAATTACAACAGTGGGATCTTGCATCCAGAGGAGTGAAGGAGAGCAACTAATCCTTCATCCCTTTGGATCAAGTAACAGTTTTGATGAAATACAAGAGAGGGAAAATCAAATTCTGCACCTTGTATACTGAGTTCCCACCTTGTCTAGCTCAAGAGCTGTCCACAATTCATGCCATAGTTGGGAGGGAGAGATGGTGGTAACACCCCTCACCGATTGAGAAGAGGCTAAGATGTCTGCAGGGGAATTTCCTTCATGATGTATATGTGTAATTTTCCAGTTTTGAAGAAGCAGAAGTCCCTGATGAATATGACGTAGAGATCGAATGGAGGACCATGGGCGAAAGCCTTTCCTTAGTACCCATGCACAGGTTGTAGTAGAGTCAGTTTCAATCCAGACATTTGGGAAGTTGAGTCGAACAGCTAGCCATAACCCCTCCTCAATAGCTTTAAGCTCCAAGAGGTTGATCGAGGGCAATTCAATTCGGCCCATAATAGCATAGATGAAGTTAGCTTTGTCACTGCGAAGCAGGGCCCCATATCCTCCCCTATCATCCGAGAGAGAGCTATCCGAATTTATCTTTATCCACCCAGCCTGAGGAGGAATCCACCTTACCAGAGAGTCGGATGCATTTATTTCAAAGATTGAGATTGAAAAGGACTCAAATTTGAGTATAGTAGGGGACATCACACCCTTTAGACTTAAACAGCTACAATTCCTTGTGATATCAACCATAATTCTTTTGAGCAAAAGCACTTTGTGATTGAATTTTCCAGAAAAGATTCTAGAATTCCTTTCCATCCAGACATACCAACAAAAAATGGTTATAGGAACTTGTAAAAGAGTCTTCTGGACCGGGTAAACCGTCGAGGAATTTAACCACTTAGGAAGGTTTTCAAAAGTTTGAGGAATGGGGGAAGAGATGAGCAGAACCTTAGTAAGAGCATTGAAAATATACCTCGAGAAGGAGCAGTTGAGAAATAAGTGATCCGCATCCTCAGTTCCCGAGCGACAGAGAAGGCAAGATGCATCCCTTAGGAGCCCTTTGTGCAGGAGGCGAGTACGTGTGGGGAGTTTATTCTGAAATGCATGCCAAAGACAAAGAGAATGCCGAGGGGTCTGATTTGAGAGCCATACCCATGTGGACCACTTCGGAGGGGATAGCAAAGAGGAATGGAGATGATTCCAGGCTGAGGAAAGAGTAAGTTGTCCAGTTTTTGAAGGGGCCCAGATCAAGACATCTTCACCTACACCACCAACTTCCAGCTGGGAGATTGCATTCCATATGCCAAAAAGAGAGGCCGGCCATTGAGAAGGCTTGCACCATGAGCCATTGTGGATGAGGATGTTCAAGGAGGCTGAGGCCGGAGGACCGCAAATATAAGAGATACGCCCCAAATGTTGCATGAGACCGTGCCCATCAAGCCAGGGATCCCACCAGATGTTTATTGTCTTGCCTTCAAAAATAATTAATCTAACTTTCAATGCGATACATTGGTGTGCCTTAAGAATAGTAGACCATGAACTAGTGCAACCACAGGGGGGAGGAACATGCCAAATATTTTTGTTTTTCAGATATTTGGTGGTGACCCATTCAGTCCAGAGTGAGGTTTTGTGACTAACGATTTCCCAAAAGCGGACTCCAGCCGCCCCTCTATTCCAATCCCTGATCGATTTGATCCCAAGACCATCCTCCAAGAGGGGTCTACAAATACTAGACCAGACAACATGATGGATTTTTCGCTCTGTTGAGGTGCCCTACCAAAGAAACGTACGAAGGGACGACTCAATGTCTCTGATAACCCTATTCGGGAGGGAGAAAGAAGAGGACCAGTACACCCAAAAGGAGGAGAGGACCGATTTGATCAATTCGATGCGTTCGGCCCGGGATAATGAGTGGCCCTCCCATGAGACAATCCTCTTTCGAATCTTGTCCACCAGTGTAATGCAATGAGAATATTTCACAGAACAGTTCAGAAGAGGAAGACCAAGATAATGAACTGGCAATGCATGCTGGCTGATATGCATCTCAGTGTAGAAATCCAGGGCCTTTGGGCCGCAAGAAGCAAAAATTTGGCTCTTCAATGTGTTGAGATGAAGCCCCGAAGAGGAAGCAAAAGAAGAGAATAATTGAAAGAGCGAGGTGGCCGTATTTTTCTTTGTATATGTGAAGACCAACAAATCATCAGCAAAACATAAGTGACTAATATTTCGATCACCTTTAAGGAATGGGCCAACAGAGCCATTAGCCACTCAATTGTTGAGGCAAGATGAGAGAGAGTCCATGACAAGAGTAAAGAGGACAAGAGAGAGGGGGTCCCCTTGCCGAATGCCACAGGATGAAGAGAAGAAACCGGTTGGAGAGCCATTAATGAGAACCGAGAATCTTGGAGAGGCAACACATTGCATACATAGCATGATCCAATGATCATTAAACTTGCATCTTCTAAGGATCTTCTCAAGGAAAGACCTGTTAAAACTGTCAAAAGCCTTTTTGAGATCAACCTTAATACACGCCTTGGATTTCCCATGATTAGGATAATGAATGAGCTCATGAGCCAACAATATGTTGAGATGTATATTGCGGCCCTTGATGAAAGCAGACTGGTGGTTACTGACAAGCTTCGGAAGAAGAGGTTGAAGACGGGAGGCCATAATTTTTGTGATGATCTTGTAAAAAGTATTGCATAGCGAGATAGGTCTATAATGATCAAGAGAATCAGCATTCATTGTTTTAGGAATAAGAGCAATAAATGAATGATTAACCTGCCGAAGAAGTTGCCCCTTCAAGAAGAAATGATTTGTGGCCTGAAGAAGATCCCCTTTAATAAAATCCCAGAATAGTTGAAAAAATCTCACAGGAAACCCATCAGGGCCTGGTGAGCTTAAGGCTTTCATACCAAAAACAGCACTACGGAGTTCCTTTTCCAATATGGGAGAACATAGAGTGGAGTTCTCTGCATCAGAGACTGAGACCGGTGGAGGGGGAAGCAGAATGTCCGAGGGGGAGTCCTTGTTGAGGAGATTTTGATAGAATTGAACAATGAGGGTCTTGATCTTTTCGGGGTCAGAGCATATACTACCATCCTTGCGGTGGATTCTGGAAATGGTGTTAGTTGCAAACCTCGATTTAATAGAATTATAGAAGAATTTAGTGTTGGAGTCCCCTTCATTCAACCAAAGCTGACGAGATTTTTGCCTAGCAAACTTTTCCTCCTGAGAGAGCATGGAGAGATAGTTGGATCTAGCCACAGATTTTGTAGATATGCTGACCGGATCACAAGGATGGGATTGAAGTGTAGATTGGGCAGCTTCCAACTCATTTTTAGAATTACGGAGGTTATGATGAATAGGGCCAAATACCACTTTGTTCCAAGATTTAAGAACCTTCTTAACATTTGCCAGCTTCTTAACAAAGATAAACTGCGGGTTGCCAATGAAATCCACCTTCCAAGCTTCCTGAACAGTAGAAGAAAAAGTGGGATGCGACTTTCAAGACTCAAAGTATTTGAAAGGCTTAGGGCCGGATGGAAAAGATGGCTCACAGATAAGATGAAGTGGAGAATGGTCCGAAATACCAGGAGGAAGATACTCAACCAAAGAGTGAGGAAAAGAAGTGATGAAGGTCTGGTTGCCCATAACTCTATCAAGCAGACACAAAATGCGAGAGTCTTGCCTATTATTCCATGACAGAATATGCCCAATAGATTTTAGGTCCTCAAGCCCAGAGCCAAGGATGTAGGAGTTGAATTTATGAAGCCTACGAGAGTGAACTGGTGAACCTCCCACCTTATCATTACAATAGCAAACCTCATTAAAGTCCCCACCAACAATCCAGCCCATATTACCAACTGAAGAAGCAAGATGCTTGATCGAATCCCAAAGAGCAAGACTTTCAGAAGAGCAATTAGAGGCATAGACCGATGTGATGAGGAGGTGCTTGTTAGTGGCCCGACACAAGACAGAGCAGTGAATGAATTGGTGGGAGAATTCCAGGATGCTGACTTCCAATAGATCATGATTCCAAAGTAACAAAAAACGGCCATCTGTGGACAGATAAGAGGAAACCAAACAACCACCTAATTTGCATTTGAGGGAGAACAGGGAGGTTTCATCCAACTTTGCTTCGGTGAGACACATAAATTGCGGTCTACGACTATTCAAGAAAGCTTTCAAATCAAGTTGCTTTAAGTTGCCTTTCACCCCACGAATATTCCAAAAGATAAAGTTCATTGACATAAAATTTAAAAGAGGAACAGTACCGGATCCCAATAAAGGGGATTGCAATGGAAGAGAGGATCTCCCACTAAACATCCATAGAAGCACCTCGAGAGGACTTCTTAAGATTAGTTGTAGAGGCAACATTCTTGTGTGACTTGTTTCTTTTTTTATTTTTTGAAGCATTTGAAACATTGGGTGCACCACTCTTGTGATCAGTATGGGCATTAGCAGAATCAAAGAGGTCTATGAAGAAATCACAATTTTTATCAAGTTGAGACTGACCAGGTCACTGACCAGTGGATTTAATTTTCTGCGCTTTGAGGTTGGAGTGGGGAGGAATAGAAGTGCCCGTGTCCTGGACTCTTTCAGTACAGCCTTTCCAAGAATCGGTCCCTTGATGGAGTGCATAGAGGAAACCTTAGTGATTTCCTTAACAACCTGCACAATAGCAGGTCCTGATCCATCCTGTGTAGAGGTCGCACCATTAATGGAGCCAACAACAGGCTGAACCATAGCCTGGTCATCAGCCATGACATCATTCTTCTCATGAACAGAGCAATCCTCAACAGAGGGTTCATCTACCCCTTTGGAAGTGTCACCCTTTGTAGTATGTGAATTTCTCTCTTGGACTGTCACCACCAAAGCAGCAACCTCAATTTCATCCTCTTGAACTATGAATTCCCCTACATTCTTGGAGTCACCCTCATTGGTTTCCTCCACTTGGCCAGGGACTAACATTTTCTGAGTGTCTGCCTCATCCATAAGGGGATTGAAAGGGTTAGGCAGTGAAGCAATTGGGTCCTTCGCCACGGCCGCAGATATTCTAGGATGCTTGACCGAAACCCATTCACAATTGTTTTGAGCAATAGTAGCCGCACTTTTGCTCCCTTGGGAGGAAGGCACGGGTGCCTTAACAAGAACATGGGACCCACTTGGGATCGGGCATTGGAAGTCGGAGTGACCAAAGGTATTACAGGATCGGCATGGGGAAGGCTTCAACTTATATTCTACCTGTAAGGTCTTCATCAATCCCTTCTCTTAGACGAATAAAATCCGGAAGGGAAGAGGAAGCTGAGATCTCCACACAGATTCTAGCATATTCAATTCTTGAGCGATTAGCAGTAGAAGAATCCATATAGAGAGGGTTGCCCACAGCACTCGCGAGTTTGATGAGCATTCTTTTGCCCCAAAGGTGTAGGGGCAATTGGGGGAGACGAATCCAGATGGGGATGGTCTTAAGGCGTTCCATTTCCATATTCATTCCTCTAGACCACTTGCGCAAAACAATAGGCCGACCTCCCATTAGCCAAGGTCCACCCTCCGTAACCCTTTGCAAATTGCAAGTCCTCCTGATTGGAGAATCTGGCTACGAAAAAACCTCCACCACAAATTAGAATCTCGAGGTTGCCTTTGGGTTTCCATACACGATATAAGAAAATCAATAAAAGGTTTGTAATATGGTTTTTTCCCAATTACATACCCTACAAGGGAATATTGCCAATGGGAGTCCATTTCCAGAAGATCAGAGTCTTCACTAGGAACCACAAGTTCCCCATTTTCCAAAGCAGGTTCAATAAACTCAAGATCCTTGTTGGCTTGGATTTTTTCCTGGGAAGGAAAGAGTTGAGCCCAGCTACGGCTCTCAGATGCATACCTGACTTGGGGTTGCAGAGAAGGAGGACCCCCCTGACGCTTGCTTGAAGGAGGAGGCCGAGAAGAACCCGGCTTGGAAGGGTCTTTACGCAAAGGACCTTACCCCATTTTAGAAGGAGGACGAGCAGTCAGGGCCCCAACAGCGGCAGAGACCACACCCACAGGATGAACGACCGCGACACCAGAGACCTCTCCATCAGCCAGAGCCTCTCCATCAGAGGTAGGGGAGACGGCTATTATGCCTGTGGCATTTGTAGTCTTATTTTTCAATCGGAGTCACTAAAATTTTGGGTTTTAGCTACCTACAGGAGTTGGAGAGCTCTGATTGAAAATTAGGCTACATAATTGTCTTCTAAAAGTTATGCAGATTTGGTATTTGGATTTAATTTTGTTAAAATCCAAGATGAAGAGGTTTAAATATGATTTTATCATGAGATGCTCAGTTTTGAGTTAGCTTTCATACAAAAGTGGAATTAGATCAACTGGATTCATGTAGTAAAAGTTACGGGTATTTTTCCAAGTATACCCCGAAGATGAAAAATTCTGGCAGCAGCCATGTTCAATGTTTAGCTCACATTTAGGAATAGCTGGAGGGATTATTTGATCTTGGCATAAACATGAAAGTTATAGATAATCTTCTTGGCTTTCCAAAGGATTTTGAATTGTGCAATTCGGAGCTATATCGTGGAAGTTATGGCTGTTCGAGTGAAGCCTGTCCAGAGATTTCTGGTCAGGGACGATTTGGTCATTTAAATCCCTCTTTTGGCTATTTAATCCCCGATTGTCTCTCTCGCCTAACACTCTCGACCAGCCCTTCCGTCTATGAAAAATGAAGAAGATAAAGTGGAGGTGGTGTTGAAGTCCCCTCTTCGGATGTCTTGGTATGTTTGTTGTTTGAAGGGAGGTTCGGGGCGTCGATGGTGATAAAGGTGGGGCTGTGGTGTGGGCGTGCCGGAGCCGTGTATGGACCTCCCGCACTCCGTGTTGGGTTCAGCCATGTCTTTTGTAGCTGATGGGGAGGAGTGGAAGCTCCATTGCTTTGTGTTGTTGTTGTGTATGCATGGAATTGAAGAGGATGAGGGAGAGAAGCCCATGTTCATGCGTTATGTGTTGTGTATGTGTGTACGCCACCCTTTTCTTCTCTTCTTTCAAATGAGGTTCCTCATGCATCACTTGAACTTGTGTTTATAGGCTAAAAGGGGCGTAGGGTTGGCACATCGGGTGCTCGAGTGCATGCTTAGCATTCTCGCATGTGTGCGGAGCGCGTGGGAAGCGTGCACGGAGTGCTCGAGGGCGTGCTTGGCGTTGTCCGATGCATGCGGAGTGCGTGGGCAGCGTGCACGAGGTGCTCGAGGGCGTGCTTGGCGTTGTCCGATGCATGCGGAGTGCGTGGGCAGCGTGCACGAGGTGCTCGAGGGCGTGCTTGGCGTTGTCCGATGCGTGCGGAGTGCGTGGGCAGCGTGCACGGAGTGCTCGAGGGCGTGCTGGGCGTTCACCGATGCGTGCGGAGTGCGTGGGCAGCGTGCACGCGGTGCTCGGGGGCGTGCTTGCAGTATTCGGACCCGTTCAGGGTGTGTTTCGGGGTATCGAGCACCTTGTTATAGCCCAATCCAAACCATTGGTCAATTTCGGGATTGGATGATTCTTGGCGGATTGGTATCATGCTTCGGATTCAATTGTTTTCGCCCTCTTCCGTTTCGCGAGCTGTGCGCTCGTTAGGTGAGTGGTTTGGTCCAATCCCCCCCTCTCGAGATGCGCTCGACGCGCGTAGTCGTGCGTCGCATCGATGGGGCATCCTAGCTATACTACTTGTGTAGATAAGTAGTATGGCCATGCTTAGACTATAATATGTTAGATATCTTGCATGCTAGGCTTATATACATGTATTGTATCCATGTATGAATGATTGTGTTGCATGCGCCCCTCTAGTATGGGCATGTATTTTTGTAATGTGTATGGATGTATAGAATATGGCCTACCTTAGGTAGTATTGTAATACTACTCCCACCATATTAATTGGAATATCCAGTATGATTAAGTCTGGGTTAATAACGGGCACCTGCCTAATATTCCCTTGCGATAAGACTCGAGGGCGTGGTGTAGTTGTTGCGCCCATGCTAATGGGGCAAAGCTATGACCAGCTTCATGAGATGATGATCTCTCTCGCCCTCCCCCTTGAACGAACTGAGTAAGTAGATGCGATTTCCTACTCGACTCAGGTTCGTTTGGAATATTGGCATGCACCTGTTAGTGCGCGAGATCGCGCTTGACCCTTTCTTTTAAGTTGGTGATATCCAACGCATGTTAGAGTATATTTTGTATGTTTATACGATTAGTGCCCTCATATGTATGTGTAGTTAGGCCTTGCCTTGTATGTATGTTGCATGATGTGTTGTTTATGCCATATACTCATGTTAGGGAGAACCCCTATAGTTAAGCATAGGTTATTGTGCATGTGGATCAAGTTCCTTCAGTGATAGAATTCTCCTATAATAATTATGCGCATGTTAAAATTGATAGGTCTATCTGAAATAGGCGTGGGTATGACCCGTTATCGGGTTGTACCTTATTAGTTAGAGCGCTAGCGATGTAATCGCCCCCGTGCTTCCTAGCGATGCACTCGTTTGAAATTCAGGAGAATTCGTTATCTCATCGGTTTTGTTAAGTCGGTAGTTGTGGCATTAAGCTAGGCCTACCCGTGCTAGGCGTGTATATGAACCGCCTGTTGGGTTATGTGCCTTGGGATTATTTCTACGTGAGAGCAGAGGCAACCCCCCTTGTGTCCGAGCGACGCAACCGTGTGGGAGTACAATAGTGTTCGCTATCATCGATATGTGATTATCGAGAGTAGTTGTTTTTCCATTGGGTTCGCTTTGCGAACATGGAATGTTTACTCCCAATGTCGTCCGAGTTGAAGAGGCCCGGGTTGTAGCTGTCCTGACAGAGGGCTCCCATCCGTAGGTACCACCGATGCATTCGGAAGCGTACTGATCGTGGGAGTGTACCAGGTAGAGGCTACCCGGGAGAGGGTTAACGAATGATATTGCGAGCGTGGAATCGTTCTCCCCTTCGTTGGATCCGATGTAGGAACTTCCCGGCGTTGGAAAAGCTGTCCTGACAGAGGGCTCCCATCCGTAGGTACCACCGAGGCGTTCGAAAGCGTACTGATTGTGGGAGTATACCAGGTAGTGACTACCCGGGGAAAGGGCTACCGGTGGACCAAGGGTGTAGAGCAGTCTAAGTCTCTTCCAAAAGTCCTATGTCACCTCTAAGGGGTGAGGGTGAGGATGAGGTGAAGACACGTCGCCGCGTGACCCATTCGTTGTTCGTCTGTTCCCATAGTTGTTGGGTCCGGTTGCGTATCGATGTTCAAAGACATCGTTGGGCAGTTATCCCGATGTAGATGTTTCAGTAGCGTTGTGTAGACCAGTAATTCCGGGTCTCGTTGACCAACGGTATGGTCTCTCCCCAAGAGACCCAAGAGTCTCCCTCCGGGAGTGAGGGTGAGGGTGAGGTTGGTGATTCAGTAGTGTTGTGTGGACTAGTAATTCCGCGTCTCTTCGACCAACGGTATGGTCTCTCCCCAAAAGTCCCAAGAGTCTTCCTCCGGGAGTGAGGGTGAGGGTGAGGTTGGTCGCGCCGCCGCGTGACCCTGTTATCCATGGGTTTCCACCCATGTTTTCCTTGAAAGAAAATTGCTTTAGTATTGAACTGTTGTATGGTGATTGGTTTCCAGCCACTCACTGAGCTTGTAGCTCACCCCTCGCATACTATTTCTTTTCAGGGGCAGTGTTGGGCGTAGAGCTGGAGCTTTCCTGTGGCGGGGTTTTATGGGCGTGGAGCGTTCTTCCGGTGCGTAGCGAGTGCAAGGCTGTCAGCAGTCCTAGAGTCATTTTATGTATTGTGAATCGTGCATGTGGCACAGGTTGTATTTTATTTGGACTAGACTTGGCTCTCACAGGACAGTGATTGTGTATTCGAGTCTGTAATAATGTTTTTGGTTTACAGACATTGTTTATATATTATGCTTCCGCTTTTCAGTCAGTTATCATTATCCTTGCTTTGCCACTTTATTGACCTCAGGTATTGATAGCTGATATTTCATTATTGCCACGTCTCGGGGACGGCCGCCCTGGGATGTGACAACGGCAGGGAGCAAGGTATCCATCGAGGGGGACGGAGTCTTGCCAGTGAGAGACATGAGAACACTGTCGATGAAACCCTCACGAAGATGGGGGGTTTTTTAAAACCTTGGGAGGCGACGAGGAGGGATCTGGGGGCTCCGAGGAGGAGGGACCCTTTTCCGGCGGCAACAATGTGCAGGGACGCGGAGGAAAACCAAGGCCCGCCCAAAATACCCGTTCAGAAAGGAGACAAGAATGTTGATATTTTCTTTACCTTTCCCCTTTGAGATGGACAAACTTTAACAACTAATAAATGTTGAAAGAGTAGGCTCTTAAGTTATGGCTATATGGAATATAGCAAGCAAACAATCATAACTCATATCCTTATAGCCAAACCTGTTGTTTCAACAAAAGACCGGCAGAATTATTTTTGATAGGTTAAAAAGAACACACACACACACACACACATATATATAGTATGTGTGTGTGTGTGCAGGATGTTTACAAAAAGCTCAAATGCTTACAAAAATAAATAAAAAAAAATCATCAACCAGCCTTGCGAAGGCAGGGACTATTTCGCTTACTGTAAATACACAGTTTGTAAATAGGACCACAAATTGGAATGTAAATGAGACATATATAATTTACCATTTCCTAAAAATCACCAATATGCCATTTCAATGTGAGGACTGCTCTTATCAAGTCTTGGATGGTCTCCCCCCCATTTTGATGGTTTAATTTTCCTAGGCGGCGCTTGAAAATAGATTGGACAATTTTTGGAGATTTCTTCTTTTAATTTACAAGAATGTGTTTAATGCAAACTCGTTTTCAAATACATCTAGCTTTTAATTATAATTTATTTTTTCACCAAAATTTGATATAGGTATGTGAGGTGGATATTTTCCCTCTTCAGTTAAATTTGTAAATAAAAAATGTACTTGAACTATATGAATTTTTTGGACTATGTTTCTACTCTCTCGATGACTGTATAGAAAAATGACACACAATAACTCACAATGACTCTCAATGACTAACCGTGCTTGATTGTCTGACTCTGCTTGACTGTGCCTTTAGAGTGCTATCGCGCAACCTTTTTATAGGCTGCCTATATACCCCTTGGGGATCAAGTCACACGTAGTTCCTTAAATGCCTTTGTAACAGCCTTACCACTAAGTGTTTAGTAGACTTTTTTCCATAGAAACTCTCTCAGCATTTATGCTCCACGTCGATCCTTGATTAGCCACGTTCTGTTGGTAGTGGGCCTTAAATGCCACCTTAGCAGTTACAGGCGTTAGTGGTTTTCTGATCGTTTCTTCATTCTGCTCGGGGTCTCTTGATATGCTCGCCCGTACGTCTCATAGCAGGTCCACAAGTAGTAAGGTCGACCGACCAGACCTCATGTCTGGTCGTGCCTTAGACTGCTCGCTCTCAAGGAGTAAGGTCGACCAACCAGACCTTGTGTTTGGTCGTGCCTTAGACTGCTCGCTCTCGAGGAGTAAGGTCAACTGATCAGACCTCGTGTTTGGTCATGCCTTAGACTACTCGTTTCTGAGGTGCCTGACTGCCCGACAAGACCTTGGATCTAGTCGTGTCAGCACATTCGAGAGAGTCATCATGACTAAGGATTGGAACTCAGATTTACGGGTCCCACAGTAGGCCCACATCCGTCTTGGTGTGACACGTCATCCCTGATATGACACGTGTCATGGTGAGGATTTTTACCTCCACAGATGCCCCCTCTTCTGCTCTTTTGGCTTATCGAGAGAGCAGGAGATCATGAAAAATCACCTCGCCTCCATACCTTTCGGGGGGGGGTCAAAAATCTGGTCGCCTGGCTTCTCGAGATTCTCTGATCAGCCTAGGATTTGACGGTTGATTTGCTACGTCATCCTTAATGGCGCATGGCCTGTGAAAGATGTTTGGAAAATCCAAACGTCGTCATCCCCTTGGATTTTGTGAATACCCATTTTATTGGCATTGATTACTCCTCGATGTCTGCAGCGAATAAGTGCTACTGTCTTCTCGAGGCATTGCTTCGACAATATTTAAGGGGGGCACGAGGGAGGAGCCCCTTATCCTATCTCACGTCTTCCTTCTGATTTTTGAGAACTCCATGGATATCACCACTATCATGGAGAAAACTGCCATTACTGCACCCCTCCACAGAGAGTTGGGCACCTCAACGGACTTCACGATTGAAGAGTTAGCCAAGGATGAGGTCCCCACTCTTTATCTTGATTCCGTTCTCCTCCACCCCAGCTATTTCAAAGATGGGGGTCTTTCTCTTCCTCTACCGCGCTTGGTGGCAGAGTTTTTTTATTTCTTTTGCCTCCATCCCATCTTGGTCGCCCCCAATGTGTACCACGTCATGATGTGTGTGGTCGCGTTGGGGAAGAAGACAAGTGTTGAGCTAGGCCTGACCGAGGTCCGTTGGATCTATCAGGTCAAGGCTTCATCATCCGAGTGGTCCCCGTCCTTCTACATCTCTCGCCGGGCCAAAGCGCCAGAGCTGGTCCTTGGCATGGCTCGGGGTGACATCCACGACTGGGAGAGTCACCGGATTCGGGTCCGGGGTCCTTGGATGCCAGATGGTTGGGATTTGTCCCATCGCCACTTGTGTCGCCCCCGGAAGCCGATGGTGGATGCCCCCAGGCTGGAGGTCGAGGAGGTGAAGATGGATGACATCTCACGGGTAATGGAGTATCTGGACCGATCGTGGTGGGAGCTGCTTGGATTGGAGGAACCGCGACGTGCTCCACCCGTTGCAGCGCTTCTTGCCGGTGTGGTTGAGTCTGGCGCTGGCCTCGGTTTGTTTCCTCCTCCATCCACTTCGTATAATGAGGCGAGGTGGCGATCTATGAGGCTCCTTCAGTCGGGTTTTGGATCAAATTCCATTGCCCTACCGGTGGACTTAACCTCATCGCCACTGCCTTCTGTCTCTCCGTCTCCATCACCCTCCGTTCGATCATCTTCCTCTTCATCGTCCGCTTCTTCTTCTTCTTTTTCTTCATCATCTTCCTTGGCTTCCGCTGTCCCTAGGGGTACCGTTCCTTCCACCAGTGGAATGGAGGTCAACGCCCCGCCATGGGTGCCCCCGATGACCCTAGGTTCTAGGGCAGATGTTTCTTCCCCCCTGGTGGCCCTTCGAGGAATTTGCAAGCCTCAGTTCATGCCGCCTCCCTCTCCATAGATCATCAGTTGCAGTCCCTCCACGAAGCTTGTGAGGGTGATGAAGAAGATCGCCTTCTGAACTTCATCAGCAGCTACCGTGTGGGCTACGCTGACCACTCGCGTGGTTTTCGAGAGATGAGCAACGAGGAGCTACCCGGACTGCACCAAGCTGTGAGGGAGAGGAGACTTCGTGGGAAGGAGCGAGTAGGAGACTGAGCAGAGGGTTGAACTTTTTTTTTGTGTAACCTTTATTAAATCAATGAATAAAAAATTACTTTCTCTGCTCAACCTTGCTCGTATTTTATCTACTCGCGCGCTTCACATATTACTTCTTCCCGCTGTACGATTCTATTTGTGAACCGTAGAGTCCCAAAAACTTGTTGTATCCACGATCATTCTTGAATAGGATTCACAAACCAGGTTCATGAACAAGATTTCTCTGGTCGTGCTCACTTGTCCGTATAGGCTCTCTCATCGTTGTCGGTATTGAATTTCGGGGAGGGGGGGGGTCCGGAAAGGGCCTCCTCTCTTTCCTTCCGGTTTTGGGGTGGCGAGTGGCGCCGCGTGTGTGGGGGTTTTTCAGAGGCTCGAATCCGGTGTGCGCCTTGGCAGGCTCGGTCGAATCGTCTCTCGGAAGGGTGGTGGGGGGTTTCGTTCCTTGCTGAGGTAGCAGACAGGTCCTTAGGAGGATTCATGGGTGGTTGTAATCGCCACCTGCTTTTCTCAAAAAGCAAGAAAAAGTCAGGTGTTGGATTTGATTGCTTTTGTGGGGGAGTTTATGGGGTCTCTGCTCTGGGATACGGGCATGCCGCACGTAGAGGTGAAAAATAGGAATCCTATTATGCTTCGAGAACTTGACTAAAGGAGAGTTGGGACTCAAGGGGGGGCTAGGGGAAGGGCCGGCTAGTCGGGTTTAGCCGCCTGGGACCTGGTTCAACTTGGGCAGAACCTGGGTAGGGTTTGGTTTTGGGTGTTGGCAAAGGTTAAGCTAGGTTTAACCTGGGTTTTGGAGAGTGGATTTGGAGAGTGATTTGGTGTAGGAAATGGATTTCTCTCTCACTTTCTCTCTCAAGGGTTTTGAAGTGGTAGTGTAGGGTTTGTGGGTTGATTTGTGAGTGTGGGTATGGATATGAGTTATTGATGATGGAAGAAGTGCTTGGAGACCCCCTATTTATAGTAAAAAAAGGTGTAGGGGAGTGTCCACTGGACAATAGATCAAAATGGGTAATAAGGTACTTGATTTGACCTTCTATTAGATCTTTGTAGCCTAACATTGTCCAAGTTAGGGGTGAATACTCTCAAGTAGCCGCACCCATCATGACCTGCCAAATGTCCCATCTCTTACAAGCGGTGGCTTGGGTCGGTGACTAAGGTTGAACCGGCCAAGATGGGGCGGCTAAAGGGCACAAACCGCCGCAATCATCAGCATTATATGCTGCTTTATGTCCCATCCAGGGAGGCGGTTTGGGGTTGGCTTAAGGGGCGGCTACTTGAAACTACCCTCCCAATATGGGGCGGCTACTCTCCAGTAGCCGCCCTTGTCCAGGTCTTTAGATCTTCTAAGTGTGGACTAGGGTTTCTGGTTTAGTTTTTCTAAGTAAGTTTTCTATTGAATGTCCAAGTGTGGTTGTTTCCAATTTTACTTAAAGTAAATTTCTTTTCTTTGGACAGTCAAAATTAGGGTATCTACAGTCGTTCCGTCTTTTCTTCATGCCACGTGAAAAATTCGTCACCATAAATTTGCCACGTAGGTTGCACGTTTGTCGAAACTGGCGCCTCGTTTCTCTCACCAACTGTCCCTCAATATTTGTAGAAGATTTCGGTGGCAAATCTTTCATGATTTCGATTTTCGCGCTTCAGTCATGATTGTAGGAAATTTTTGAAGGAGGACCACTTTATAAGTTTCCATCATCCGATGAGAAGAGGAAAAAGAATTCAAAAATCAAATCCCCTGCTCGTTTTCAAACTTTGCCTCTTCTCGAATTCCTTCTTGCGCCACTCTGTCGATGAACATTTTTCAGAAACTAAGGTCCTCCCTATCGATTCTGGAATCCATCATCATCACATCTACACCTTTCAACACCGTAGGATGAGCTTAAGGCCAGCGGCCCTGAGAAGCTCTTCATGTATCCTTCAGATGCTGAGGAGCTCCCTTTCTTTTCCTCTCCTTGAGCTGATCAGGGACTTCATGCGCCGATTCAAGCTTCATCCAGTGCAATGCTCCCCTAATCTGTTAAGGGTGCTGATGTGCGTTGTCACGATCAACCGCAAGCTGCAGCTTCAACTCGGGGTGGATGACATCCACCACCTGTACGATTTGAGGAAGTCGGAGCATGCTTACTATCTTCGGGCGAGACCGGGTGCGGTCCCTCTCGTGGAAAAGCTTCCTTCATCCGACAGCGGGTGGAGGGATGAATGCCTTGTGCAATTGAGTGGTCCTTGGGTGGTTCCTGCTCCCATTTCGAGTGAAGAGGCTAGGGTGCCATGTTGTTTCCGTCCGATGAAATTGGGTGAGCATAAAAATCATTGGACTTCTATGCCTTATTTGCCTTTTCTTTCATAACCGACGAATCTCATATGCTCCTTGTAGACGACTCGGAGCGTGCGACCTCAGACCCGTTAGTGGTCAAGTTCGATCAGATTGCAAGGGTTCAAGAGCTGGGGGATAAGGATTTTCGCAAGATCCTCAACCTCCCCGCAGCCAGGGCCCCTGGTTCCTCTTTGAAAGTTGCTGGCTTGTCTTCGGGATTTGACGCATCTCCTACCTTCGCTGAAGCTTCTCCCTCTGCCGTTTCCAAAGAAGTGGGTGAACAGTCTGCTATCTCCAAAGCCAAGTCGGCTTTGAAGAAGAGGCTTAGGCTGCCACTTCCTTCGAAACGGCGAACCAAGGTTGCTCGTCCGACTTTGTTGGTTGAAGAGGCGGACTTCGAAGGCAGAGCCAAAGCCCTACTAGACGTTTCCCGGGCATCCCCTGTGGGGAGCGATTTGCCTTCGAGTGCTGTCGGTGTGGCTATCGTTGAGCTTCCTATGCCTTCCAACAAAGAGGGATGCCCACCAAGTCCCCAGTTCATTCGAGTACCAGAGACGGTGGAGGGTCCCTCTTCTCTGGAAGTTGAGCCCTCCCTCGCTGAGGAGGTAGCGGCCATGGATTTCTCAGCTCCCTTGTATGGGGTTACTCCAGTTGCTGCGGTAGGCTCAGCACCTGTGGTTGTTGCCCCGTCAGAGGTGCCCCCAGCCGAGGTGTTGGAGAGTACTTTCAACATGACTTCTCCTCCGGGGGCGCCACCAGTCGCTTCAACTCCTGCTGGGATGCCCCCAGTTGGTTCAACTCCTACTAGGATGCCCCCAGTTGCTTCGGCTGCGGTGGAAGCACCCTTCGTCACGACGTTCGTGGCTCCATCCGGTGTTGCCCTGAAAGTTGGGGCTCCGCGTTCAGCACCTTTGGAAACCCCTTTGGCCCCTGCCTCTTCAGCCACAACTGGTTCCCATTCAAGGAGGTCCTCTTGCTGATTGTGCCAGCAAAGAGTTAGCCAGTACTTAGCTCAGGGGCAACCTCCTCGAGGGTGACCTGAATTGTGCTCGCCGGGCTACAACGGAAGCGCTTTTCACCCGGCTAGGCTGGAGTTTTTACAACGTAAGTGCTCGACTCCTGTCTTTGAAATTTCTTCTTCAAGGTTTTAACCATTTGCTTTTCAAAATTCTGTCATCTGGCAGGTGCTCAATGAGTGAAGCCTAGATGCGATGAGGTCTAAAGATCTCCTGAGGTTAGCCCAAGAGCTCGCCCATCGTAGGGAAGCACAACTGAAGTCGGTTGAGGAACAGATTGTGATTGCGAAGCGAGCACGTCTCGATGCAAAATTCACCGAATCCTCTGCTCGTCGGGACTTGTTTGCTGCACAAGCTCGGGCTGTTGCTGCTGAAGAGCATGTGAGGGAGCTCCTCGAGCTGAAGCTCTCCCAGTCATTCGATAAGGCTTCCTTTTCCTTGTGGGCGCACAACGCAAAAAAGTGAGTCAAGGCCCTGATGCATGAGTTGCAAGAGCAGCAGGTCAAGCTCTGCGAGCTTCGAGCCGACTGTGCTGTTGCTTTCGAGGACGGTCTGTCGAAGGGTCGAGCAGAAGCCTTCACAACTATGGGGGACAAAATGAAGAAACTTTTGGATTCTTTGACGACTTGTGCCGAGAAGAACTACAATCGTGGATATCGTCAAGGTTATGAAGATAGATCCAGCAACGTCTCTCCTCATATTGCCGCCGATCCTCCTCTTGGTCGGGATTCTGGCCCTGATGACGGGTCTCAAATCTAGACATTTTGTAAAAAACAATGTTTTCATAAATGACTTGTTTTTTACATGTCTGCTTGTTTTTCGCATTATCTGAATGTTGGGAGTGCTTATTGTCGTGATAATAGATTTTTGTACCCACTCGATGAAATAACTCTGACTTATCCCGTCATCTCGACCTCCATAGGGCCAGGGCCTCCAAAAATGACGTCAATGACCCCACCAAGTGTTAGGGTTAATATTTGTCACATGCTGCTCACCGGGAGCTGGGGCCTTCTCGATAGGAACATATTCCTTCAAGCGCCGCCTTTGGACCTGGTTCTCCAAGAACCCCCGGAGGATACGTCATTGGTTGGTAGTATGGCCCACACTCTAGTGGTAGTCACAGCAGAGATTTTGGTTCTGCTTTGACTCGTCACTCCTCATGGGTGCAGGTCATTGGAACCACGGCACCCTGGATTTTGGATAGGATCTGACGGAGGGATCTTGAAGAACATCCCCATCCTTCTCGACCTTGTTTGTTGAGGCACCAGGCTTCTTGCCCTTCTCGCCCCGCTGGTCCTTTTGATGCGGCTCCTGTGGTCATTTTATTGCTGATGATGAGGTGGCGGCTGTTGGCGAAGACCGGGGCGCAGCCACCACCTGCTTAAGGATCCTAGATTCTTCTTCCACCTTGGCGTACATTTCAGCACGGCCCATCAAATCATGTAAGTCGAACGGAGTGCGCTTGATAAGCTACTCCTTGAGGCCGTTTCCGGATGGCAGGCCGTTCCGGAAAGCCATTATTGCAGTGTCCTCATTGCAGTCTTCTACTTCAAACTTTAGGATGTTGAAGCGATCGACAAGCTGCCAAATAGTCTCCCCTAACTGCATTTGGATCTTCATGAGATCACCGAGATCCTTCTTCCTGCGTCGACTACAGATGAAGTGCTCGGCAAACATAGTGCCGAGCTCCTCAAAGTTCTGATTGTCGCAGGTGGAAGGAGATGGAACCAAGTCAGCGCACCCCCTTCTAGGCTGGAGAGGAAGAGGTGGCACATAAGCCCATCATAGAGCTCATACAATGCCATCGAATGTCGGAACGCCAAGATATGATCGTAGGGATCCGTCGTACCATTGTATAGCTTGAATTTGGGTTGAACGAACTTCCGGGGAAGTTGTTCTCTGAGAATCTCAGTGCAAAACGGGGAGGCGAATCCCCATATTGCGTTCTCCACCATCTCATGATTCGGAACACGCCGTACCTCAGAGCGCAAGGTGTAACGAGGCTGTAGGACTGCTCCCCCGGTTTGCTGGCGGGGTGGAGAGTTATACTGATGTCCTTCCGATACTCCACGTAAGGCCGATCACCCTTGGTAGGTTTGCTTCCCAGAGGCCTCCCGCCGGGCAGAGCATTTTCCATGAGGTGAGCGCTCGCACCTCTGCTCTTCATGAGGCCGTCAACTCGCTTGAGGAGTGCGTGAACGCCGACGAGATCGCTGCTTTTGATTGGAGGAAGAAGTACTTCCCTCCGAACCTTCGGCATTGACGGTCATGGGGTTGGGCAGTACAGGAGGCAGTGGCTGAATTTCCTCCTAGACTGGCAGTTGCCGATGCATGTCCGTATAGAACTGCTGCATCAAGGCTTTGATCATCTGCTGCATTGATCCCTACAGACGGGTAAATAGAGTTTCTTGCGTGGACTCCATTACCCGCCTGAGGTCCTAAACCTGACTAACTAGGGTTTCCGGTGAGCCGTCAGCAGCATCGGATGGGAGAACCTTACGTTCATGTCGTCATCCTACATTGGTGTCACTAGGATCTGACATTGCAGCACTGGTTTTTTGTTTCAGTGTCCCACAAACGGCACCAAACTGAGGTGGATATTCCCCCCTTCAGTTAAATTTATAAATCTTTTGGGAAAATGAACTTGAACTATATGAATTTTTTGGGCTATGTTTCTACTCTCTCGATGACTATATAGAAAAATTACACACAATAACTCACAATGACTCTCAATGACTAACAGTGCTTGATTGTCTGACTCTGCTTGACTGTGCCTTTAGAGTGCTATCGCGCGACCTCTTTATAGGCTGCCTACATACCCCTTGGAGATCAAGTCACACGTAGTTCCTTAAATGCCCTTGTAACCGCCTTACCACTAAGTGTTTAGTGGGTTTTTTCCAAGGAAGCTCTCTCAGCATTTATGCTCCACGTCGGTCCTTGATTACCCACGTTCTGTTGGTAGTGGGCCTTAAATGCCACCTTGGCAATTACAAGCGTTAGTGGTCTTCTGATCGTTTCTTCATTATGCTCGGGGTCTCTTGACATGCTCGCCCGTACGTCTCATAGCATCTCCGCAAGGAGTAAGGTCAATGACCATACCTCATGTCTGGTTGTGCCTTAGACTGCTCGCTCTCGAGGAGTAAGGTCGACCGACCAGACCTCATGTCTGCTCGTGCCTTAGACTGCTCGCTCTCGAGGAGTAAAGTCGACCGACCAGATCTCGTGTCTGGTCGTGCCTTAGACTGCTCGCTCTCGAGGAGTAAGGTTGACTGACCAGACCTCATGTCTGGTCGTGCCTTAGACTGCTCGCTCTCGAGGAGTAAAGTCGACCGACCAGATCTCGTGTCTGGTCGTGCCTTAGACTGCTCGCTCTCGAGGAGTAAGGTCGACCGACCAGACCTCGTGACTGGTCGTGCCTTAGACTACTCGTTTCTTAGGTGCCTAACTGCCCGACTAGACCTTGGATCTAGTCGTGTCAGTACATTCGGGAGAGTCATTGTGACTAAGGATTAAAACTCAGATTTGTGGGTCTCACGGTAGGCCCACATCCATTCTGGTGTGACACGTCATCCCTGTTATGACACATGTCGTGGTGATGATTTTTACCTCCACAGTATGTTTCTTTAAAAATTGTTTTTGAAAGTTATTTCAAGGATGTGTTTGTGCCACATATAAAATATGAAAAAATAAGGAAAAGTGAATGAATATGTGAATATTTTCTCTCCGCACCACCAGAACAATCGAAGGAAGATTCACGGTTCATTCATTGAGGTTTTATTTATTAGACGGATCTAAGTTTTTTATTTGTTGAATAAATCTAGGATTTTATTGGGTATTTTTTCAGTTCTTGAGTATTTTTTGGGTATTTTATGAATAGTTGTTGAATATTCACGGTTTATTCATTCAAATGTCTTTCTTCCTTCCTTCAATTGAAGATGGTGAGCATTATTGGCTGCACATATAGACAAGGCCGGCATTGAGGCAAAGCCACTAAGGCAATTGTGTAGACCCCCATCCGAAGAGAGCCCCCAATCATACGTTTAGTGGAATTTGAAAAATTGGACGGTTAAATGAGTCTCTTTTCAAATTTTAAATATCTTAAAGTCAAGCCTAAAATTTCTTCACTCTCAAAATATCTGCAACTATAATGACAATAAACACTAGAATTTCAAGACTCTCATTCTTTCTAATGTATCTCTCCCCTTCACTCCCCTCAAAACAATTTTTTCATTGTTTCTCTCAAATTCATTTTTCTCTCTCCTCAATCTTTTAAAGATTTTTTTTATAATTTTCTCATTCCATTAAAATTTTAATTTTTTTTGCTGTTTATTAAGTGTATATAATAATAAAAAATTTTAATAAATAATTCCATAATATTGTGTATTTACCTAATAATATTTGTAATTTAAAATAAAATGATGTACAATATTCAAATAATCTACATTTTTTTGTAGAAATACATAGGACCCATTTTAAAATTTGCTTAAGGCCTAACAACAAAATTAATTTCTCATGACTACCTCTGCACATAGGTTTGTAACTCTAGCTCATATTACACACACACACACACACACATGTGTGTGTGTGTATTATATTCTTTCATGCATACTGAAATGTACTAATCATCATCCTTTTATCATCCAAACAAAGGTGACAAGAAATACACTTTTAGATTGGATGATGACTAAATTAAATTATTTTTTTTAAAAATGAAGCTCTTTAAGATTTGATCCCTTGACTTCATTCACAGAGAAGGGATGCATACAGTGGCAGCCCTAGTTATTCATAGATAGGGTTATTATAAAAAAAAATTTCATTAAATTTTTAAAAGATCTACTCTTATCATATGTTTATAAAAAACATAAAGTTTTCTTTTCAAACAAAACAACTTTAATTAATCAGAAATATGAAGAGGAGATGAGGAACGTGATCGGCGACAATCTACGCGTCCATCCATCCGTCGGTGATCAGCGCATCCATTTGTGTGTAGGTTATCGACGTAAATAAGAGGTCCCAAAGGCTGGCGGTTTTTTAGTGTGGTGTTTTAGGGTCCGACTTTTTATTTTTTCTAATGCGGCAATGGGTAATACTATGGAGTCTGGGCGTTTGTTTTTTTAAAAATTTATGAGTAGGTTTAATGGTGTGTTTTTTTTAAAAATGCAATAGATCACTGTGAGTCAAACATGGTGTGGTGTTTGTTTTTTTTTTTTTAAATTTGATAGGGTCATTTGATCCCACCACACAAAGGGTGGCGTCGCCTCTAGGTGCTTACCGGCCTATTTAATCAAGGCTTGGTTCAAGCTTGAATAAATTGATGTTTGTTTTATTTTAACATTCATATTATATTCTCTGCATGTAGTAGAATGTTTTTATCATGCATGCAAAATATTTTGAGCACCGATATTCCCACCCATATAGCTATTCACCCCACCCCTCTCAAAAATTCAAAATGTGGTTTTTTTAAAGAGTGACCTCACCCTGATCCATTCGACTTTGTGAAGTTCATTATGTGAAAGGTCAACATCACAGAGTCGAACTGGTCACCAAGATCTAAGGCCCTCTTTGTAGCCCATTCGACTTTGTGAAGTCATTAATTATTTCACAGGCCGACATCACATAGCCGAATTGGTTACAGAGATTTAAGGCACTCTCTACGGTCAATTCAACTTTGTGTTTTGAACAATGTGTTCGCGTGTTATAGCGTTCTCATTGAAATGATATTTTCAAACGATGGTGTGTTGTTTACTATCATGAAGGACATATCACATGATGTAGTGTTTGGATATCTCTTTGTGATGTCGTCCATTATGTCACAAGTCGAATGGGCCATAGAGAGGGCCTTAGGTCTTTGGGATCAGTTCGACTATGTGATGTCAACCTATGACATAATGGCAATGTTTTAAAAATCCAGCTGTTCAATAAACCAAAAAAAATGAATGAGTCAAGGGTCATTGGTTCAACTGTTGGGTCAACCGGATTTGAACCATGAAATAATTATAATATAATAATTTTTTTAATTATCATTACTAAATAAAAATATAAAATATTTTAGAAAATCTTTGCATAAATGTTTTACTTAACATTATAACATCATTTTAGTATATAAAATGTAAACTTTTTTTTTATTAGATTTCATATTTTAACAAGTGATTAATCACAATTTCTATGAATAAAGAACCATTCGATATAATCAACGCGCAGCCGGTTCACAAAAACTATTGGTTCAATCGGTGGGTTGATTGAGTTTTATTGATTTTTAATATCATTGAGTTATATGACTAAACTGAAGCGGAATTTAACGTGGGTGAAGGCTTAACTGGTTCAACCAAGCTGGTCTGGTTGGGTTTTAAAACACTGCATAATTGATGATTTCACAAAGTCGAATGGGTCACATGAGAGTCTTAGGTTTCTGTGACATGTTCGACTCTGCAATATCGAACGAAGTATATAATTGATGACTACACAAAGTCAAATGGGTCGCAGAGAGGGTTTAGGTCTCTGTGACCAGTTCGATTATGTGATATCGACCTGTGACATAATTGTAGATACCCTAATTTTGACCGTCCAAAGAAAAGAAATTTACTTCAAGTAATATTGGAAAACAACCACATTTGGACATCTAATAAAAAACTCCCTAGAAACCGAAACCGGAAACCCTCAAGTCCAACACTTAGAAAAATTTAAGAGCCTCGACAGGCATGGCTACTTGAGAGTACCCGCCCCCTGACCGACCCCAAACCGCCTTCCTGGATGAGACATAAAGCAAACATGCTTGTGGCGGATTGTCCCTTCTAGCTGCCCCATCTAAGCCGGTTCATCTTTAGTAACCGACCCAAGCCACCGCTTGTCACAGATGGGACGTTTGGCAGCAGCTACCTGAGAGTAGCCGCCCCTCACTGGGCGGCTAAACACAACTAGCCGCCCCTAACCTGGACATTGTCAGAGAACAAAGATCTAATGGGAGGTCAAATCAAGCACCTTATTACCCATTTTGATCTATTTTCTAGTTGACATTCCCATACCCCTTTTTTACTATAAATAGGGGGGCAACCAATTCATATCCATCATCAATCAATAACAATCAATACCCATCAATAATCCCCAACAACCCACATTCCCAATCATCAAGTCTATACCACCACTTTAAAACCTTGAAAGAGAAAGTGAGAGAGAAACCCATTTCCTACACAAATCCATTCTCCAAATCCACTCACCAAAACTCAGTTTAAACCCAGTTTAACCTCTGCCAAAACCAAACCCAAACCCTACCCAGGTTATGCCCAAATTGAACCAGACACCAAGTGGCTACCCACAACTAGCCGCCCCCCACTAGGCGGCTAAATCCAACTAGCCGGCCCTTCCCTAGCCCACCTCAAGTCCTAATTCTCCTCTAGTCAGGTTCCCGAAGTAGAAAATGATATCTATCTTCACCTCTGTGTACGGCATATCGGTGTCCCAGAGCGGAGACCCCACAAACCCCCCCCCCCCGAAGGCGATCAAATCCACCCCTTTTTTTGCTTTTTGAGAAAAGGAGGTGGCGATCACAACAACCCCTGAATCCTCCTGAGGACCCATCGGCCGCCTCAGCCAGGAGCGAACAACCAACCCACCACCCCTTCTGAGAGACGATCCAACTGAGCCTGCCAAGGAGCAGCTCTCCGGATCCGAGCCTCCGAAGAAACCCCCACACACGCACACAACAACCGGAGGACCGAGGAGGAAGGAAGAGAGGGCCCCCCTTTCATTCCTATTTCTCAAAATCCGATACAGACAGCCTGGCGATAACGGTAGGACCTCCATCGTGAAGGACGACAAAAAGGTAATCCACTTCTACTTCCTCCCAATAACCTTACTAGAATGCTATCACCCCTCTAGGAAAGCTAAGATTTCCAACCCTTCAAGTCTGACCCTCCTCTACTTTGCATTACAACATCCTTTACTGCTTTGAGCCACACACAGCTGTGCACCCCTTTTACTGCTTTAAGCCGCACACAGCTGTGCACCCTTTACTGCTTTAAGACAAACATAGCTGTGCACCCCTTTACTGCTTTAAGCCGCACATAGCAGTGCACCCCTTTATTGCTTTAAGCCGCACACAGCTGCGCACCCCTTTACCATTTTATTTACTGCTTTAAATCTGCATTCTTTCACACCTAGGCTTTTCCATATTCACACCATGGAGGCCTACACCCAGAAGAAAATAGTAGAGGAGAAGGACAACCAGAGAGACCAAACCGCCCAATTCCTAAGCCATCTAGAGGAGAGGATGGCTACCCTAGGATACCAATTGGTCGAGGACATGTTCAATGACCTCACCGACTATCACCAGGCCAATACCTTGAAGTAGGAAACTTTTGTTAAGATCCCCAAGGCTTGCCCCGTCCCAATACACTACCAACACCCGGCTTCTAGGTAAATCCGAGGCCAAGCCTCTTTTCCTTTGCCCCACCGTCCCCCGCGAATCCAATATTCCCAACCGCTTCTGCCCCGAGCCCTCCCAGGGGAGAAACGTTGGATGAAACCATCCGGAGAATCCTCTCCGAGACTGGCCCTTCTGCCCCCAAACACATGTCTCTGCACAACCTGAGACAGATCGCGTTAGTCCACCTACCGAAGGGATTTAAAATCATGAAATTTCACTGGCCAACGGTCGTGGAGACTCAGGCATTCATTTAACCGCCTTTTATCTAGACGCCCGACCATTTCTAGATAACCAACCTCTGCTAGCATTCCTCTTCCAGAAATCATTGGAAGGAGAAGCACTACAATGGTTCTCCACCCTCCCTATAGATCACCTGTCAAACTTTTCGACTGTCAGCGAGAAGTTTCTAGGCCGCTACGGTTACCAGAGGATTAGGACCCCCCTCTATTTCAGACCTGACCGTAGAAAGAATGAGGCCTAGGGAGCCAAGGCCAAACTAGGACTCCCCCCGCTTATTCCGCTCCCCCAAGAGTGCAAAACCTAACCCCTAGGCAGCCTACCCAAAGCTCTTACAATGAAGTTTCCCCTCCAACCTCCTATGGCCCAAGACGGATGGGAAAGAGGGACTCTTACCCACCCCTCCCAGAAACCTTAACGAGGATTTTTAGGGTAATGATGGACAACAATAGCATCTCCCTCCCTGCTGCTAGGCCCTCACTCCCCGGGGCCAGCACCACGCGTTACTGTCAATACCATCAACAGCATGGTCACACCGTAGAACAATGCATTGTCTTTCGGGACTTTGTTTATGATTTAAATGATGACAGGCGCCTTGGTTGGGCCATGATCAAAGGCCATCTAAGCCGGGGCAATCCCAAGCGAACAAGCCACTTGGCATATTCACTGACCCTATGCCAGATCACGACCAAGCCTCCACTTCCAGAGCCCACGCTGTCAACATGGTTAGGAGGGAGAGACATCCATCACCAGAGCCAAGTAGCTCAGAGAGCGCTACCGACGGCAGTTCATCTGAAGAGTCCGAGGAGGAAGGGCAGCACGAGCCTTTCCAGTTGAACCTCGATGACCACGACCTCACCGTACGGTATGGCGAGGAAGAACAAGTAGTCTCCGTTCTGCTTGAAGTCATCAACATAGAGTCCGATGAAAGCGGACTGGACAACCCAGGAGAAGAAGAGGAGGAACCATTCGAAGAGGTTCCTGAAGGAGCAAACGAAGGACCCGGAGAAGGGGAGTGTACTTCGGATGATCTGCATCCGGACGACAACGGGTCCTCCAAGAGCACTGATACAGTAGACAGCCCCTGCAGCCCAATGACCATCTCCTTCATCGACAAGGACCTCCCTCAATGTTCGCGGGCGACTCCAGGCCATCCCGCTAAACAACATCTTCATCGATCCTGGATCAGGGATGAATATCATGACTTGTTCTACCTACCAAGAAATGCCCAGGCGAGGTCGCCCCTTTGTTCAACCGGTACACTCCACTATCCAGGCTTTCAACCATTCTGGAAAGACCATCTACGGTCCCGGGATATTCGAACTGGCCGTCGGTCCCCTGATTTGCGATATGGAGTGCTTCGTAGCTAACATCGACACGAGATACCCTCTAATGCTAGGGCGTCCATGGCTAGACAGCATCCAGGCCATCTGCTCCCCACGACATCAATGTCTCCGACTACCATTCATGGGCCACATACTAACCATCTGGGGGGAAGCACACCTCCGATACGAGAACGAAGACAACTGGGTACTGCATAATATGTTCACATTCGCCGTACATCCAGGACCTAAATCCGAAGACGACAGTCCACCCAGGTCACCCACAACGGCTTATGTCCAGTCAGAGGACCAGTTGGGACCACGAATCCAACTAACAACAACATGGGTCCCAACCCCATTGCTTTTTTACCCGACGAGGTCGCACCAGATGGAATACGCTCGGCACCCCTCATGATAACTGCAAGCTTCAGAGGGAGAGAATTCTGATACATCTTGGTGGACACCGGGGCAGAAACCAATGTCCTGACCTACTCAGCCTACAACAAGATCAAAAGCCGAACCTACAAGCTGCAGTCGACAGACGAATTCATCTTCGCTTTCGACAACACACGGAGAGGCGTTTGCGGATTAGTGACACTTCCTCTAAAAATTGGTCCAGCCTCCTCCATAGTGAATTCCATGGTGATGGACATCAGGTCACTACATCCCCTAATTGTCGGAAGGACCTGGCTCGACCATATCGAAGCTGTCTCGTCAACCCGACACCAATGCCTCTGCTTCCCGTATCACGGAGAAGTAGTATCTATCTGGGGAGAGGCACGCTTCAATGGAGCACGAGTCCGCAACTGGACCATCTGCGCCATGCACATCATGATCAAAAGCCGAACCTACAAGCTGCAGCCGACGGATGAATTCATCTTCGCTTTCGACAACACACGGAGAGGCGTCTGCGGATTAGTGACACTTCCTCTAAAAATTGGTCCAATCTCCTCCATAGTCAATTGCATGGTGATGGACATCAGGTCACTACATCCCCTAATTGTCGAAAGAACCTGGCTTGACGGTATCGAAGCTCTCTCGTCAACCCGACACCAATGCCTCCGCTTCCCGTATCGCTGAGAAGTAGTATCTGTCTGGGGAGAGGCACGTTTCAACGGAGCGCGAGTCCACAACTGGACCATCTGCGCCATGCACATCAAGTGGGAGATGTACTCGTACGGGATGAAGAATTACTCGCCCGAAGATATGCTCGGTCAGGGGCGAAAACCCAAGAGAACAAGGGAAGAAGAAGGAGCTGAACCTGCAGAACCTCCACCAGAGATGAGTCGGCCCACAAAGGCTAGCCGACTTGAAGAAGTGGTTCAAATCCACAAGCCTGGGACTGATCCACCCAAGTAAGCCTTCACACTTCAAATCCTGTACATATTTGTTTACATGCTTTCAAAAACAAAACAAAATAGATTTGTTTATCAGCTTTCATGCTTTCCTCAATCCTGTATATATTTGTTTCCATGCTTTCAAAAAAAAAAATCCAAAAAAATGCTAAACAACTTTCATTCCTCAATTCCTGTACATATTTGTTTACATGCTTTCAAAACAAAAAAGATTTGTTTATCAGCTTATGCTTCTAAATCCTGTACATATTTGTTTACATGCTTTCAAAAAAAAAAAGATTTGTTTATTAGCTTTCATGCTTTCCTCAATCCTGTATATATTTATTTCCATGCTTTCAAAAATAAAAAAAAATCCAAAAAATGCTAAACAGCTTTCATTCCTCATTCATGCACATATTTGTTTACATACTTTCCTAAAACAAAAAAAAAACCCACAAACCAAAACAAAAAAAGGGGAAGAAATTAAGAGCCGCAGACCATGCCCAGGCCTACCGGAGGAGGGTGGCAAGGGCATTTGAAAAGAAAGTAATAGAGAGAAAATTTAAAATTGGGGAGCTTGTACTTAAGCAAATCATGCCATCAAGGCAGCCCCACCCCAAAGGCAAGCTGCAACCCACATGGGAGGGACCCTATGTGATCACCCATGCCTATTCTGGGAATGCCTACCGCTTGGTGGACGCCGAAGGAATCGAAATCTCAGGTTCGTGGAATGCACTTTATCTAAATAAATTCCATGCATAGAAACTCTTGATACATGAGAAATATTATTCTTCCTTCCTGTGATTTCCAGTGTTTAAACCTGATGATAGAATTGTAAGACTCTCAAAGATAACTTGTATTTTATTTGACCTCATATATTCACCACTCATGCCACCTCCATCACACTAGTATGACTTAGGAACTGGTTTATCTAATAAAAGAACAAATTACCTAACCTGTAGACTGAGACAATTTTATAAACCCAAAACATCTCCCCTTATTCTCTCCCCCACTCGTATAAACCCAAAGACAAAATGAGGGATTACCCAGACCTGACATATGTCCCAAAACTGGCTCTGGCACTATATAAACACTTCTAGAGGGGAAGCAGAAAAGAACAGGAGTGAAAAACAGAAAAGCCCCCCCTCAAATCAAAACAAAACAAAAGAAAGGCAATAAGAGGCCAAAGATCAAAATAACACCCAGATGACGGGTTAAACTCTCTACTTTAGCAGACATTAACGCCTTTACGCACGGTATATATTGAACAAAATGCTATACTAGTACACATTCAAGCAAACAGATTGTACTCTCCACTCAAAATACGGGTGCACGCCCGGCGGGCTATACTCTCCACCCAAATAAAGAAGTGGTAAAAAGAAGAAAGCCAAAGGGACCTAGGAAGTAAAGACATATGCCAGACTGGGACAATTCTAAAATATTGCCCCAAAGGAAGATATTACTCTTACCCCATTCACCCCCACCCTTTTATTTCTTGCTATGGAGTTGGAATTGAACCATGTCTGCTCAGAAAGGCAAAATCTCAACCAAAGATAGACCTTTTCTATGTTTACAACAGCACACACTCACATGAGTTCACTTAAAACACTTGCCTATCTAAAGGAAGCTTGCTTGACTTAAATCTTGGTGCATTCATGGATTTCCCAGCATGTTTAGAATAATGTGATCAAGCATTTGAGAACCATGAACTTGAGGAATTGACACCTAAAGCCAACACCTTTCAAATACAATCCTGGTTTGGACATGGGTGACCACAAGGGCCCCTCTTCAGGGACTTGATGGCATCTTTTACTTTAGGAAATTGAAAACATTGCCCTTTTACATGAAAAATCCTTTGAAGAACTAAAATACTCCCCTATGTCTTTTACACTTATGCATAAGGTTGTATTTTCCTTTTCCAAACATTTAGGCATTCAATTTTCCCAAAATACCACAACTAACTCCCATACCAAAGGAAAATTGCCCCTATTACTTTCATTTTATACCCTTCCACGCACATTTGAGAAAAAAAAATTGCCTCACTCTCATACACACCTGAGAGTCTCTTTTATTCACACAAAATCACACTCAAAGCCATCCAGTCTCCCTCCCTTTTTATGCCAAGCATGGTTTCTCGCACTTTTTTTTTACCTTAGATGGGTTGTAGCCCCTAACAATTCGAATAAGAACTTGAAAGTCAGTGCAGGGGCACAATCCGGACAGATTTAACACTTGGTCCATGGAAAGAATGTTTTTACAGGTTTTGAAGGTTGAACAAACACTCACAAGGACATTCAGCAGCAGCAGACAAGTGACAGAATCAGAAAATTGTTCCAGGCTAGGGGGGGCTAAACCCGACTAGCCACCTGCCACCAGACCGCTAAAATAGATTAGCCGTCGCCCCATAGGTAAATTCTACCAGTCCAGGGGCGGCTAAACAAAACTAGCCGTCCCTCACTGAGCAGCTAAACACAACTAGCCGCCCCTCACCTACTGCCCCAACCTGCACTGTCAGTCCAGTTTTAATCAACTCTTCAAATCTCCAATACCTATTAAGAGCATTTCTTTCCAAAAAACCTATACATACACATTCCATCTATATATATATTTATAAAACCTGTATAAATGCGATTTAAAAACGACTGTATTCAAAAACCATATACCCATCCATACATCGACTCATGCATCAAAAACACATAAACCTTTTTCAAAACTAAAAACCTGTGTTTAAATTCATAA
Organism: Acorus gramineus; assembly: GCA_030737835.1. Taxonomy (NCBI): domain Eukaryota; kingdom Viridiplantae; phylum Streptophyta; class Magnoliopsida; order Acorales; family Acoraceae; genus Acorus; species Acorus gramineus. The sequence continues at coordinate 5,748,828 of CM060856.1, read as the reverse complement.
ACCATGCATGAAAATGTATAAAATTGTCCCTAAAACATAAAACTAGACATAAGAAAGAGTTTTTATAAAGAAAACAAAAGATAGATCCACTAAGAGCTCCAACTCCGAGTATCTTGGGCCATGCATCATTGGAACAAATCACCTGAGCCAAAAGAGAAGAAGAAAAGCATGAATTCATTGTCATACACACAATTCTTCTGCCCAAAACCAAGATAAGCATTACCTCGGTGTGTCGTCATCCCCGGGAGGCTGGGTCAAAGGAGGAACATCCTGGCCTGGCTGAGAAGGTGGTAACTGAGGGGAAGACTGAACCTCTGGAGCGTCCGGAGCAGCAGGAGTCTCCCTCACCAAAGAAGTAGCCCTCGCGTATCTCCCATGGCTCTGTGTCGCCGAAGGACGAGAAGCCCGACTAAAGGTCGCCCCCGTAGCAAAGGAAGCAGAGACCGAATGGTCAGGCTCGAGAGGGAGAAGATCGAGATCCGCCTCCGTCATGGACACACCCTCGACCAGCTTCCCCCTCATGGTGGCCTCCCAGAGGTGGACTTGCTGCATGTCCCGATCTCTTCTCTCCAGCCTCTGACAAAGACGACCCTCCATGCTCCTGGATCGGTCCTCGGCCGCCCTCAACCTCTCTTCCAACTCCCGTGCCCTCGCCTCCGAGATCCTGAGAGCCTCCCGATCCCTATCCCCGGCTGCCTGGAGAGAACGGACCAGATCCCCCATCAAACCACCAGGCACGCCAGCCGACGCCTCCAACTCCGACACTCTAGCCTGGAGGGAGTCTCACTCACGACCCACAATAGAAGACTCCTCCCTCAACACGATACGGGATCGTAGCTGGTCCATCTCCCCCTCTCTCAGAGCTCTCTCAGACCGCAACAGGTCCACCTCATCCTCGACTCTTGGAGCCCTGTCCCTTGCCTGATCAAGCTCCATGCGAGTAGTTAGGAGCTCGCACTACAAGAAATTCAAGCATTAGCTACGACATAAATCGTAGCAAAAACTGCAAATTTCATAGCAAAATTGCTTTCTTGACGAATAAGTTTGTTGCAATTATCATTGCAAAAGCCTCGTACGGGATTCCTTTTTGCTACAAAATTTTATTTTCGTAGCGAAAGGCCATATTTTACTACGAAATTATTTCGTAGTAAAAGAAATATTTTCGTAGCTAAATGGAACCATTTGGTACAGAAATATTGTCGCAACAAAATGTAGCCTTTAGCTACGAATAAAATTTCACAACAAAAGGTAAATTTTCGCTACAAAATGAGTGTCATAGCCCAAGGCTAGATTTTGCTATGAAATTAATTTTATAGCGAATGAGCACCCTTTGCTGCGAACTTGTATTGTCGCCGCAAAAAGACACATTTTGCTATAAAATGTTTTCGCAGCTACAAACCTGTAAATTTAATAAAAAAATTTTATAGACCTTTCCCCATGAAGTATTTCACAGAAAAGATCACATTTTCATAGAGAAAACATTTTTTTAGTTTTCTAAATATTTTTATATTACAATTAAATAAATATTTAATGATGACAATAATGATAAAAACAATCCATATATTAAATGCCAAGAAAAGATCTCGAGAAGAGTTAGCTCTCCTTCAATAGTAGACTGGACTACAACTGTCTTCGCTCCTCCATCTCTCGCTACAAAATAGATTTTAACAATAAATTTAAAATCTCAATTGAAAATACTTGCAACATAGGCATCAAATCAAAACACAACATAATTCCCTCTTATGCATGCAACCTCCTACTTTCAACCAAAATAATAGGTACCAAATTAATAATGTCCAACAAGTATTACTATATTTTACTTCATACTTAAATGTTCTAAAATTCAGCATACCAAAGAGGATCCGATGCAAATAATGTAAGTAATATTCTAAATTTAAAAAATGACAAATAAAATTTTTATGCTAAAAAAGGGTCCCCCATATTAGATTAATGGTTAAGAGCTCAGGCTAACATGACAAAGTGATTTAAAAGTTTTGTGCAAAAAGAATGCCAAATATTGAGACTGTAACTAGTTTCTCCCCTCTCAATGCCCTTCTACATGTGGAATTGATCACGTATGTGTGATGGATTCAAATATGCATTTTGAAGCATTCATGAATTATATCTACACTATCGAGCAATTGAAGGTCCATTGTAACATATACAATTTTCACACATTTAAATTACATGGACTGATCTGCCATATTTTTCCATGCCGAATTAGTAAAAGTTTCATGTAGCAATACAAAAATTAGTATCAACTTTAGATTGGCCAATTATGAACTACATATTAAGTTGACCAATGTTGAGTTTAAAGATGGTTTCCAAATTCCTTTTTTTCTGAGCTTTCCACCCAAGCAGTGCCAATGTAAATATATAAGATCATAAAAAAAATTCTTACCTCTCGACCATTGTACAGAGTTGGTCATAGACAACCTTGGCTTCAATCAGATCACCCTTTATGGGGAAACAACCCAACCAAGCAGGAACCACCTAGCAAACAGAACAGAGAAATGTTAAACCTATGTAGTCATAAAAAAAGGTTATATGTGAAGAGAAATTTGGAAAAAAAATCTGGCTTTGGAACAATGCAAGTATTGTCAAACTTCTAACATTCAGTAACTCAAAAGAACAATAATAGAGAGTGCACGTCAAGTTCAAATAATTCAAAACATTGGAACCCCATTATATTGTACACATCAACTGCTACTGATCATCAGTGTGTCACGAGAAGAATATTTGGAGTCCACTCAAGCCATCATTCAAACCAATAAGAGACACAAAAACATAGGAAAAAAAGAAAGAAAAACTGGTGATACCACTACACATAAACTGGTGACACATGTTCACATAGGGGTGTGTGTGTTTTATGAAATTTTTTAGGGTCTGCCATTGGATGGCAATTTCAACTATATTGTGTGCATGATAAGTGACAATAACTGCACGGAAAATCTTTTAGCAGAGTGAAAATTTGCCTTTCCATGAAACATTACATGAAAGCGACTATAAATGATCCTTAGTGCATAATGTTTCTATTGGGCGATCAAGGTTCTAATCCCACATTTCCAATCTAAAGCAATAAGAATTAAAAATGGAAAAATTCTTTTGGCAAGATTCAATAATTCAGCAGTCATCATGAATAAATTTTTCCCACATCTTGATTAGTGTTGAAAAATAAATCAACTGACTCGTTTTGTCAAATCATACTGCCAAAAGAAAAATAATTTCAATCATATAAGGAGAATAATCCAAACCTGAGATATTTCTTCCTTCTTTCCATCTGGAATTTTCTGTTGCTCAATCATGTCATCTTCTTTCAGCTGTTTTGGAGTCATAAGAAAAGAGAGTACATGTAAAGAAATAAATGAAGATACCCATTATTATAAACCAGATCAAGTGAGAACCAGTTTTCCCTACCTTCAACTCTTTAAGGTGATCTCCAAGAGTAGGCAAACCTTCTAAAATTGTACGTACAATATAATCTTGCGACCTAGCTTGCTTAAAGACAGAATGTCTTAAAAGTCGCTCTGCAGAAGGTCTTGCTTGCGGATTTTTCACCATGCACGTAGAAATCATAGCCCTAAAGGACTACAAATAAAGATCACTGTGAAAAGAATATTCTATCAAAGAATAGGATTGACTGAAATCAAGTTCAGAAGATACATTCGAGAACTTACAAACTCATAATCAGGAAGAACAAAAATTAAAATGCACAAGTGATAAAATTATAGACCTTCACGTACGTCCCGATGAATAAATCCTTGGCTGTGTAGATAACTGATCCCCCTTAACACTTCACAGAGTATACTAAAGAAACAACTATCAAAAACAGAGAATATTCAACTAATGTGACAGCATATCAACTGTACATCAAATACTTGTTGTTAATGTGCTTATTTTACAAAATATTATCCCTAATACTAATTAGTACATAATTCAAGTTAGAAACTTTCACTTTCAATTTTATTTATTGCTGACATGCTAGTAAAAGGCATGACTTATAGCAGGCAACACAACTAAGAAATTTACTTCAATTACGAAAATATCCCAACATTGCTGAAGCTAAAATAAGTTAGGAGAGAGAGGTTTGATTTGATAAATGAAGCTGCAGCCTGACGGTTTCATGTCCTTTTTTTTTTTTTTTTTTTCTACCAGCACCATTGTCATCCTCACATCATACCCCTGGATTTGTAAAGATGGGTGAATCTGAGTGATCAAACCAAACCTCTCTACGTTTACCATTCTGAGATTATTCAACTGGTATGAGGATTAAATAACATGATCATCACTTCTGGCGAGCATGATTGCCATTGCAAGCCCCTAAACAATGCATCCTTTTTATCAAACTCTAATGTGATATTTCATAAATCCATATAATCTGACAACATAATTTTTCATGTTATCAGTAAACATTACCTTGGAGATCACCAAAATTTCAAAGAGTGGTGATACCCAAGCCCTAACTCATAGGCCCCACGAGGTGTCATTACCTTATTGGTTGGCTTGTTGACTTTTAAAAATGAGTAAAATGGCAAAATACAGATATGCCCTTCATTAAAAATAGATCCCATTAACTTAAATCCCTCTTTTTTCTCTTATTAATCTTTCACATTAATTTGAATTTGCCTATTTTGAAATTTGCCTATTTTAAAAAATATACCCCACTCTAAAATTTGCCTATTTCAAAATTTGAATTTTGAAATTTTTATGAATTTTTTATTTCAGTTACACCAAAACTTACATAACTTACACAAAAATTACCTAAATTGTTTTTCATCAAAATTACACCGAAACTTACCTAAATTATACCAAAATTACCTAAATAACAAAAAAAAAAAAAACATTTTTTTTTGCATGATACGTAAGAATGTGACATTTTTAGTTTTTTTCTTCAATAAATGTAAGAAACAATTAAAGAGATGATTTATTTTTAAATTTGTGTAACCAATGTAATAAGTGCTGGTAAATGTTTCATTTTTTTACATTTATATATAAATGTAACAAAAAACAATATATGAGTTAAAACATTCATGAACTTCAATCATGAATGTAACAATTAGTTGTTTTGGTTTTGTTACATTTATGTGATTATAATTGTTACAGAACGTAACAGTATTGCATAAATGTAAATGTAATAATCTTATGATTGTATAACTGTGGTGTATAAGTGTAACAGTAACTTCAATATAGCAGACTCCTCTGCAAAAGCAAATAAATTTTTTGCTCTTCAATGACTATTTATATTGTAATGTAAAAAATGTAACACTTCCACAACAATACACCTATAGTTGACCGGTACATTTACAAATGTATAAATAATTACATGTATGCGATTGAATTTTACATTACATGCAATGTTTAAACAATTTAGAAACATATTTTCTCTTTAATATTCAGTTACATTTTATAGAAAATGTCAAACACCTTTTTCACTGTATGTTACATTTAACAAAACATTTGCATCTCTCACATTTATAAAATGTAACAATAACTTGTGTTACATTTATAAAATGTAACAAAAATGTAACAATAACTTGTGTTACATCTACGAATGTAACAAATATAAATCAATACACGCATACGGTTGATTGTTACATTTACGAATGTAACAAAAAAAACACAAATGTAAAAAATGAATATTTACAATGTCAACAATGTAACAGTAAGTGAACCTATTGTTGGAGAGATTGAGAAACCAAATATTTGAAGCCGATTCGGATCCGATCGATTGAACGCTATGGTCACTTGCATCACGGTGTCCGGTAAGTAATCGTCGCTGTGCCCCAACAGCATCACCTCGTCGTGGTGCGAGAAGTAGCTGTTGGAGATCGTGATCCCCGTGGACCCCATGATGGCGTCGATCAGACCATCCGCACAGTGCGACAGCGACACGTGGTCGATCCAGATGTCCGTCCCCACGTAGATTGAGATCCCGTCGAATGACGAGAGGTCGCATAGACAATGGGTAGAATAGACATTTACCTAGGCCCAGAGGGAGATTAGGAGGAGAAGAAACACATAGGGACGATTCATTGTTGTGGAGCACACAGAGAGAGAAAGAGAATGAACGGAACGAACGAGTGAATAGTATTTGGGATTCATGATTTTATACGATGCAAGGAAGAAGAAATACAATGATTAATAAAATCTCCATGATCCTCGGATTAAATCAAAACAAACTTTTTTGTTGAAGGTGGTTATCAATTAGAGGGTATAATAGGTAATGTCCTATTGCCACATCATGGGGCCTGTGTGCGGCCTATAAGTTTGGGGCCTAAAAAACATTATTCAATTTCAAAAAGCCAAAAGTAAACCCTAAAAACATCCCCAAATGTAGAAATCTTCACATGGAAACCGTAAAGTGCATTCATGATCTAGAAAAGCATACTTCTCACAGATGTGGTGAAAATCAATACAGAATACTCATTAGAAATAAAACATTGGGTTACTAAAAAAACACAGAGGCACATCTCGAGTTTCGACATTCGTCAATCCAAATAAATTAATTCTCAAACTGTCACGCCCCAGGGCCGGCCGACCCCGGGACGCGGCAAGTGTATATATGATATCAGTATAACAGGAGTTCAATAACATACTCACACAACAGCTAAAATGACAACACAACAACAAAAGCAGGGCTGACATGATATATACACCAATTGCGGAAGCTAAAAGACTGAATTTGTAATCCAAAAACATATTACAGACTCAATACATAATCAACTGTCCTGTGAGAACCAATATATACAAAGACATCCAATAATACACAGACGCGTGCCCAAGCACGGAATAAATACATACAATCACAAGGGATGCTGATAGCCTCTGATACTCGCGGGACGTTGCGCTACTCCGCTACTGATGAAGTCCCTCGGGGAGCTCCTCCTTTAGTTCCAACTCTGATAGCACTGAAGAAATAATATTATGCGAGGGGTGAGCCACACGCTCAGTGAACAGCACAACCCATGCCCCACAATTTATATTAACCACCAGAAATTATTATCCCACAATCACATTATTAAAAGCCACAAAATGGCAACAGCTATACAGGCCAGTGGGTCGCTATCGCCAACCCACTACACCCTCACCCTCACCCCTCAATAGGTGACATAGGATATTGGGACTTATTAGCCTGATAATCATCCATACACAATCATACACCCTCACCCTCACCCCTCAATAGGTGACATAGGATATTGGGACTAACAATCCAGTGGGTCGCTACATCGCCAACCCACCACACCCTCACCCTCACCCCTCAATGGGTGACATAGGATATTGGGACTGACTAGGCTGTTGGTCACCCTTGGTCCACCGATAGTCTCTCCTCCACTCCGTAGGCCGCTTGGCCTTCACCCACAACTTCAGCACAGTCCGTCACAAATATCAGGAGGCGCCTACTGATGGGAGCCCTCGGAAGGGACGGCCTTTCTAACGCTGGGGCAGTCTCTACACGGATCCAACGAAGGGAAACAGAACAGCCTATCCATCGCATATGATCCACTCGGATCCGCTGACAAACACATCTCTACAACTCTAATGTCATGAATTCCTCAGAATTCCTCCAGGGCGCATAACCAAGATGCGGGGAACATGCGTTATAATAATAAAGAGGTTGGAATATTAACGGGGAAAGAATCCTTGGGAGGGCAGCGTGAGGTCCCGATATAGGACATCCCGACAACCAAACAAGGAACACGGAGTACCCTAGTCCGGGTCTCACCGCTGTCCTCGCGAGGCCCCTCCCCTATAATATTCACTAAGACAGGCTAATAATCACATGCTCGCATTTTATTTAAATAAATTAAACTAAATGGGAACATGCATCGGTCGGGGCTTTCCTAGCATGGAAACATGATAACAGGGTGCATGGTTCTTATACGGGTCCTAAGGGTACAAGTCCCTAGCATACAAAGTCTAGGGTGGCACGCATACTACAGATTATCATGCTTACATAGTTATCATATTAAGCAGGTTAATATCTACTATGGTGCCCCAGGGGAGGACGGTACACGCCCAAGTGCGTGTAACGCCTCCCTACTGGGTTGGATCGTTCCACTCACCGGAGATCGGGTCGTCGCGCGACCGTCCACCAAGGCCTACAAGACAGGGTATCGACTTGGTGAGTAAAAACCACAAACACATCAAAATACACCAAAAATATACACAACACTAGGGCAAACGTACATACAGCCCGTACGCACGCTAGCCCGAGCACCCCGACTCACTCCCGCACCCCCGGCAACCACCCGCACGGCCACCCGCCCCCGGATGCACCGCCGCGCCACAGCCCGCGCACCAAGGCGCCCTGCCGAACCCCTGCCCGCACGCCAGGACACGCCGCCGAGCTCCCCGGGTGCACCACGCGTCCACTGCGCCCCAGCACAGTAACCCGCGCGCACACCGCACGCGCCGCGCTGGCCCGCGCGCACGCCGCATGCCCCGCGCTCCCAGCGCCTCGCCCCGCGCGCACCTCCGCTACCCTCGCCTCGCTCCGCGCGCACCCCGCGCGCACCACCGCTCGCATCACCCACTCGACCAGCAGCTCGCCCAGCCCCGGGTGCACCTGTGCGCACTGCGCCCCAGCGCAGCGCCCCGCACACGCACCCACCCGCTCGCACCCACTGCTCTCCTCACCGCGCGCACGCCCCCCCCCCCCCGCACGGCGCCCTGCTCGCAGCGCCCCATCGCCCACAACCAGCGCCCAGCTTCCGCGACCCAGCGCCCAGCACCCGGGACCCTCACCCAGCGCCCACGCGCACGCTCGGCAACGCGCGCCCAGCGCGCCTGGCAGCACGCGCCCAGCGCGCCTGCCAGCCTGCCCGCGCTGCTTGCCCGCGCTGCCTGCCTGCGCGCATCGCCGAGTGGCCCGAGCACCACTCGCCTGCCCGCCTGCTGCCCGAGCACTGCCCGCCTACCCAGCGCGCCCAGCACGCCCCCTGCACCACCTGAGCGCACGCCCGCGCGCACGCCCTCACGCACCCGACCACCTGATGCGCTGCCTGCTGCGCCTGCTGCCACCCTGCCCGGGACAGACCACCAACCTGTCCGAGCACCTCTACCACCAACCACCGGCCACCAATGGCCTCCGACCGCCTCCCAACCACCACCAACAGCCACCCACAGCCGCCGACCACCACCCAACCTCAAAACCACCCTCCTAACAAGCATCTAAGCCAAAAAGAAGAAGAAGAGCTTACCAAGGAAAGGAAGGGATGTTCGGTTGCTCTCCGCGCATCGAAACGCCTCTCCAAGGGTCTCCACCACCAAGACCTATTCCCACCTCCGAAATGGCTCGGATCTGAGGAGAAGAGAGGGCAGGAGAAAGGGCAAGACACGCCGAAATTCGGATTTGAAAACACCGGGGTGTAGATCGGGACCGGATCTACCCTTTCTATGTTTTGGGTTTTAAGTTTTGAAAACCCTAGGTGGCTCAAAAGCTTGAAAAAGAGAGGGGGAGAGAGAAAATGTGTTGGAGAAGACAATGAATAGTGCTAGGCAACTTTTGCTACCCACTTAAATAAGTCAAACCTCATTTAGATTAGGCTAAGCTAGGTTAATTAGGGTTTAAGCTAGCTTAGGGAGGCTTAAGTGTGGTTTGACCCTAGTCAACCCAACCACACTAAAATCCAAAATCATTTGACCAAGTGAAGGGTCCACATTGACCAAGTCAAAGTTTTCCAATGACTTCTCGCGCCCGGTCAAAACCCGGATACGCCTCGGAACTGCGATATTCTGAGACGTTACCGGAATTCAACGAAACTTTCACGAGCGGCTTGGAATGGCACCAGGGCACATAATATGCAGTTACATTTTCAATCGGAGCCCTCAATCTCAAGGCGATAGCTAACAGCCTGAAATTTTAGCGGTTCCGATCGAAAAATGAAAAAACCAAAAACTGCCAGAATGGTCCAACGGTTACCAGAAGGTTAAAAGTGACACATATATAACACAAACATCCTATAAAGTACAAAAAGAAAGAAAGAAAACTTAATTTGCAGTAAGAATCACAGCTCACAAATATATAGAGTTACGACTTCATTTTTTCTTTTTTTTGGAAAAAGCGGTAGGCATTCATCTTCTATTGAAATAGAGTTACGACTTCATTATCCAAAAAGGGGGAAAATACATTAAAACGAGAACAAAAGCCCTTAGAAACCTCAGATGAAAAAGAGCAAAATAGACAATGAATCAATTATAAGAGATGCAGATCTAATGAACCCTAACGTTCCACATTAAACAAAAAAAGACAGATCGATTAAACAAAAAAAAACACAGAGGCACACACCGATTTGGAGATGCAGAGCTCCTTGGCCCGTTCGATCACCCTAGACACAATCTTCTTCACATCCACCTCCACAAACGGCAACACATCCGTCACCCCTTCAAAAACCAAACCAAAGAATCAGAGAGAGAGAGACCCAAATCAAAGAATCGGGGAGAGAGAGAGAGAGACCGGTGTCGATGAGGCCGATGACGGAAGTGGACGACGACGAGGTTGAAGGGAGGCTTGTTTGGAGAGAGTGAAAACGAGGGAGAGAGAAACCCTTTGTTTTGAAGAGAAACCCTAAATTGTTTTGGCGGCATGTTTTGTTTTTCAGAGAGAGTAAATGAGGGAAACCCAAATTTTGGTATGTTCTGATATTTGGTTGTTATTATGGGGCACATTTGTTTGGAGAATAAGCGGAGGAACAACAATTTGTATAACGTAGAATAAAGGGTTTAAAGCTGTTTTAATAACTGATATAAATGAGAATCTATATGTCAGAATAAACTGGTATAAAGTGGTATATAAATTCCAGTCAACCCATAGAATTAAGTTATTTCAGGTTATTCAACAAAAAAGAATTGGTTGGTACACTATCAAATTAATTGTCATCACCTACTATAAATCAACTATCAAATAAATATTATTGTTTTTTCACCTTGTATAAATCATTATCTACACCTTATTCACATTTTATCCAAACAACAAAAATTTTATTATTATGTTTCTTAACGAGAATAATTCAAAACAGAATGAAACACAAAATCATTTTATTTTTATTTATACTAAAAAAAAGTCATAAACCTCATAATAACTTAATTAGATCTCTATCCAAACGGGGGAAGTACTGTTTATTTGATTTGGGCTTGCTAGAAATTTGGGTTGCATATTGTTTGTGTTCGCTCCTAATATCTACACTAAAATATGTATAAGCTTTTTTTGCTAAAGAATACAACAATTCGGAGTATTGTAATATTATGGGTGGTGTTTGCTTCTCTGGATTTTCTCATTTTATCTATATAAAAACTAATAAATTAGTCTTGTTATACAAATAATCATTTTATCTTTGATTGTAATTTAATATAACATGTGTTTTTTTTTAAATAATAATAATTTTATAAATTTGTTTTGGGCTTTGGGTTTGACTTTTTATTTGGTTTGGGTTTTGGGTTTGACTTTTTATAAATTTGTGCTAGATATTGTTTGTGTTTGCTCTTAATATATACACATCATATATAGAAGCAATAACTAAAAATCTAACTTGACTGGACTCATTAAAGACAATAACAAGCGAATTGTATATAATGTCAAAATGTATATACTCAAATTTGATATCAACGAACCTTAATCAATTACATAATATCATTTGGAAAGGAATTCATCAAACACATGCATGATACAAATTAAAATGTCCTTTCTGAATATTTAATTATAATAAACACAATTAATATAATAAATCATCTAATTCGATGATGGACTAGTGTGGAAAATAAAATATATATCTAGATGGAATATACTAATTTTTATCTTTATCCATTTTTTCTATTTATAAATATCTAAATAAGGAAAAATATATATGAAAAAGGGACCTCGATCACTCTTTGTCCAGTATAATAAATAATGTTTAAATTTTGTTATTCATGTTGAAAACTAAATTATAGAAAGAATTTATAGTTAAAAGGATCTCAGTCTGATAGTGATGCAGTGTAGATCATATTTTGATTTCACAACAAATAAAATCTTCTGAAAATCTCTATAGTTTTTGCTACGAAATTCAAATTCGCAGCCAAAAGTTAAGTATTTCGTAGCTAAAAGTCAACTTTTTTGCTACGAAAATGAACTTCGCAGCCAGAAGTCATTTCTTTGGCTATGAATATCCTTGAGCTAAAAGGCACATCTATTGCTACAAAATATAATTTGGCAGCTAAAAGGTATATCTATTGCTACGAAATGAAACTGTGTAGGTAAAACGTAAGACCTTTTGCTAAGAAATAGAATTTCGCAGCTAAAAGTTATCTTTATTTGCTACAAAGTACCAATTTCGTAGGGAAAAGATATACCTTTTGCAACGAAATTGAATTTCGTAGAGAAAGGTAAAACTATTTGCTACGAATTTATTTTTCGCAGGTAAAAGGCTCATTTAGCTACGAAAGTTAATTTCCCAACTAAAAGTTCGTAGCTAATAATGAAATTTGTTGTAGTGTCGCTACGGATCATGTCCGGCTCGTTCATCAACTCAAGCTCTCGATCGGCGGCATTGAACGGAGGAGGAGCAGAGGAGGAAGAAGCGCCATCAGCTCTTGCTCTCGACAGAGCATCCACCTGGGCCTCAAGGACCCGAACCTAGTCCTGCAAGCGTCGCCTCTGCGCCCGCAACCCTTCTACTTGCCCGGCCCGTGCTTGGAGGTGCTCGTTGGCGGTCTCGAGCTTCTTCTCCAACTCATTCAGCTCAACCTACAAAAGAAGACATCATTTAGAACACAAAGAGAAGAACCGAGGAAGGAAAAGAGAAAGGGTTTTTCTTACATAGGCGTCTGGGATCTCCTCCTCCATAGTCCCGAGGATGTCAACATATTCCTGGCGGAACCAGGCCATATACTCCTCGCTACCAACAACCTCGGGACGACGCTCTACCAAAGTCCCCCTCTCAACCCATCCCCACAAGTACACAGCATAATTCCTCGGGAGGTTCGTGTCCCGAGGAATTCCGGCCACCGGGATCGGAGAACGCTTCGGCAGAGGATTCGGCACCCACTGGTGGTACCCAAGCTGGCGGACGACCCCACTGATCGCATGAAAGACTACCTCGTTGAAGAAGATCAGCCAGAGGTCTCTAGACAATGCCTCCGGGACCTCCTCCTCATCATAAGGCCTCCAAGTCATCTACGAAGGATACCAAGACATGAGAAGAGAGCTTAGTCAAAAGAAAATCAAGTACAAGCTAGAAAATTCAGAAAATATACCTCTTCTTCCTTCAAAGCACGGAAGGCCTCCTGAAACTGCGCAAGGCGACACAGGCGAGAAGCCCCCGGAGGCGCCCATCTCATGGCCCAAGGGAGGGCACGGTCGAAGATCAGCTGGGTCGGACGAGCAATGGTGAAGTGCTCATACCCAAAAATCTGCAGAGAGAAAGTCAAAATCGAAGTCAGGTGAAGTAAATAAACAGAGATCAAATCATTTCTATCTTCACTAAACTATACCTATAGAAACGCTGCAAAGCCACCGAGATTCTTGCCCCTGGCCCTCATCATTTGATAGCTCCACAAAGAGATGAGCCAGCATGACCGCTCCCCAAGCAAAGTGTCCCATGGCCTCTAGGTCCCTCATCAGCAACAGAGAGTGAGAGGAGACCTTGTCGGAGGCCGTCGAGAAGAGGACCCGGCCAAAGAAATAGAGGAAGAACGCCCTCAACTCCCTCCGTGCCCTCTGTGGGCACGCGACCGCCTCTCTCACCTCAATCATCAACCGTCTCCTCTCAAAGCTAGCTACAGCTTCACCCTTCTGACACCGCGTGAAGGAGCCAAGGCCATACTGTCTCGAAAGCTGTCCAAGGGGAATCCGGTTCAGTGACCTCTCGCGCTCCACGTACTCCCAATCTCCGATCAACTCCCGGAAGAGCGCCCTGTAGTCAGGACTGGTGGCCGCTATCACCGCCTCACCCAAGACCGGGAGGCCTGTGATCCGCTCCACATCCTCGAGCGTTGGCATCGCCGCACCAGTGGGGAGGATAAATGTGCAGCTCTCCGGATCCCACCTCTCCGCCAACGCCTCTAGATAAGGGCGGTGGACATGGAACAACTCAATCAGAAAGAAGGAGCGAAAGTCTGCTCCATCCACTAGGCTCCTCTCCTTCGTTCTTAGGGCATCATACCACCTCATGGTCCCATGCCATAAAGCTCGAATGCGGTTTGGTCGCTGAAACGACAGAAGAAGGGGGTTAGTCCAAGACATCCAAAAGGTGAGAGTCCTAAACAAAATTTTCATTCTAAACCATGCTTAGAAAGATATTCAAACATACCAAAAAAATAAAAGCATGAAATGTAAGCCTAAAAGAAGATTCAGTCTTGTCACGCCCCAGGCGTCCCCGGGACGCGGCAAGTGTATATATAATATCAGAATCTACACAGGAGGTCAATAATATCATACACAAGCAGCCAGAATGACACACAGACAACAAAAGCAGGGCTGACATGATATATACACCAAATGCGGATAACTAAGACTGAATCTGTAATCAAAACACACTACAGATTCCATACATAATCACATGTCCTGTGAGAGCCAATATACATACAAAGACGTCCAAATACAACACAAACGCGTGCCCAAGCACGGAAAATAATACATACTGGTACAAGGGATGCTGATAGTCTCTGCAACTCGCGGGACGTGGCGCTACTCCGCTACTGATGAAGTCCCTCGGGGAGCTCCTCCTCCAGATCCGACTCAGATGACACTGAAGAAAAAATATTGTGCGAGGGGTGAGCCACACGCTCAGTGAACGGCACAACCCATGCATCACAGACAATATTTACCACAATTCCATTATTTATCCAGCCTCTAAGACATAACAACATGATCCAGTGATTCGTACTTCGCCGAACCACCACACCCTCACCCTCACCCATCAATGGGTGACATAGGTTATTGGGACTGATAATAATCCATTCACAAATCCAGTAGGTCGCTCATCGCCAACCCACTACACCCTCACCCTCACCCTACCACGGGTGACATAGGATTTTGGGACTGACTACACATAACCAGCGGGTCGCTTCCGCCAACCCGCCACACCCTCACCCTCACCCTTCAATGGGTGACATAGGATATTGGGACTAACTGCACCAAAAACCAACGGGTCGCTTCCGCCAACCCGCTACACCCTCACCCTCACCCTTCAATGGGTGACACAGGATTTTGGGACTGACTAGGCTGTTGGTCACCCTTGGTCCACCGATAGGCTCTCCTCCACTCCGTAGGCCGCCTGGTCTACTCCCACATTCAGCACAGTCCGTCCAAAATCAGGAGGTGCCTACTAATGGGAGCCCTCTGTCAGGAAGGCCCTGTCTAACGCTGGGGTAGTCTCTACCGGATCCAACGAAGGGAACAGAACAGCCTAACCATCGCATATGATCCACTTGGATCCGCAGACGGCACATTATAACAACACTAATGTTCTGAATTCCTCAGAACCCACCAGGGCGCATAACTACGATGCGGGGAACATGCATAAGGTTATAACAAGGTGGAATATCGTTGGGGAAAGAAACTCGGGAGGGCAGCGTGAGTTCCCGTTATAGGACACCCCGACAACCAAACAAGGAACACGGTGTACCCTAACCCGGGTCTCACCGCTGTCCTCGCAAGGCCCCTCCCCTATAATATTCACTATAACATGCATTGTAAACAAATACTAGCATTTAATCAAATAAATAAACTAGTAGGGCACATGCATCGGCCGGGCTTCCTAACATGGAACCAGGGGACATGCTGCATGGCTCATACACATCCTAAGGGTGCAAGTCCCTAACATGCAAGGTCTAGGGTAACATGCATTCTACAATTAAATCACGCTCGCATGATATACATATTACACATGGTCAATATTCATCCAAGGTGCCCCAGGAGAGGTCGGTATACGCCCAAGTGCGTATAGCACCTCTCTACTGGGTTGGATTGTCCCACTCACCGGAACTCGGGTCGACGCGCGACCGTCCGTCGGGATCTGCAAGATAGGGTATTACTTGGTAAGTATAAATCCACAAATATTATTAAATACACAAATAAATACCCAAAACCCACCACAAACACCTAACACTCGGGCAAACGTGCACGCGACCCGCACGCACGTTAGCCCGAGCACTTCGGCAACCACCCGCACGGCCGGCAACCACCCGCACGGCCACCCGACCGCCCGGGCGCACCGCCGCGCTTCCCGGGGCACCCCGCACGCCCCCGCGCGCAGCGCCCCGCCCCGCGCGCACCCCGCGCGCACCTCCGCCACCTTGCCGCACCTCGCGCGCACCTCGCACGCACCTCGCCTGCCCCGCTGCGCCTCGCGCACACCTCGCACGCCTTGCCGCACCTCGCGCGCACCTCGCACGCACCTCGCCTCACCTCGCGCGCACCGCCTAACACCTCGGCCACCACCTCGCGCACGCCTCGCATCAGCCCCTCGCGCTCAGCCGCACGAACAGACCCGCGCACAGCACCACCCGAGCAGCTCGCACGCCTCGCACCGCCGCGACCCGCTCCCCCGAGCGCACGCCCGCGCGCACGCTCGCGCGTACGCACGCGCGCACTCCCAGCCGGCTCCCTGCGCTCGCTGCCTGCTGCCTGAGGCCCCCAGCACGACGAGCAGCTCGCACCAGACCCGCGCACGCCCGCGCGCACGCCGCGCGCACGCACGCCGCGCGCGCACGCGCGCCTGCCCGCGCGCACCCGACCTGCGCGCCGCCTGGGCTGCTGCTGCTGCTGCGGTTTGGCCCGGACGACCTGCCACTGTCCGAGCGCCACCACCACCTCTCCCTTGACCACCGACCATCTCCAACCACCTCCGACCACTCTCCGACGACCCCCACTGCCACCCACCACCTCCCAAACACAAAACCCTCCCCTAGCAATCATCTAGACAAGAAATAAGAGGGAAAGGAGGCTTACCGAGGGGAGGAAGAGGCGTCCGGTGGATCTCCACGCGCCGAAACCCTTCCCAAAAGCCTTCTCACGCCCCGATCTAGCTTGTCCCTCGGAATGGGCCAAATCAGAGGACGAAAAGGGGAGGTCGGGGAGGCTAGGATCGTCGGAATTCGGATTTGAAGACACCGGAGCGTAGATCGGGACCCGATCTACACTTCCCGTGCTTTGGGTTTTCGATTTCGAGGGGTGGAGGGGGCTCAAACGGAAGAAAAACGGAGAGGGGAGAGAGAGATCTCGAGGTCGGGGATGATGAATAGTGATCTCAAATTTTTAGATTCCATTTATATAGTGTGCGACTTAAAAACCCGGATACGCCCCGGAACTGCGAAAATTTTTGCAAACGATGCTAGAATTCGATGAAATTTTCACGAGTGAGAGGTCTAAAATGGCACCAGGACACCAAATATGCAGTTAGATTTCAATCGGAGTCCTCTAGCTCAGACGATAGCTAACAGTCTGAAATTATGCGGTTCCGATCGAAAAACCCTAAAAATTTTAATACTGCCAAAAATGCTCCAACGGTTACCAGCAGGCTAAAAAGTGACACATATATAACATTCTTCCCCCCTTAGGAAATTTTGTCCACAAAATATGCAAAAACATCTAGGAGGGGAAAAGATGCGTCACACCTGGCATCCATGAGCTCTCAAGTGTCCTTAACACCGGAACGGTGCTGCCATCGCACCTCGACCAGCTGGACGGTCTTGGTGCAGAGCCTCCTCACGCGGCGGTCCATGATCTCAATCGACTGCTCCACGAATGACTGTCCGGCTCAGAGACAAGCGGCTCGAACGGGATGACGTGAGCAGGATCGTGGACATAACGCCTTGGCCATGGGACAAGGACGACGTCGTGGGCACGAACCAGCTGCGGGGGAAAGGCTACATGATAAGCCACCTCCCCAATCCACTCAATGACGAGAACAAGGTCCCATTAAAGAGCAACTCGGCTTGCCTCGAACGTCGAAACAGAGGATGCCCTTAAACCAGGACACTTCCTTGCAATTATGGTCGCCAAACCCGAAGGTAAGCTTCTGGCGACGATGACCCGGGTAGCCCTTCTGTCGGTTCTGGGAGGTGCAGATGTACACCCTAACCAACCCGGCCACCGCGAGGTCAAACAACTAACTTATGGCCCCTCCAACTGGCGCTCCACTACCGTCCCAACACAAGGGAGGTATGGAACTGCGCCTGTAGAGTGCCCATCACCGATCCATCCGGGTGCTCGAATGGCAGTCGCTTACAGGCATACCCCAACAATTGGTGGTGCCTCACCCAACTGCCCTCAACATCGAGCACGCAGGCACATAGCATGTCCTCCAAGGTTCGAATCGCCCTCATTGACTGGCTGTCCATCGGCGATGAAACGCTATACTTAAATGGAGGCTCGCGCCTAAGGCTGCGCCACAACCTCAAAGTAACCCTCGCGTCTCAACCGAAAATAGCGCCGACTGGAGTGCCATGAAGACGAACAATCGCGAAGGTGGAAACCCACGTCAAGACGTCCAGAGACTCAATCAGTCTGATAGGGAGGGAGTCGCGGACTTAGTCAGTCGGTCAATGATCACCCAGACGGCGTCGTGACCCGAACGTGACATTAACTAGTCTGCAACAATCCCTGACAACCCATTCTCACGCCCACTGAGGAATCTTGATGGACTGACGCTTTTCACGCGATGATGAATCTCGAACTTTGCCTGAGGGCATGCCAACCTGGGGAAACAAGGTCACCCACATCATCTTATCATCACACCACAGCAACTCAACAAAGACTACCCCAAAGTAGTCCTCGGAAACCCAATAAAACTTTCGAGATCCACGAAGGCATCCGGCGCATTCGTCCACCCCGACGGCAGTACTTAAAACTCGTAGTGCCTGAACGGTCACGAAAGGCCATCTACGGGATGTCCAACTCTCGGATCTCCAGCTTGTGGTACCCTTGTGCGAAGATCGATCTAACAGCAGGCACTCGCTCTCAGAGCTGGTCAAATAGATCATCCATTCGCGACAAAGGTAATTGATCTTCTACCTCCACGGGGAGATCAAAACAACACCATGAACAATCAAGTTCGGATTCTGCTCTTCGAGCATGGCTGGCGCTCATGATAACACTTACACGCTCGGTAAGCCGCTTAACCGCACTTAATCCACGAGACATGCAATAAGGGGTCGTCGGACCTCGACAATGCCTATGCAACGTCATCTATCTGATATGGCGGTCAAGTCCCATCACGAACGCTAGCATCGCGTCTCCTTATTTGCGACCAATGTGGGGCAAAACGCGACAGTATCTACATCTGTGCTTACATGCCGCCAGAGATAGGCCGCTCATCACAACCATTGGAACTCCGGCATCCTGCACTCTATGGGCAGATTCATCACGGGGAGTCCATGCTTTCGTCATCATTTAGCAGCACTCTCCCGGTGTGGCCTCTACCTGGTAGCCTCACCAAGCCCGCTATCTCTGCATATGGGCGCACCAACAAGCATAGCATCTGGGAGCACCTCGTAGGGCTCTGGCCTCAACCGGGCAGCTACAACACATAATGATTTATCGAAGCGACTCCAGATGCCACTATGGAACCCTGTCCACTAGCGATCGCCCACTGAGCTGCAATAGGACGCACCTGGTTCCGATCGAACGCATCACCACACCCAATCGCGATGCGTCAGAGCAAACTGCGAACCCACCCCTCCCAGACGGAAGGTAAGAACTGGCGCTGAGGTGAGCCTCCGAGTAAACTCCAGGAAGCTCTCCTCGCAAGAAGGGGACCACTCGAACCGGATATCCCTCCGAGTAAGGCGGTTAAGAGGAACAGCTATCTTCGAGAGTCCCTCGTCAAGCTTCCTACAATAACCTGCTAAACTCGGGAAGCTCCGAATCCCTGCGGGGTTCGACGGTCGGCGCCAATTTGACGCGACGAGCGTCTTGCCCGGGTCCACAGATATGCCTTCACCAGAATTCACCCAGCCCAAAAGGCCTTAACCTCTAACCAAAATTCACACTTGATCTACCATCCATCTGATGCTTCCAGGGTATCCCTTGACTGGGAAAAGAACCTCGGGAAAGCAGCATGAAACCCCGATATAGGATACCCCGACAACCAAACAAGGAACACGAAGTATCCTAGCCCGGGTTTCAACGCCGACCTCACAAGGCCCCTTAATCCAGAAAGGAACACTAGAAGAAGACATCATTATTAAAGAACATTACCAACCTCACCGGATCATCTACATCTAGATAATCATCCACCGATATCCTTCAACATCCATCTCAAGACCGGACCCAACCTCTATGGGAACGGTCGAACCACGACCGAGTCACGAGGCGACGCGTCTTTGTCTCATCCACACCCTCACTCCTTTCAGGAGACTTTTTGGGACTTTGGGAGAGACTTAGACTGTTCTTCACCCCTGGTCCACCGGTAGCCTCTCCTCCACACCGTAGGCCGCCTGGTCCGCTCCCACAATTCAGCACAGTCCGAAACCAAATCAGGAGGTGCTTACTGAGGGGAGCCCTCTGTCAGGAAGGCCTCTCTAACGCTGAGGAGTCCCTACTCGGGTCCACGAAGGGGAGAACGATTCCATACTCGCGACATCATCCATTACAGGACCGAACCCAACATCATCGGGAATGGTCGAATAAACCATTTGGTCACGAGCGAACCGTCTTCGCCTCATCCACACCCTCACTCCCGAAAGGAGACATTTTGGGACTTTGGGAGAGACTTAGACTGCTCTCTCCCCCTGGTCCACCGGTAGCCTCTCCCCGCTCCGTAGCTCGCCTGGTCCTCTGACCGGGAGCCTGTCTAACGCCGGGGCTGTACTACGCGGATCCGACGAAGGGGAGAGCGATTTCCACGCTCGCGACACCATCCATTAATCCATTTCCGGGTTAGCCCCTACCTGACACGCTCCCACGATCAGTACCCCTCCGACTGCATCGGCGGTACCTACGGATGAGAGCCTCCTGCCAGGACGGCTACAACCCAGCCTCTTCAATTCGAACAACCACACTCAATACTCGCGCTGCAGCCTCTAGCTCCACCTCCCTCACTAGGGGATCCTGAACTCTCACCGCTGGAATCACCACGGGGACTGGGGGTACTTCGGGTACCACAGACGGATCTGCTACCAAGGGGACCTGTGGAACTGCATCACGGGCCGCCCTCAGCTCCCGGATCTCCCGCGCTTGCTCTACCAACGCTCTGGTCTGCGCCTCCAGTGCCTTGATCCGAGTCTCCACCGAATCCGCTATCCGAGCGAACGCACGTTCCCGTGCGGGAGGCTCCTGCGCCGATCCTGGCCTCACAGCCGTGGACTCTCCAGTAGCATCCTCGCCTCTAGCAGGTCCGAAAACCTCCAAAGGTCGAGAGGGACCATGTCCGCGCCGTCCTCCACGAGGAGACATATCAGCAATCCTAAGAAAACCAGACTCTAGGATCAGAATACCCATATCAAAATCCTAGGACTCATCTCTACGAAAGAAGACTATTGGCTCTGACAGGACCAGGCTCTGATACCACCTTTTTGTCACGCCCCAGGCGTCCCCGGGACGCGGCAAGTGTATATATATATCAGAATCTACTCAGGAGGTCAATAATATCATACACAAGCAGCCAAAATGACACACAGACAACAAAAGCAAGGCTGACAGGATATATATACACCAAATGCGGATAACTAAGACTGAATCTGTAATCAAAATACACTACAGACTCCATACATAATCACATGTCCTGTGAGAGCCAATATACATACAAAGAGATCCAAATACAACACAAACGCGTGCCCAAGCACGGAAAATAATACATACTGGTACAAAGGATGCTGATAGTCTCTGCAACTCGCGGGACGTGGCGCTACTCCGCTACTGATGAAGTCCCTCGGGGAGCTCCTCCTCCAGATCCGACTCAGATGACACTGAAGAAAACAATATTGTGCGAGGGGTGAGCCACACGCTCAGTGAACGGCACAACCCATGCATCACAGACAATATTTACCACAATTCCATTATTTATCCAGCCTCTAAGACATAACAACATGATCCAGTGATTCGTACTTCGCCGAACCACCACACCCTCACCCTCACCCATCAATGGGTGACATAGGTTATTGGGACTGATAATAATCCATTCACAAATCCAGTAGGTCGCTCATCGCCAACCCACTACACCCTCACCCTCACCCTACCACGGGTGACATAGGATTTTGGGACTGACTACACATAACCAGCGGGTCGCTTCCGCCAACCCGCCACACCCTCACCCTCACCCTTCAATGGGTGACATAGGATATTGGGACTAACTGCACCAAAAACCAACGGGTCGCTTCCGCCAACCCGCTACACCCTCACCCTCACCCTTCAATGGGTGACACAGGATTTTGGGACTGACTAGGCTGTTGGTCACCCTTGGTCCACCGATAGGCTCTCCTCCACTCCGTAGGCCGCCTGGTCTACTCCCACATTCAGCACAGTCCGTCCAAAATCAGGAGGTGCCTACTAATGGGAGCCCTCTGTCAGGAAGGCCCTGTCTAACGTTGGGGTAGTCTCTACCGGATCCAACGAAGGGAACAGAACAGCCTAACCATCGCATATGATCCACTTGGATCCGCAGACGGCACATTATAACAACACTAATGTTCTGAATTCCTCAGAACCCACCAGGGCGCATAACTACGATGCGGGGAACATGCATAAGGTTATAACAATGTGGAATATCGTTGGGGAAAGAAACTCGGGAGGGCAGCGTGAGTTCCCGCTATAGGACACCCCGACAACCAAACAAGGAACACGGTGTACCCTAACCCGGGTCTCACCGCTGTCCTCGCAAGGCCCCTCCCCTATAATATTCACTATAACATGCATTGTAAACAAATACTAGCATTTAATCAAATAAATAAACTAGTAGGGCACATGCATCGGCCGGGCTTCCTAACATGGAACCAGGGGACATGCTGCATGGCTCATACACATCCTAAGGGTGCAAGTCCCTAACATGCAAGGTCTAGGGTAACATGCATTCTACAATTAAATCATGCTCGCATGATATACATATTACACATGGTCAATATTCATCCAAGGTGCCCCAGGAGAGGTCGGTATACGCACAAGTGCGTATAGCACCTCTCTACTGGGTTGGATTGTCCCACTCACCAGAACTCGGGTCGACGCGCGACCGTCCGTCGGGATCTGCAAGATAGGGTATTACTGGTAAGTATAAATCCACAAATATTATTAAATACACAAATAAATACCCAAAACCCACCACAAACACCTAACACTCGGGCAAACGTGCACGCGACCCGCACGCACGTTAGCCCGAGCACTTCGGCAACCACCCGCACGGCCGGCAACCACCCGCACGGCCACCCGACCGCCCGGGCGCACCGCCGCGCTTCCCGGGCACCCCGCACGCCCCCGCGCGCAGCGCCCCGCCCCGCGCGCACCCCGCGCGCACCTCCGCCACCTTGCCGCACCTCGCGCGCACCTCGCACGCACCTCGCCTGCCCGCTGCGCCTCGCGCACACCTCGCACGCCTTGCCGCACCTCGCGCGCACCTAGCACGCACCTCGCCTCACCTCGCGCGCACCGCCTAACACCTCGGCCACCACCTCGCGCGCAGCCCCTCGCGCTCAGCCGCACGAACAGACCCGCGCACAGCACCACCCGAGCAGCTCGCACGCCTCGCACCGCCGCGACCCGCTCCCCCGAGCGCACGCCCGCGCGCACGCTCGCGCGTACGCACGCGCGCACGCCCAGCCGGCTCCCTGCGCTCGCTGCCTGCTGCCTGAGGCCCCCAGCACGACGAGCAGCTCGCACCAGACCCGCGCACGCCCGCGCGCACGCCGCGCGCACGCACGCTCGCGCGCGCACGCGTGCCTGCCCGCGCGCACCCGACCTGCGCGCCGCCTGGGCTGCTGCTGCTGCTGCGGTTTGGCCCGGACGACCTGCCACTGTCCGAGCGCCACCACCACCCCTCCCTTGACCACCGACCACCTCCAACCACCTCCGACCACCCTCCGACGACCCCCACTGCCACCAACCACCTCCCAAACCCAAAACCCTCCCCTAGCAATCATCTAGACAAGAAAAAGAGGGAAAGAAGGCTTACCGAGGGGAGGAAGAGGCGTCCGGTGGATCTCCACGCGCCGAAACCCTTCCCAAAAGCCTTCTCACGCCCCGATCTAGCTTGTCCCTCGGAATGGGCCAAATCAGAGGACAAAAAGGGGAGGTCGGGGAGGCTAGGATCGTCGGAATTCGGATTTGAAGACACCGGAGCGTAGATCGGGACCCGATCTACACTTCCCGTGCTTTAGGTTTTCGATTTTGAGGGGTGGAGGGGGCTCAAACGGAAGAAAAACGGAGAGGGGAGAGAGAGATCTCGACGGGGAAGACGATGAACAGTAACTCGGGTTTTAGATCCCACTTATTTATAGTGCGCGACTTAAAAACCCGGATACGCCCCGGAACTGTGAAATTTTTGCAAACGATGCCAGAATTCGATGAAATTTTCGTGAGAGGTCTAAAATGGCACCAGGACACCAAATATGCAGTTAGATTTTCAATCGGAGTCCTCTAGCTCAGACGATAGCTAACAGTCTGAAATTATGCGGTTCCGATCGAAAAACCCTAAAAATTTTTAAAACTGCCAGAAATGCTCCAACGGTTACCAGCAGGCTAAAAAGTGACACATATATAACAAGTCTCCCTTTCATATGATCGCATATTTTCTTTTTATCCCACTGTAGTCATCTCTATCATATGTTTACATACTACTACTCTATTATTTGTCATAATTACATGCCCCTCTTTTATAAATATGTATGCCATAACGAAAACGCATGAAAGTTATCCCTACCCTAAATACACATACACATGCTCATGCATATACAGACCCCACCATAAAGAAGACTCACGAAATGCATGCATACCTATCCCCTCTCCCCCCCCATTATGATTAAATACATATAAAGGTATGCCCCTACACCACATATATACAATCCCACCATGATATAAATCATACTATGCTATACTGTTCGTTTTTATTCTTTCGTTTCTCCACCATGCCTCGTCTTTTATATATATACATGCATAACAAAAATAAGTAAATAAAGGTTGCTCCTTTTTATGCCATGCTCACTAAATCCCACCGTGATCATTTTTTCATACACAACAAGCATGCCTATTAAAAGGACACATATATATACTTCTGACACATTTCACGCATACCACCAAAACATATATATACATATATATATATATATATATATATATATATATATATATATATATATATATATATATAATAAAATAAGGGAATTTTTCATTTATACCCCTGTTAAATATGGTATTTTGCGTTATACCCCCCTTAAAAAGCTAATTGCATCTATACCCCTGAAAAACTCTTTCGTGTTGCAACTGTGCCCTTCCGTCTGTCTCCGTTACCAAGGCTGAACCAACCATGGTTACGAACCTAACTCTACTCCACGAAATGTCTATTTTACCCCATGGAATTTTGTATTTATACCCCTGTTAAATATGGTATTTTGCGTTATACCCCCATTGAAAAACCAATTGCCTCTATACCCCTGGAAACTTCTTTCGTGTTACAACTGTGCCCCTCCGTCCATCTCTGTTACCAAGGTTGAACATATAATTTATGTTGTTTTGTATTGCAGGTAGAATAGGACACGCATGTTGATCTAATTTTTAGGTATGGAGGGTTTTGGAAGATTGATAAAGGCTCAGGAAAAAGAACATATAAGAACATATAAGAGAACATATGTCTTGTTGTATTTTTCAATGCTTATACATTTCACATATCATTGTGATCTTATTTATTAAACAGCAAAAATAAGCAGCTGAATAGACAAATATACACATATCCATTTTTTTTTCTTGAAATATTTGTAATATCAACTTTAAAATCAAGACAATTGTTTAAACAGTTTATCTAAAAAGTATCAAATTTCTACTTGGTTCTTCTATGCTTGGAGTGGATCATTGTTGAGTTCCATATGGTTCTCATTATGCTAATAGAGATTCTATTGTCTTTTGATTTTTGTTCGTGAAATCTCAACATTGAAATAAAATTTATGATTTTTTACTTTTGTTCATCCTACAATCAATCGGTGTTTTTTTGTTTCTATGTGGTGTATTATGCTAATTGGTGCTTATTTTACATGTTGAGGATCATCTGACATGAAAATTTTGCCAATCAATATTTTTATATTTTTTTTACTGTGATAGTCAGGATGATTATGCCTTACTTTCTGGTATGGTTATATGATTGAAATAGTATTTTTTGATATTTTCTATTATGGAAAATAATATCTATCAATGAAACCCAAATAAACATTATTTATCTTAGTCTTTTGAATAATTGTAAGGTTTTCAACATGAAGAATTTAGCTAGATCCTGGTATATTTTGTTTTTATGTTGAAGAAAGTGAGAAAAAAGAGTTTCAATAGGTCTGGAGGTTGCAAAACTCACTCTTGACATGATGTTCACATACAATTGAAGATATAATTTGATATTAAAAGTCTTTAAACACGTTATGTTTTTTTTTTTTGTAACATGTAATTTTGATTATTTCATTTAATTCCTATTTAATACTATTGTGTCATTTATACAGAAGATCAAATAAATAAATAGAAATCCTAATAGTTAAAGTTTTGTATTATGTTATTTTTTGTAATAATTTTTTAATTTAAATGAACAACCATAACAAAAAAAAAATATTTTAGTAATTTTTTTTATTTTGTTTTTCACTTTAGAATGAAATACCTAACTTCTGGTTTCAAAAAGAATGAAAGGAACTGGAGTTATCACTTCATAATTTTTTAAGGAAAATTAGTTATTGTCTTTTTATTTCAAAATAAATTTTGTGATTATTTTCTGGTATGGTTATATGATTAAAATAGTGTTTGTTGATAGATTTTCTATTATGGAAAAAAAAATCTCTCAATGAAACCCAAATAAACACTATCTATCTTAGTCTTTTGAATAATTATAAGGTTTTCAATCAATCATTGAAGAAGATGAGAAAAAAAGGGTTTCAACAGGTTTGGAGGTTGAAGAAAAGAGGTTTTATAAGCATCAGGCAAACACAGGGACATAGATGAAATTTTAGACAGACACAGGGGTATAAATGCAATTTTTGAAGCCCCTACGGTCCAAAGGGTAGTTTGGTCAATTCATTTTGCATTTAACACCGTTAATGGAATATTCCTGGTATATTCCACTCTCATCCGACGGAACTTAACTTCAGGGGCACAGTTGCAACACGAAAGATTTTTTCAGGGGTATAGATGCAATTAGCTTTTTAATGGGGATATAACACAAAATACCATATTTAATAGGGGTATACATGCAAAATTCCCATAAAATAATATGCAAGGGAATTAGGGGAATACCATGGCTCGTGTGGCTTCAGGAGCCTCCGCCTCAGCCGCGTCGGGATCGTCCATCCCGTCGTCGTCTCCCTCGTCCTCATCATCCCCCTCCTCACCAACCTCGGCCCCCGTGGCCTCCTCCTTACCAATACCCCCGGCCTATGTGGCCTCGACCCCAATCCCAACTCCCTCACCTTCCTCCGTGCACACCGCACAGGACGCCAAAGCCTCAAAATCCCCTAAAGCCCTTCTCTCCTCCTCCTCAGCCCTGGCCTCTTCGGCCTCTCTCTCTAGCATCCCCATAATTGCATCCAAGGACTCCCTCTCCTCTACACTGAACCCCTCGACCTCTACCCCCTCAACCGCGCCTTCGGCCGATCCTCCGGCCTCCAAAACCACACCTTCGGCAACCGCCGATTGACCCCCACGCCTTCGCTTGCGTGTATACCCTATGAGCCCCGCCCCTCCTCCCATAACAGCCCCCGAGGATGCACCCGCACCTCCACCCACGCCCACCAATGGCATCTCTATCGTTTGGGTCGCCTCCTCAGTGACCCTCCTCTCTGACCCGTCGCTCTCTGACGAGCTAGACCTCGAGACAGCCCCTCTCTGCCTCGGGAAGATCGAAGACGCTTCATCATCGAAGCCGTCTTCTTCCCCTTCGTCATCTCCTCCGATTTCACGAAAAAGAAAACCCCAAAGGAAACTAGGGCTACGAAATCAAGAAGAAAAGAATGATCTAAGGCGAATCAAAGTCAAGAAAAACAAAGTTTTTTCGGTTTCAAACGGAGAAGAAGTGTTTGAGGGAGAAGAAGCGTTTTTGAAAACGTGCGGGAGAGAGAGGGTCCTTTTCGGTTATAAGGGACCTAGTCGGCCGGCGGCTACTCACGAGTAACCGCCCCCTATCCGACGGCTAAACACAACTAGCCGCCCCTCCCTGCCACATCACTAGCCGCCCCTTGCCAGCTTCTTAAAATACACTTATTTCCAATTTTTCTAAACCAAACAGCCATGTATTGGTTTATTTCCAAGTTCTACTTGATCAAACACAACTTTCTCGAAGTTTTACCACAATTACCAGTACCATTCAGTTCAAATTTCTTCAGTTCTGGTTCTTTTCTAGAATCTTTATCTTTTGAATGATCTAATTCACCAAATCAAACACACTTTTTCTTTCTTACTGTCTGCGATATCCCCTTGATTTGCTGAGCTATCTAAGCACAGGTACGGTAGGCACAAGGAAACTGACACTGGGCTGCTACGTGCACGATGGCTAAGAACCCCGTCCGAGGGTTGGATCACTCGCTTCCTTACTTTTACTCACTCTCCCACCTGGATCACTCCTTAGATAACCATTCTAGTCAAAACCCAGCCTTTGATGACCTAAATTATCTCCCTGAATGGTATTGGCCATGTGTTCTAAACTTCTTGAAGGTTGGGGCGGCCAAAATAAGGGTCTCTTTCCTTATCATCGATCGAAGTCTTTCTGTTTCACACAAAGACTCTGTCCAATGAGGGACAATTGTAGATACCCTAATTTTGACCGTCCAAAGAAAAGAAATTTACTTCAAGTAATATTGGAAAACAACCACATTTGGACATCTAATAGAAAACTCCCTCAGAAACCGAAACCGAAAACCCTAAAGTCCAACACTTAGAAAAATCTAAGAGCCTGGACAGGGGCGGCTACTTGAGAGTAGCCGCCCCATACCAGGCGGCTAGTTCCAACTAGCCGCCCCCTGACCGACCCCAAACCGCCTTCCTGGATGGGACATAAAGCAAGCATGATTGCGATGGATTGTCCCTTCTAGCAACCCCATCTCAGCCGGTTCATCCTTAGTAACCGACCCAAGCCACCGCTTGTCAGAGATGGGACGTTTGACAGGTTATGATGGGGGCGGCTACCTGAGAGTAGCCGCCCCTCACTAGGCGGCTAAACACAACTAGCCACCCCTAACCTGGACATTGTCAGATAACAAAGATCTAATGGGAGGTCAAATCAAGCACCTTATTACCCATTTTGATCTATTGTCCAATGGACATTCCCATACCCCTTTTTTACTATAAATAGGGGGGCAACCAATTCATATCCATCATCAATCAATAACAATCAATACCCATCAATAACCCCTAATAACCCACATTCCCAATCATCAAGCCTATACCACCACTTTAAAACCTTGAGAGAGAAAGTGAGAGAGAAACCCATTTCCTACACAAATCCATTCTCCAAATCCACTCTCCAAAACCCAGGTTAAACCCAGTTTAACCTCTGCCAAAACCAAACCCAAACCCTACCCAGGTTCTGCCCAAATTGAACCAGACACCAGGCGGCTACCCACAACTAGCCGCCCCCCACCAGGCGGCTAAATCCAACTAGCCGGCCCTTCCCTATCCCACCTCAAGTCCTAATTCTCCTCTAGTCAGGTTCTCAAAGCAGAAAAGGATCCCTGTCTTCACCTCTGTGTACGGCATATCCGTGTCCCAGAGTAGAGACCCCACAAACCCCCCACGAAGGCGATCAAATCCACCCCTTTTTCTTGCTTTTTGAGAAAAGCAGGTGGCGATCACAACAACCCCTGAATCCTCCTGAGGACCCGTCGGCCGCCTCAGCCAGGAACGAACAACCAACCCACCACCCCTTCCGAGAGACGATCCGACCGAGCCTGCCAAGGCGCAACTCTCCAGATCCGAGCCTCCGAAGAAACCCCCACACACGCACACAACCACCGGAGGACCGAGGAGGAAGGAAGAGAGGGCCCCCCCTTTCATTCCTTTTTCCCGAAATCCGATATCGACAATAATGGATGACTTTACAAAGTCGAATGGGTCGGGTGGTTCACCTTTAAAAAAAATCACATTTTTATTTTTTTAAGAAGGGTGGGTTGAAGAACTCTGTGGGTGAAAATATCGGCGCCCAAATATTTTTACACCAATAGAGCCAAGAAGGGTAGGTAGGTATACATGCATGATTCATGTCAGGAGAGTCTTTCATCACATGTAATTTGCCAGTAATGTTTCACTCAAAGTCAAGCATGATCGTGTAGTACTGGGAGAGATCAGATACTGAATTCACGTACCCATGCATGTACGTACCGATCAAGCCAACGTAGCTCTTGTACGGTAATTGAGCCATATATCTATGTATTTTTGGGTCCCAAAACAGAACTTAAATTGCAATTTCTAAAATAAAAAAACCACTACTACATATAATGGTGAAGATACCTTACAAATTTATGTAATACAATACATTATAAATGTATATAAATTTTTACAGAAATATATACATCTCATTAAATAAGATATATATATTATTTTTAAAAAATAAAAAGATGCACGGACTGTTTTATAGATGGTCTAAGATCGCGGGGAGGCTGCCGGGAAGGACGGACAACGAGATAAAGAACCACTGGAACACCCACATCAAGAAGAGGCTCACCAAATTGGGTATCGATCCGGTCACCCACCAACCCTTAAACAAACCCACCAACGCCGCCGCCGCCGCCATAGCTCAGACGACGGCTGTCGACCCACCACCATCGTCGGCCGAAGCCCACAGTACCGCCGCCTCCACCGAGAACTCGACCCCCATTAACACTGAGTATGGTTCGGAATGCACCGGTGGTACTGATCGCGACGTGTCGGTGATCGGTTGCTTGTGGGGCGTGGAAGATGAGGGGGATTTCCCCATCGATGAAAACGATGAGTTGTGGGCGCTTTCGAGCAAAGGCACCACTGGCGGCGGCTTCTCTGTGTGGGACCAGGATTACTGTATGCAGATGTTCAACTGTGATGATCTTGGGATGAACTATTGGTGAGGGGGGTTTAATGTGGATGAATAAGAATATATGTATGTATCATCGCCTTTGATGTTCATCACAAAGACTTCACATAACCATGCATGTAGTAATGTTTATGATATTGTGCACGTAAATGCAAAATACAGTGTTGTTTACGTTTAACTAGGGATGCAACTTGGGTCGGGTTGAATCCGAACCCGTCGGGTTGAATCTGATTTTTACACGAGTTGAATTGACCAATTCGGGTTCGGGTTCGAGTTGACCAATTCGGGTTGACTCACAAATCGGGTTGGATTCAGATTAGCCTTACTCACAACTTGACCTAACCCGAATCCGTAAACTAATAGTTAAAAAAAAAATCGGGTTGGGGTTCGGATTGGCCTCACTCACAACTTGACCCAATTCGGGTTCGGGTTCGAGTTGACCAATTCGGGTTGACTCACAAATCGGGTTGAGTTCGGATTGGCCTCACTCACAACTTGACCCAACCCGAATCCGTAAACTAATAGTTAAAAAAAAAAAACATCGTCGTTCATTTTGTAGCTTCTAATTTGGACAGTTCAAATTTTAGGTAAATTTAATTAATCTTACGGGTTGGGTCGGGTTGGTTTATTTAATTTGCACATGTTACAAAATCGGGTTGGGTCAGGGTGGGTCAGGTTGGTTTATTTAATTATAGGTTGGGTTTGAGTTAGTCCAATTCGAGTTGAAAATCGGGTTGGGTCGGGTTAGGGTTAAGTAGTTTATAATTCAACCCGAACCCAACCAGCCTGAGTTGCAGCCCTATGTTTACCTGGTCAAGTGAGGTAATTTATTATTTTTATTATTATTTAATGGTTATATTTTCTCCTTTTTCTTTGTTCATAATTTCTAGTTTGATCTTTCTATCATTTGAGCTTTTTTTTTCTTCTTATCGTTAAATAGACTATTTTATGATAGTAATTATCGATCCCCACTAATCAAATTATTCAATCCACCACCTTAAAAAAATTCTTATAAAATATAAGTGAAAATTGGTAGGGAGAGTACATGTTCTCCAAAATGAATCTTTTCCTTTAATTTAACGGGGTTGTTTATGGATGTTGTTCATTTAAATTTTTCATCGCATCTCCGTGCATACTTTAATTTAAAAATCCTCATGGGATAATTGATCCGAGATTACATTATGCATATATATATCAAATCGTGTAATTAAATGTTTCATTATTCAGAGTAATTCATGAATAATGTTATGTGAATCTGTGAAAAACATGTATAATTATCACTTTACGAGTTAAATAGCTCGATTTGACAAAAATATTTATATGATACGAGTTAATAATGCAAAAGAGTATATATATATATAAAATTTTCATGGTATGCTTGTTTATTTAATTTTTTTGGCTTAAAAGTAGCTTTTGTTTATCCTTTGCTTTCTAGCTATGGCACCCTTCTAATGCGAAACATGAGAATATATAATGATTCCAAGGGTGGAAATAAAAACAGTAACTCGAGAAGAAAAACGGGAAATTCAATAATAGTTTCATAAAATATTTGAAAATGTACACTATATTAACTCACAATAATTTTTTTTTAAAAGGGACAATAATACGGGCTGTTTCATTGTTTGATCATACATTCATACTGCAGCTAATTCAGAGTAATTCAAAAACAATACTAAAAAAAATATGCTATTTGGCAATGCAATTTTAGAAGCTGGCCTACGTAACTTTTGATATATATTCTTATGCTTTATGTGATACTCTTTTATCTTTCTTTGCTAATAAAACTCAGTTATGATTTACAAGTTAACACATGATTTCCTAATTTATTAGTATTCAACCCTAATACAAGCTTCTGAAATTATATATAACATAAACACTAATAATAAAATATGTTTGTTGCACGTGAAGTTTAGTTTGCCTTCACCATTTATACCAAAACACAGGTGCGTCCAAGAAACTTAGAAATTAACGGGAATATGAAAAAATAATTAATTTCACAATTTGCTCTATAAATTTTTATGCATTAAATCTATAGAAATTTCTAGAATTTGTACTAATAGTAAAAAAAATTATTTATAGAAAACTTTCCACCGTTGGTGTTATCGTGCATCACACTAGTGATCTCTCAATAATATATATCAACAGGACTCCCCATCCTTCTTCTTTTTTGTTGGAAAATGACAAAAAAGTCTCATAAAAGGTAAAAATTTCTAAATCAATCATTTTTTAAAATTGTGCATAAAAAAGTCACATTTCAAAATATTAAAAACACAAAATACTAATTTATTCTCATGCAATTAAATCAATAACATCCCTTTAATCCTTATTAAGTTATTCTACACCAAAATCCTATTTTTTCTATAAAACAATAATCTCTCTCTATATGTCCCAAATCAATCCCCTTATAAGTTCTATTATTGTATATCATATTGTGTATTTTTATATATATCATACCTGATATTGTTTATCATTTTTCATTATGTATAATCATAATATATAATTTAAATATATGTTGTACCCTAATGCAGTAAATGATATTTTAGCATTCTAAATCTTTATTCACATTTTTTTTGCTTAGCTATTTACATGTTTTTATAATATATTTGTGCATATCCATGTTTATAAAGAAGCATAAATATTTAATAGAATTCATCATAAAAAAAACTCAAATTATATTGTATACATCTCGCAAAATCCACATAATCACAAAAAATTTAGAGTAAAAAAAAGTTTTACATAAGAATGTGTAAAATACATTAACAAAATTAAGATGGTGAAATATTTTTAAAAAGTTTAGAGGTATGGAATATGTTAAGAATCTAATTATAAAATGGTATATTAGTCTTTTGTATTTTCAAAATTGTGAACTAAGGTTTTTTTTGTATAATTTTAAAAATGGCTAATTTAAGTATTTTTAATTTTTACGAGACTTTTTTTTTTCATTTTTTCTTTTTTATATATAATATTTAGTATGAAGCCCACACCGCCGCCTCCACCGAGAACTCGACCCCCATTAACACTGAGTATGGTTCGGACTGCACTGGTGGTGGCACTGATCGTGACTTGTCGATGATCGGTTGCTTATGGGACGCGGAAGATGAGGGAGTTTTCCCCATCGACGAAGACGATGAGTTGTGGGCGCTTTCGAGCAAAGGCGACAATGGTGGCGACGTCATCGGGGGTGGCTGCTTCTCTGTGTGGGACCAGGATTACTGAATATAAATGTTCGACTTTGATGATCTTGGGATGAACTATTGGTGAGGGGGGCTTAATTTGGATGAATCAGAATATATGCATCATTTGAGCATTTATTTATTTTTTAATCTATAAATAGATTATTTTATGAAAGTAATTATGGTCCCTACTAACCCAATTATTCAATCCACCACCTTAAAAAAATCTTATAAAATGTAAGTGGCGGCGGGAATAAGAAAGTTGGTAGTGAGAGTACATGTTCCCCAAAATGAATCTTTTCCTTTAATTCAACAATGCTGTTTATACCCACCAAAAAAACAAAAAAATGCTGTTTATGGATGTTGTTTATTTAAATTCGGATTTCCGCATAGTGATTTGGGGATGATCCGAGATTACATCATGCATGTATCAATAATCATGTATTGGTCCCCCCCCCCTTATTCAAAATTGCTTCCACAGAGTTAATGCAGCAAGAGTTATTTAAAAAGGTCTCACAAATTATATATTGAGTGAGTTCCATCATGTGCAAAGCTATGTTAGAATATGATATTTGGACACATCTCTCCATTTTTGTTTGGGTGAATTGGTCAAGACGCCCTTCGACCAACTGCCCTTTTTTCTTTTTTTTTTCCTACTTCCAGATTTTTTTACCTCTCAAATTTGGTTCATTTTCTTTTTACCCTTTACTACTGCCACCTCATTTGTGATACCTAAACTACCCTATTTATCCCCAAAAAAACATTCTCTCCCCCCCCCCGCCAAAAAAAAAAAAAAAAAACCACCTCTTGTTCCCTCCCAAAACACCCTCTCTCTCACCCAAAAACACTATCCCTCCCCCAAAACACTCTCTCTCCACAAATCACTCTCTTCCGGTTGACCCCCGCAACGTTCTCTCTCCCCCAATCTTAGTTTAATTTCATAAATGGTATTACATTTCTATTATGTAAATGATAATCACTGATTCTATAACTGATAATATATTTCTATAAGTTGTAAATACATTTATGTAATTGACCTTTATATTTTTGTACTGATTAATTTTAAATTGGGGTGCAACTTTGATCGATTACACAGAATACGAACCGATCCAAACTGATTTTTTGCGGGTTTAGGTCAATAATTTTATGATTTGGTTTGAGTATTGATTGAAAAATTAATAAACTGATTTATATTGGTTGGGGTTTGGTTTTACTTAGAAAAATCGAATTAACCGAACCGAACCGGATTAAATTTAAACACACGATTATTCATAATCCATATTCATTTAGATAATTCTTTTTATATTAAAAATTATATTGTTGTTATATCATTAATATTAATAAAAAAATAAATATACTAATTTATACAATCAATCCTAGTATTTTGATATTTATGTAAAATTGTAAATCAACCCCCAAAAAACTCTAACCATCCCATCAATCATTAACAGTTCGGTCTGTTCGTATTAACAAAAAAAAATCGATTTGGTTCGGCTTTGGATTTTCGGCTTAGTTTCTGTTCGATTCGGTTTTCGGATTACATGTGAAAATAGTTTGGTTTAATTTAGATTTGCAAAAACTTGAATCAAACCAACTAAAATGCACCCTTAATTTAAAGTATGTTAAATGCCTAATTCGAAAGACTTTCATTAAGTTCGAATTCACGAGGAGGACATGAAGAGGATCTGACCAAGGAGAGACAGCAACTTATTTCATTATGATAGAAGACAACGTCGTAATTTAAATAGTTAATATATCTATTTTAAGGATATTTTGATAATGTATCTATAATAATTTTGTGTTTAATTGTGTACGTTGATTACACTTACAGATGACCTACAATTAATCGTGATTTATTATTTCTAACAAATAAAAAATGCATGTGGAGATGGTCTGTGAGATTGCACATGAAGTTTTACCTAACATTATCCTTTAATACAGATGATATAAATCAAACATGAATCATGGACCTTACAGAAAAAACATGAATCATATGACAATGTGGTACTTGTGAAGTCACGACAAAGCTGTTAGTGTCACAGGCACGCGTGGCTTCAATAAAGAACCTCAATAATATCTGATTTTGGACGTTCCTCGAAAGGTTTGTTTAATTTGTTGATCTAATCTTCTTTTCGTTCCTTTTATGGATCTTTTTAATTTAATGTATACTCGTTTGTCGTGATTTACTCTCAAAACGGTCAATGATGAGTCTTGACCGTTGAGTCTTTGTGTCAGGCGTGATCCACACTTCATGGTTTGACAATATTAATTATTTATTAAGGAAAAAATCCATTTAACCTCGTATTAATTGCCTAAAATCAAAATGATCACTTGAGTTAAATTTTCATTGATATAGGATATCAAAAACCATCCGGATAGAGTTTTATAATCCATTCAAAGGGATAAAATTATCATTTATCAGATTATTTTTCGTATTTTTAACGCATTATAGGAGATTTTTCGTATATCGTGTTTTCAGCTAGGGTTAATCAAACGGAATATTCACATAATATTCATTATCTGTTAATAGAAGTTTTAACTCAGAAAGTTACTTAGATTTATATACGTATTTTCAGTGGGTTACATGGATTTCAGGAAAAGTCTAGGGATTATATGAATTTCAGGCAATTTATAAGGGGCTATTTGAAATTTTTCCTATTATTAATCATTCGTTTTATATCAATATTATTTTATCTCTCGATTTTCATGAAAGTTCATGATGATATATTGATATTGTAATATATGCCAAATTCAAAGTATGAACGTGATAATTGAATGTGTGGAGCTTCTATTAGAATAACATAAAGTTTAGTTTTCGTTAATATCATCCAATTAGAATAAATTTGTTACCTTTATGAGCTTTAAGTGAGAATGTACACAAATACAGTAGTGTGTGTCTAGTCGATAACATTTATGACATACAAATAATTGATTTTATCATTTTTTTACCATAAGAGGAGTTAATTAAATATATGCTACAGTATATAAAATGTCATACTAAATATTATAAAAAAAAATAAAGGATGGGGAGTCCTTTTGAAATCTCAGTGTTGGCCTGCTTTGAATTCTGGCTGTATAGACCATAACAAGCAAACAATCATAGAGGTGATAACATACAATAGCCTCATAGCCAAACCTGTCGTTTCCACGAGAGACCGTCAGAATTATTTTTGATAGGTAAAAAAAAATTTGTATTACTATATATATGTAAGTATGTATACCAGTATGTTTACATAAAGCTCAAATTAATGCTTACAAAAAGAAATAAAAAAAAATCATCAACCAGCCTTGTGAAGGCAGGGATTATTTCGCTTATTGTAAATACACAGATTGTAAGTAGGACCACAAATTGGAATGTAAATGTGACATATCTAATTTACCATTTCCTAAAAATCATCAACATGCACATTGTTCTCCAGGCAATCAGGATACAACTCAAGGCGCAATTCCTCTCATTGGAACTACCTGCCATCTTATCTCCTGAAATCCTTTCTATTGCACATTTTTATGATATCAAGGTCTTTGAAAAACCCACTTCCTCTGTTCAAGTACTATGGTCCCCCCCGGGCAGCTGATGGCTGAAGCTTAATGCTGATGGTTCTCTATCCGACGACAGGGGAGGTTATGGAACTCTATTACGTGATGAGAACGCAGATTTTCTTAGAGGTCTTGCTGATCGTATGGATCTCCCCTCTATCAATATCTTGGAACTAAAGGCTATTGAAGTGGGAATTTGGTTAGCCATTAATATTGGATGCTCTAAGTTATGGATCGAGTCGGACTCAAAGAAAGCAATTTCTTGGATCAAAGGAAAAGGCAACAGACCGTGGAGTGCTATCCAGCTACTCCGAAGTATTCTGCGTGTGGACTGGAACATCTTCTTGATTGGGAGGTTTCACATATACTTCGCAAAGGCAATGCACCAGCGGACATTCTAGCCTTTTTTCGTTCAACCCGAGGAGAAACTACCATTCTACCATCATATCTATGGCCAGAATTAGGCAGCGCTCTTGCTCAAGATCAATCTGGACTGCCTTGCACCCAACTAGGACCTGATAACCTGAATTTGATTTTATTTTGATTTGGGTTCAATGGAAGTATACTTAGTGCATGGGGATGCAGCTCGCCCTGGATCGGGCTTCCCTCCTATGAACTTAGACCTTCTAATTGAATTCCATTTTGTAAAAGCCCTGGATACTTTTTGTAAAGTTCTTTTCCATACAGCAATATAAATCTTGATTAACAATAAAAAAAAAAAAAAATCAACAACATGCCATTTCAATACGAGGATTGCTCTTCTCAAGTCTTGGATGGTCTCCCCCCATTTTGATGGTTCAATTTCCTGGGCAGCGCTTGAAAATAGATTGGGCAATTTTTAGAGATTTCTTCTTTTAATTTACAGGAATGTGCTTAATGCCAACTCGCTTTCAAATACATCTAACTTTTAGTTATAATTTAGTTTTTCACCAAAATTTGACAAATGTATGCTTCTTTAAAAGTTGTTTATAAAAGTTATTTCAATATGTGTTTGTGTCACATGGAAAATATAGGAAAATAGGGAAAGAAAAGGAATATGTGATTTTCTCTTCACACCCTTAAGAACAATCTAAGAAATATTCACGGTTCATTCATTGAGATTTGATTTATTAAACGGGTTTAGGTTTTTCATTTTTTGAATAAATTTAGGGTTTTTTTTGTATTTTTTAAGTTCTTGGGTATATTTTGGGTATTTTATGAATAGTTGTTGAATATCCACGGTTCATTCATTCAGATCTCTTTCTTCCTTTAATTGGAGATGGTGAGCATTATTGGTTGCACATAAAGGCAGAGCCGGTCTTTAGGAAAAGCCAGCAAGGCAATTGCATAGACCCTGTCCAAGGAGAGCATCCAATCATCTGTTTAGCGGAATTTGAAAAATTGGACGGTGAGATGAGTCTCTTTTCCAAATTTTAAATTTTCTGGTCTCAACACACTTTTTAATATCCCTAAATTAAGTTTAAAATTTCTCCACTCCCTAAATATCTCCAACTATAATGACAATAAACACTAAAATTTCAAAACTCTTATTCTTTCTAATATATCTCTCTCCGTCACCCCCCTCAAAACATTTTTTTCATTGTTTCACTCAAATTCATTTTTCTCTTTCCCCGATCTTTTAAAGATATTTTTTTATAATTTTCTCATTTTATTAAAATTTAAATTTCTTTTACTATTTATTAAACGTATATGATAATTTAAAAGATTTTAATAAATAATTGCATGATATTGTGTATCTACTTAATAATATTTGTAACTTAAAATAAAAGATTTTTAGTTTTAAATCCCAATAAACATGCTTATTTAGGGATCGATCCCTCCCTTCTTCATATTTCATTTTTAAGTCCCAAAATTCAATCGCCTATTTGGTTTTTCGTCATTTCGTCAAATGTCTGTCCATACACCGTTTTTGTTTGTGAAATGTGATTTTATTTCTAGGTCCCTGTAAACCATGTTATTTAGTGATACATCCCTCTCTTCTTCATATTTCCTTTTAAGTCCCCAACTTCAAATGTTTTTTTCTTATTAGTCCTTGGACAAAATGTCTGTATGATTTTGTAAGTATTTTAATATTTAAAACATGTATATAAAATGTTTGGTGAAATATTTAAACCAAAACTGCATTGGTAGGTGTTCAGTGACAATTTCAGTGTTATTTAACACAGCATATGCCCACCCAATCCAATATTGGCTTCTCTTATAATCTTAGTTGTCTAATTAAAATTGATTACATAAGTAGAAAAAGAATGATTACATAAGCAAATTTTGAAGATTTTTTCATTATTGAATTTTGATTTAAATTTTTTCTTGGTTAAAAATTGTGAAACATTAAATTAGATATTTGAGTGTGTTTAGAATTTTTAAATTAAAAAATTTAGATGCCTTAAAAAATTTGTATGCAGTCAATGAAAAATTTATTTTGCATGGTTTTAAACTTTTATTTATTTAGAAAATAAGTGATTTTAGGGAAATTGATTTGAAGTATCAAATGATGGAAGTTGAAGATATGCTGAACAAAAAAATCAATATCAAAATATTTATCCATTTAGATATTTCACCAAACATTTTGTATACAAGTTTCAAATATCAAAACACTTACAAATTTTTTTTTTTTGATGTCGGAGGGACTCCCCGTGGTTGACCTTACGGCTAAGCTGGGAAAGCTACCTTCGCCTGCTTGTTCTTGGTTCCATAGAAAATTCTTTTGAATTTCGCCTAACAAACAGGAGGTATGATACAGCACCAAGACTCAAACCCAAGACCTACCCTTAACACAGGTAAGCCTTGAACCGTTGTGCTATGGCAACTGGAGACAAAACATTTACAAAATTATTTTGACATTTTGTTTAGGGACTAATAAAAAAAAAGAATTTGAAGTTGGTGACTTAAAATGAAATATGAAGAATGGAAGGACTGATTACTATATAACATAGTTTACAGGGATTTTAAAATAAAAATCACATTTCACAAACTAATGGTGTATGGACGAACACTTGACGAAGGGACTAAAAACGAAATAAGCGGTTGAATTTGGGGATTTAAAAATAAATATGAAAAAGAGAGGGATCAATCCTTAAATAGATAAATTTACAGGGACTTAAAACTAAAAATCCCTAAAATAAAATGATGTGCAGTATTTAAATATCCTACATTTTTTTTGTAAAAACATATAGGGTCCATTTTAAAATTGGCTCAAGATCCAGCCACAAAATTTAATTCTCTGCACTAGATTTGCCACTCTAGTTCATGTATATTATATTCTTTCACCTGTCAATTATTCGAAAAAATATGCGTATTCGATCCGAATTTGTATCTGAAAATGTAGAAAATATCCGATATCTAAAAATCCGTATCCGTATTCAAACCAAATAATCTGTATTCAAAATTTTTTGGATCGGATCGGATATAGCCTATATCCGATCCGAATAATATCCATATCCGAACTGTTATTTTATTTATATGTGTTAGAATTAGTTTCAACCCTTAGATGAAAATCCAATGGCTCATGATTTAGGGAAAAACACAAACATATTTAACCACGTTGGATTCTTGTTTAATTATATTAGGATTTGTGTTTTTATATCTTTGACAGATATCTATTTAACCGTATTAGGACTTAAGATATTATAAATTTTTTATATTTTAATCTGGTTCGGATATTTCGGATATTATCCGAATCCATATTCGAATTTTTGGACCGGATACGGATATAGGTTTTGGAATATCCATCGGATATCGGATATTGATATTTTTTTCGGATATCCAATTCGGATACGGATACGGATATGGGCCTATCCGATTCGTATCCATCCGATTGACAAGCCTACATATATGTACTCAAATGTACTAATTATCATCGGTTATACTTTTATCATCCAAACAAAGGTGACAAGCACTTTTAAAGAAATGGTGCTCCTTATAATTTGATCCATTGAATTCATTCACCCAGTGGTGCTTACCGACTTCATCAAACCTGAATAAATTGACGTGAGTTTTATTTTATGGTGCATATTATATTCTCTGGATGTAGAATATTATTATCATGCATGCAGAATATTTTTACACCAAGAAGGGTATGTAGGTAGACATGCATGATTCATGTCAAAAGAGTCTCCAATTAATATTGTTTCACCACATGTAACTTGCCAGTGATGTTTCATTCAAAGTGGATTGTGTTAGTACTGGTAGCTAAGCCTGTCAATCGGACGGATACGGATCGGATATGCCAATATCCATATCCTAACTTTCGGATTCGGATACGGATATTAATTTTCGGATTCGGATCCCTTCGGATACGGATATTTTTCAGATAATTGACATGTTTGAATATTAACATTAATTTGGATAATCAAGTGATATTTTAGAGAGACATCAAAATTAAAATTAAGATTTTAAGGCTTATTATCTCATTCAGATATCATACATTGAAAATTTAATAGCATTATAATATATTATCATTATGATTAATCATACAAGATAACAATATGGGCAATATATAATATATATATATATTTTTATAATATATGTCGGATACGGATATTTTTCGGATCGGATAGACTGATATCCATATCCGCACTCCGGATCTTCGAATATCAGATATTTCTGATTTTTTGGATACGAATTCGGATCGGATTCGGATTTTTTTTGGATAATTGACAGGCTTACTAGTAGTGATCAG
This sequence comes from Acorus gramineus, assembly GCA_030737835.1. Taxonomy (NCBI): domain Eukaryota; kingdom Viridiplantae; phylum Streptophyta; class Magnoliopsida; order Acorales; family Acoraceae; genus Acorus; species Acorus gramineus. The sequence continues at coordinate 5,706,295 of CM060856.1, read as the reverse complement.
ATACTGAATTCACGTACCCATGCATGTACGTACCGATCAAGCCAACGTAGCTCTTGTACGGTAATTGAGCCATATATCTGTGTATTTATTCTACATATCAAGTCACATGCATTCAATAAAAATGCGTACTGTTTGCATCGAGGGCTGGTTTAATAAGGGGATAATTAGTGGGATAAAGAATATAATTATGGAGATAAGTGAATGGGAGGACAACTTATCATCGTTTGGTATAAAAAACAATAAGGACAAACTGTGAACAGTTGTCTCAATTCTGAAATGAAAATGATGATATTTTATTCCACCTAAAGGCTAAAATAACATTTATCCTCACTTTTTATTATAATTTTGATAAATCTAAAATATGAACAAAATTGATGGATTTTTTATCCTCTAAATTTAAGACAATTTATTCTAAAAACTTTAATCTCTTGTCAAACGATTCCCAGTAAGGTGATGAGATTCTTTTTAGAGACCCTCTATGTGAACAAATAAAAAAATTAACGCTGCGTAGGTGATATATACAGATTTGTTTAAGTTATGCATGCTTGCATGCATGTTTTTAAGTAAAACATAAGTTAAACTGTCGACAATTTCATTGGATTTTTCTTTTCTTTTCTTTTCTTTTTCCAAGGGTTTTGATGAATGTGTGCGACTAAGTAAATCAATATCAATTTTCCCAGGTATTTTATGGTTAAATTCCATGATCCAAGAGGATTGATATTTAAACCCAAGAACCATATAAAATGCATCAATACGGATCATGTGCGTGTGCTACCAATAAAAAAAATGGATCATGTGATGCCAAAAATCCGTGCCCTATACTTTAGAATTTTTGTTAACTCATGCCCTCAAGAAAAAGCAATTCTTAGAACTCTCGTTATTGATAGGTATGGATTAGGTCTAATGAGTTTTTATTTTTTTTATTTTTGATTAATGAGACATATCAGACTTGATTGACCAGACTTGTTTCCATCCCTTGCATATATAGCAATTTTTGTTAACACATGCATTTCTCTGAGCTTGCCTACCGGCTACCGCATTATTCTTTTAGTTATCAAATTTTAATTAATGGTGAGTTCCACGAATGCCAAAAAGGCCACTCAACTCGTAATAAGAAAATTTTCTGTGACAAGTTTTTTTTTTTTATAAATGTAATTAATTTTAATTTGGTGATCAGTATTATTTTTCCCCCAAAATATTGAATTCACATACCCATGTACGTAAACTCTTGTTTGATTCATTTTGCTCAATGAGGGTCCAAATGGGAACCAGTCCATATGTGGAGAACACATGGAATTCGGTAATTTGCTCAGTGGACTGAGGAATATTTTGTGCATGATATGTTAGTGAGAAATTTGTATTAGATTGATTTATGTGATTGGATTGAATTTAACTCAGGAATCTCTCCTACTCGATCGTTCTTTAATATTTCCCAATATATCTGGGTGTATATTGTACACTTTAAGTGACATGCATTCAATTTATATATTTATGGTGAATAAGGTGATGAGATTCTTATCAGAGATCATCTCTGCGAGCAAATCATAACAAGCTGCGTAGGCCGGTGATATATTATGCATGCATGTTTTTAAGTAAAACATACATAAGTTAAACTGAGGACAGTGCATTATATTGAGTAGATGAATGTATGCAACTAAATGAATATTAATTTTACCAGGTCTTTTTTTGGTCAAATCCTATGATCCAAGAAGATCAATATATAAACTGATGAGCCATAAATTCAGGTGCATCAATATTGATGGTGCATCAATATAAACTTGAGCTGGATGACAAGGGTCAGTTAATTCAGGTTTGTGGTGTATGAAGTGCTAAACTCCCTCCTCTCTGCTGGTTAAATTCCAATTATCTGCTAACATCGAGTTTTCTCTTTTGCAATCCAGGATATCACTTCAACTTCTGGAGATAGAACGACAAACGTTCATTGGACAGGAACGGTATCAGAAAACCTGGTTAGTTTCGATGGAGGATTTCAGATGACGCTACTGCCAGGGGGAATGTGCATGGGATGTCCCTCTGACGTAGGCAAGAGCGTGGCTCAATCGGAGCCCTTCCATCTCGAGTTCTGTGAACCACACACAGATCATGTGTATGGTATCACAGATGCACCAATACAGATCATGTGATACCATAAATTGCCCCAACACAAGTTTAAATCATTCATCCTACTTCACGACTACCAAAACAGTATTCCTACCAACCATAAGTTTACATCATGGTTTTTTTTATTTTTTTTTGCATATATATACTCTGTTAGGATCCCCATTTACAGAAATACCCTTGTTAGGATCCCGATAACAAAAATACCCCTCTTAAACTAATAAGCAGTGCTCCAATTCTCCAGTGGTTAGGATCCGTGAGTTTTGGTTAAAAAATCATAGTTATCTTCCGTTAAGTGCATGGAAAAGTCAAATATACCCGCTTTTAACTCTTTTTTTTTTTTTGCTAAAACTATCTCCTTCTTCTTCCTCCTTTTTCTCTCTGTTTTTCCAAATTTTTTGGCCGAACCTCTTGTGTTTCCCTTTCATAGCAGAGGCAAAATCCTCTCTTTGTTCAACCCAAGCCTTTCCTCTCCTCTTAGTCACTTGCTTCCTCTTCCTCAAATCAAAATCCTAATGAGTAATTCCATGAGTAGTCCCAACCCAAAACCTAATTGTTATTTTGGTTTGCCATATAGAATATGGATATCAAGCAAAGAAAGGAGCAAGGGAAATCAATTTTTCAAATGTCCTTATTGGGGGTTAAGTTATTCTTCTTGTTCCTCAAATAACAAATTTGATTTTTGAAAATGGTAGATGTTTTAATAGTATTAGTTTTGTTTTGAAATTGATTTGGGTTTGATTTGATTGGCGCCTAGGGTTTGGTTGAGAGAGAGAGAGAGAGAGAGAGGCGCTGGGGTTAGTGTTTGGTGGAGAAGAAAGGAGAGGGTTTTCAAGAGAGAGTGAGAGGGTATACGGGTTAAGCCTGTCAATTATCTGAAAAAAATCTGAATCCAATCCGAATTCGTATCCGAAAAATAAAAAATATCCAATATTCAAAGATCCAGAGTGCAGATATGGATATCAGTCTATTAGATCCGAAAAATATCCGTATCCGACATATATTATAAAAATATATATATTTGTATTATATATTGCCCATATTGCTATCTTGTATGATTAATGACTAAGATAATTATTATAATACTATTAAATTTTCAATATATGATATCTGAAAGAGATAATAAGCCTTAAAATCTTAATTTTAACTTTGATGTTTCTCTAAAATATCACTTGATTTTTCAAATTAATGTTAATATTCAAACATGTCAATTATCTGAAAAAATCCATATCCGAAGGGATCCGAATCCGAAAATTAATATCCGTATCTGAATCCGAAAGTTAGGATATGAATATTGGCATATCCGATCCGTATCCGTCCGATTGATAGGCTTAATTTGGGTCGAGTAAGGGTAATATTACTTGGGGGTAGATAGGTAATTTTCACATGTGTGGTTAACAAATTAATCATGATCAATTCTATTTTGCTGACGGTAAGCAATGGAGGGGTATAGAAGTACGGCTTATTAGTTTATAAGGTATATTTTTGCAATCATGATCCTAATAGGAATATTTCTGCAAACAGGGATGTTAACAGGGGTATATATGCCAAAAAAAACCCTTAAATCATTCATCCTACTTCACGACTACCAAAACAGTATTCCTACCAACCAATATGATAAAATGAAGACAAAATATTATCATATTCAATGTTGATAGCTTTGTTTCCCAGAGAGCTCGCATTTTGGACTACACTAGAAAATGGAAAAATTCAAATAACCTCTCAATAAATTACATAAAATCCATATAACCCTTTTAATGTTTCTTTAAATCCATATAATCTCTTAAAAATATCAATATAAATGCAAATAGTTAAGCCCCATGAGTTAAATTTTCATTAACAGATGATGAATATTTTACGAATATTCTGTTTTGATTAAACTCTAGTTGAAAACACAGTATACCAAAAATCTATTGTAATGTATTAAAAATACAGTAAATTTTAAGTAAATAACGATTTTATCTCTCCAAACAGATTATAAATCTATATCCGAAGAGGTAAAATTATCATTTACAATTACTTTTTTAACATATTGTAGGACAGTTTTGATATATTATATTTTCATCTAGATTTAATTAAACAGAATATTCTTCATCTGTCAACTGAAATTTAACACAGATAGCTATTGGGGAGGGGGAGGGGGGGGGGGTTGTGTTGGTTGTTAGGGGTTGTCTATCCTCCAATCAACGTTTTCTGTGCTGCAAAGCAGGAACAATTGGTGTAGTGACTTACATAATCAAGGGGGTCCATCAACTCATGGCATGGAAAGTGAACACATCAATCAATCAACCTTTTATAATTATAATCAAGAACGTTCACTCATCACTCCTGTACATTCATTCATTAGTTCTCCCGTTCCTTTCAAACTTTCAGTTACGGCAACTGGCCAAGTAGGTTAAGTAATTGTTCTCTTGTTATTTAAAGGTCGCGCGGGTAGCTAGGGAGAGCCTTATATTTCTTGTTTCATATAGTTTTAATTTGTCCTTAAGATGGGGAGGCAACCATGTTGTGACAAACATGTGGTGAAGAAGGGGCCATGGACCATCGAGGAGGACAGGAAGCTGGTTCAGTTCATGTTCACTAACCAGCCGTGTCGGTGGCGGGCACTACCGAAGCTCGCCGGCCTCGCGAGGTGTGGGAAAAGTTGCAGACTCCGCTGGAAGAACTACCTCCAGCCTGACCTCAAGAGAGGGTGCTTCTCCCAGGCTGAGGAGCAGCTCATCATCGATCTCCACGCCAGTCTCGGAAATAGGTAAACCTCCAACCTTAGCCCCCCGTTTGTGGAACATCATACATTTTTTTTGTAATAAAAGAACTCATAGTTTGAGTAAAAAAAAAACTTAGATTGCACCCAATCTTTAATTTCTGCATATACTTTTACAATAAAGTTAATATTTGAATGAATAGGATGACTGCATACATATTTTTATGTTTTTCATAATTGAGCATGTGTTCACGTATGAGAGTAGAGATAAAGAGTATATATATATATATATAATTATTTTAAATGGGTGTTGATATATATATATATAATTTTAAATGGGTGTATCAACATCCCTCCAATTTATCTAAAATTAATAAATTAACAAAAAAATATAGGGATTTTTAGTTTTAAGTCTCTGTAAACATGTCTATTTAAGGATCGGTTCCTCGCTTCTTCATATTTCTTTTTTAGTCCCTATATTCAACTATTTATTTAGTTTTTAGTCCCTCCATCAAACGCCTGTTCATACACCGTTAATTTGTAAAATGTGATTTTATTTTTAAGTCCCTATGAAGTATATTATTTAGTGATCACTTCTTCATATTTCACAAATTAACGGTGCATGGACGGACGTTTGACGGAGGGACTAAAAATCAAATAAGCGGTTGATTATAAGGACTAAAAAAGTAATATGAAGAAGTGAGGGACCGATCCCTACATAAACATGTTTACAGAGACTTAAAAATAAAAATTCTAAAAATATATGATTTTTATGATTAATTTCTAATGCACGAGAACAACAAAAAAGATAACGAAACAATAAATAATTTGGGTCCCAAAAGAGAACCTAAAACATTTAAATTGCAATTTCTAAAAAAAAAAAAAAAAAACAGCTCTATTACATGCAATGGTGAAGATAATATATAGAAATTTTCATAAAAAATTATATATATATATATATATATATATATATATATATATATATATATATATTATTTTAGAAAAATAAAAACACGTGTGCACTGTACGCGGACTGCATTATAGATGGTCTAAGATAGCGGCGAGGCTGCCGGGAAGGACGGACAACGAGATAAAGAACCACTGGAACACCCACATCAAGAAGAGGCTCACCAAATTGGATATCGACCCCGTCACCCACCAAACCTTAATCAAACCCGTCAATGTCGCAGCCGCCGCAGCTCAGACGACGGCTGTCGACCCACCACCATCGTCGGCTAAAGCCCACACTGCCGCCTCCACTGAGAATTCGATACCCATTAACACTGAGTATGGTTCGGACTGCACCGGTGGTGGCACTGATCGCGACGTGTCGATGATCGGTTGCTTGTGGGGCGCGGAAGATGAGGGGTTTTTCCCCATCGACGAAGACGATGAGTTGTGGGCGCTTTCGAGCAAAAGCGGCAATGGCAGCGGCTTCTCTGTGTGGGACCAGGATTACTGTATGCAGATGTTCGACTGTGATGATCTTGGGATGAACTATTGGTGAGGGGGTTTAATTTGGATGAATGAGAATATATGTATCATCACCTGTGATGGACTTCACGTAACGATGCATGTAATAATGTTTATGATATTGTGCACGTAAATGTGGAATTAAGTGTTGTTTACCTTGTTAGGTGGTAATTTATTATATTTATTATTTAATGGTTTTATTCTCTTTTTTCTGTGTAGAATTTTTAGTTTTATCTTTTTATCATTTGAGCTTTTTTTTATTTATCTATAAAAAAAGTTATTTTATGAAAGTAGTTATCGATCCCCACTAACCAAATTATTCAATCCACCACCTTAAAAAAATTCTTATAAAATGTAAGTGGCGGGGATAAGAAAGTTGGTAGTGAGAGTACATGTTCCCCAAAATGAATATTTTCCTTTGATTCAACAATGCTGTTTATACCCACCAAAAAAAAACAATGCTGTTTATTTAAATTCGGATCTCCGCATACTGATTTGGGGATGATCCGAGATTACATCATGCATGTATCAATAATCATGTATTGGTCCCCCCCTTATTCAAAATTGCTTCCACAGAGTTAATGCAGCAAGTGTTATTTAAAAAGGTCTCACAAATTATATATTGAGTGAGTTCCATCATGTGCAAAGCTATGTCGGAATATGATATTTGGACACAGCTCTCCATTTATTTTTGGGTGAATTGATCAAGACGCCCTTCGATCAACTGCCTTTTTTTAAGGGAAAAATCCATATAACCCATGTAATCTTTCTGATATCCATATAACCCCCTATAATCTTAATATATCCATATAACCCCCTGTAAACACACCATAAACATAAATAACTCTCCATAGTTAAAAAAAATTTAACAGAATTGAAATATTTCAGACATATTGCGTTATCTAAACCATGATTAGTAAATATGAATTCTTTTAACCCCCAAAAAACAGTTAATACTTAAAAAAAAACTCTCATATTTCTAATTTTACATTATTTTAGGGTTTTTTTTAAAGTATTGACTGCTTTCAGAGGGTTAAAATGATACATATTTGTTAACCATGGTTTAGATAACTCAATATGTCCGAAATATTCTAATTCTGTCAAAAAAAAATTTAACCGCGGGGGTTATTTACATTTATGGTGTGTTTACAGGGGGTTATATGGATATATTGAGATTACAGGGGGTTATATGGATATCAAAAAGATTATAGGGGTTATATGGATTTTTTTCTTTTTTTATTATTCTTCTAGATTTTTTTTATAATTTTTTTACCTATGAGATTTGGTCCATTTTCTTTTTATCCCTAATTACTGCTACCTTATTTTTGATACATAAACTACCCTATATATCCCCAAAAAAAACATTCTCCTTTTCCCCTAAATAACCACCTCTTCCCCCCCCCCCCCTCTTCCCCCCTAAAACACCCTCCATTAATTCTCACCCTAAAACACCATTTCTTCCCCCCAAACACTCTCCGCAAATCACTCTCTTTCGACCGACCCCTGTGATGTTCTCTCTGCCCCAATCTTATTTTAATTCCATCGATGGTATTCAATTTCTATTATATATATGATTATCGCTGGTTCTGTAATCGGTATATATATATATATTTTTGTAAGTTGTAATTACATTTATGTAATTGTACATTATATTTTTATACTAATTTGAAATAGGGGTGTAACTTTGGTCGGCTAAACCGAATACAAACTGATTCTTTCCAGGTTTAGGTCATTAATTTTATGGTTTTGTTCGATGATGGATTGAAAAATTAATAAATTGATCTATATTAGTTTTGCTTTGATTTTACTTCAAAAAAATTGAATTAACCGAATCGAACCGAATTAAATTTAAATACATGATTATTCATAATCCATATTCATTTAGATAATTCTTTTTATATTAAAAACTATGTTGTTGTTATATCATTTATATTTATAAAAAATAAATATATTAATTTACACATCAATCCTAGAATTTTGATATTTATGTAAAGTTGTAAATCAACCCAAAAAAAAACTCTAACCAACCCATCAATCATTAACAGTTTGGTTTTGGTTCGGATCGATTCGGTTCGGGTTAACCAAATAAAAATCGGTTCGATTGTGTTCGACTTTGGATTTTTAGCTCAGTTTCGGTTCAATTCAATTTTTGGGTTACATGTGAAAATAGTTTTATTCAGGGGTAAAATGCATTTGGACCTCCTAAAATTTTTGAAACCTACAAAAACACCCCCTGAAGTTCAGAAACATGCAATTACATCTCCTATTGTTAGATTTTTCATTAAGATGAAACAAAAGTACTTCAAAATTACTATTTTATAATTTATTTAATTTTTTAAATATCCAAAAAAGAGACAATAAATTAACTTTAGATTTGTTTTGTGAATATCTAATACAATAATCAACTTTTCAATTACACATGGATGCATTTTTTATAAGAATTAACTCACACAACAGCTAATTAAAAGGTGAAAACATAATAATGATTTAATTGAAAGGATAAAACCGTATTTTTGCCCCATCTTAATGGAAAATATAACAACAGGGGTGTAATTAAGTGCATGTTTTAGAATTTCAGGGGGTGTTTCTATATGTTTCAAAGACTTTAAAGGGTCCAAACGCAATTTACCCTTTATTTAATTTGGGTTTGCAAGAAGCTGAACCAAACCAACAAAATTGCTCCCATAATTTAAAGTACGTTAAATGCCTAGTTCTCGAAAGACCTTCAGTAGGTTCGAATTCACCAGGAGGAATGAAGAGGATCAGGCCAAGGAGAGACAAAAACTGATTTCATTATAATAAGAAGACAACGTCATAATTCAAATAGTTGATGTATCTATTCTAATGATATTTTGATAATGTATCTATAATCATTTTATGTTTAACCATTTTGTGTATGTCAAATACACTTACAAATGATAATGACATGATCTACAATTTATGAATATATTTAATGATACTAAGAATATATATATAATCATTTTGTATTTAAACATCTTTGTGTATGTTGAATACTCATATAACTATTAAATATATGTAACTATGTGTATATTTTCTATATATATATATATATATATATATCACATTATACATATATACTTTTTTGTAACTTGTCTGTAAGGGGTAGTTCAGGTATTGTGAAAAATCAATAGTAAAAAAAAAGGGTGCTATTACACCCAGATCCGTTTCCATCTCCAATTCCAATTTTATATGTGTCGATAGAAAATTAATGACGCATATGCTCATATTAACAAGGCATATGCTTCAAAAGAATTTTTTTATATTTTCTATAACTGTATCTATGCAATTCATTGAAATATATACTTCATTTTTTATAAAAGCATGTACCTCATTAGATGAGGTATACTATTTTTAAAAAATTTAAAACACACATAAACTGGAATTGAGACTAAAAATGAGACTGGATGGAACATTATCTAAACAAAAAAATGGACTAACACTGCAAGGGTATAACAAAGATAAAAAAAATTCAAGGCCAAAAAAAAAAAAATAGAGTTGTTAATCCAGAGACATTTAAGCAATTCGCTCTTTATTGTTATTTTGTGAGGCAAAACGTAATTTGATCATGGGAGAAGGCAGAGTTCAGATTTGGGGCATGGGAATGACTCAACAAAGAAAACATATCTATAGATTATATCTATATATCTATATTTATATCTATATATATATTATACTAACCATGAAGAGTTTTTATATTTTCAACTATATATGTATGTAACACATTTTTTCGTTTTTACCCTGATAAAATTATTAAAACTCATTCTTATACTAAACCATTTTTATTTAAAATAGATAATAGATTTTATAAATTTTATATATTCCTAGATACTCTAATAAATTAATTAAAATTTATAGTTTTAATGTACGTTTTAAATAATCTTTAGATAGCTAACGTATCAAGGAATGTGTATATTTTATTATTCTTTTATTTTATTTTTTGTTGGTGGGTTGTTTATATGGATTTATTAACATAGGGATGTAGATGGGGTTCGTTTATTTTATTTTATTGTATTATAAAAAAGAATTCCTAAGGAATTAAGGGGTCTGACCATGAGATTATTTTGTTTTAGTTTCTTTGTTGGTGGGTTTTTAAGAATTCATTAATTTATCATATATTATTATTAATTTTATAACCATTCATGTAGTGCATGATTGAAGACTGATTGTAACTATCGAAAAAATGAGGGGATTCAATGGGAGAAGATCTAGGGAAACAATTGGGAGTAAATATACTCACAATTAAAAAAAATCAAATACGAGATAGATATCAAATCGTGTAATTAAATGTTAAATATACTCACAATTAATAAAAATCAAATACCAGATAGATATCAAATCGTGTAATTAAATGTCACATTATTCAGAGTAATTCATGAATAATATTATGTGAATCAGTGAAAAACATGTATAATTATCACTTTAAGAGTTAAATAGCTCGATTTGACAAAAATATGTGTATGATACGAGTTAATAATGCAAAAGACTGAATATATTTTTATGGTATGCTTGTTTATTTAATTTTTTTGGCCTAAAAGTAGCTTTTCTTTATCCTATGCTTTCTAGCTATGACACCCTTCTAATGTGAAACATGAGAATATATAATGATTCCACGTGGAAATGAAAACAGTAACTCGAGAAAAAAAATTTCATAAAATATTTGGAAATGTACACTATATAAACTCACAATATTTAAAAAAAAAAAAGATAATAATATAGGTTGTTTCATTGTTTGATCATACTGCAGCTAAATTCAGAATAATTCAAAAATATTGCTCAAAAAAAAAAAACGTGTTTATTTTATGGCAATACAATTTTATAAGTTGGCCTACTTAACTTTTAATATTCTTATGCTTTATATATCATATTCTTTTATCTTGGTCGTGTCTCTACTAATATAACTCAATTATGATTCCCAAGTAAACACATGATTTCCTAATTTATTAGCATTCCACCCTAATACAAGCCTCTAAAATTATATATAACATAAACACTAATGATGAAATATGTTTGTTGCACGTGAAGTTTAGTTTGTCTTCATCATATATACCTAAACACAGGCAAGCGTCCAAGAAACTTATAAATTAACGAGAATATGAAAAAATAATTAATTTCACAGTTTGCTCTATAAATTTTTCTTCATTCAATTTATATAAATTTCTAAAATTTATATTATATTTATAATAAAAAATTATTTGCACAAATTTATTTATATTTATAATAAACTTCTACTTTTTGTGTTCTCACACTAGTGATCTCTCAAATCATATATAGGAATAGGATTCCCCATCCTATTTTTTTTAATAATATTAGTATGAATTTTCAAATATTGTAACATATATTTAATTCACTCCTCTTATGGTAAAAAAATGATAAAATCAATCATTTGTATGCCATAAATGTTATCGACTAGAGATACACTACTGCACTTTTGTACATTCTCACTTAGAGTTCGTAATGGTAGCAAATTTATTCTAATTAAATGTTATTACGTGAACAAAAACTATGACTCACGGTTCGTACTTTGAATTTGGTACATATTACAATATCAATATATCATTGTGGACTTTCATGAAAACCGAGAGATAAAATAATGTTAGTATAAAACCAGGGATCACATCCTATCAGAATTCAAGACCATCAGTTCGAACAGTGTCAAATAGACAGTCGACACCTGTCCCCAATAAAAAAAATATTTTTAATGACCCTAACAAAGACCTGCCGTTAACGTCAAAACACCCTAATGAAACTCACTTTTAGATTTCCCACTTTTTCTCTTTTCCCTCCCCTCCCTCTCTGATGCAGCACGATCATAGACCGCTCGATTAGCATTGAGGACCATCAAATGGATAATTATAGATGATTTATAATTTTTATTATTTTTACTATTTTTGACGGTTTTAGAATTTGTTAGGATTTATTTTATTTATTTTAGTTACTATATTTAGATTTGAATGTCAGATAATTATTTGTATTCAAATTTGAATATTAGTTAGGATAGATATGAAGTTTGTTTGTGATTTATTAGTTAGGATTAGATATGAATTTCTTTGTGATTTTCAAATTTAGAAAATCTGTTAAAATTCTATTTAACATATTTAGATAAGCAATTAAGATCCTAATCTGTTAAGGATTCTTGCCCTATAAATAGACTTGTAAATCCTATAATGAATTCAGATTATTGATTAATTGAATTTGTTTATTTTCTCTATTGTATTTTGTTATCCTAGGAGGATCAACAACTACATAGAATTTTTAATTATCTGGTATTTCAGAAGAAATCAATAGATCTTTGAAGCCCAACGTCCCTTGTATTCTGTTTGAAGAATCAACAACGCCGCTAGAGCCTGTGAATTCGTATTTTTGATCAAATTAGCAGAAGAGCGTATTCGTACACTGCATCACTCTCTCTCCTTCGTTTTTTTTAAAAAAAAAACATAGCGAGATCTTTTTTCCCCTCCCTCTCTGTTTTTTCCTTCTTTTCTTTCCCCTCCCTCTCTTCTTTCTCTCTTTCTACATGATTTAAGACCCACATCTTTTTTAAACATTTATATTAGGGTTTATTTTATATGGGTTTATTTTATATTTATTATAAATATATTTTGTATCCGTTGGAGGGTTTCAAAATTTTTTGATGAGGGCATTTGTATATTCCTTGTAGGGTTTTATATTTTAAGCAATTTGTATTTTTTGTATACATAGATTGTATGGTTCAATTCTAATGTTGTGTAGTTCGATTTATATATTGTGCAGTTTGATTCTGATTTTTGCAGTTCGGATCATATGTTGCTTAGTTCAATTAATATAATGTGCATTTTTATTATAGTTTGTATAGTTGGATTCGTATATAAGATTTATATGTGTATAGACATAGGTTATTTGATTAATGAGTTGTGCAATTTTATTATGAGGTTATGCAGTTCAATTTATAGGTTTGCAATTCGATTCATATGTTGTACAGTTCGATTATTATGTAATGAAATTTGATTAATAAGCTATGTAGTTCGATTATAATGTTATGTAGTTCCATTCATAGACTATGCTATTATAGATAATGACAACTTATTGTGAGTTACTCAAAAAGGGAGTGAGAAGAATAGAAGTGATCAAATGTCAACTTGTTTCTTGGATCCCATATATATGGTAGTAATACGGGCATTTATATTGTTATATATATTAGACAATTAGTTTGTCAAAATATTTATCATATTTATTTTTATTTCATTATCAGGCATTTCTGAAAAATGAGTATAAGAGATGGATAGACAATTATTTCTTTTCATAAAGTGACTTGGATGATGGTATTCATTTTATGTTGAATGGTGAAAGTATGACTCTCCGTGGCTTTGTAAATCCAGACAGCTTGGGATATGATATATGACACTGAAAATGTGAGAATTTTTTTTTTTTTTCTTATAAATAATTCTGATATATCACTTGATACATGTGCTTATATTTTATTTTACACGGATATTTATCCCTATCATTAAGAATTGTCATTGGTTACTTGTGATGGTGTGTCAAAAAAACATAACTTATTCATGTATGATTATCTTACGAAGGATGTGGAGAATAAATTTTGTCGATTCCTTGACTATATTGAATTGTTGTACTGTGTTGAAAGTTGTTGAATGAAACTTATTGTGCTGATATATGGATATGCTTGCAATGTATACTTTTGTTCACATGAAATGAACTGAAGTTTGGTTGAAGTAAACTACACTACTCATGAAACGCATTGAGTATAATCGTGGTTGAATTGGTACTTATTAATCAAACTAAATGTTGATGCCTCAATCTTGAAATGGGACTTGTTAATTGAATTGAAGCATTTGTAGTTAGAACTAATCATTGTTTGAATAATACTTGAAGTACTTGTTGATGCCTCAAAGCTGAAATGACATTTGTTAATTGAACTAAATAAGGAATGTATCAAATTCTGGATAAATTTTGAAATGAACTGAACAACTAATAAATCAACTACAGCACATATAACAAACCAAATCCTAGATACAACTTCAACTTTATATAACTAATTACAAGCTGAAATATTTCTTTATAACTATAATTATAACAACATTTATGTACAACTCTAATTACAACTCTAACTACAACAAAATATTTCCTTACAACTACAATTATAACAAAAGTTTTGTACAACTCTAATAACAACAAAAATAACAACTAACAAGGCAAGTCCAACTAGATTCCACCTTCATCCAACATTTGACGTTGTTCTCTGTAATTTGTCATGTGGCATTAATATGGCTATTCTTGAATTTTGCAAATAATATAAATAAGGTACAATGAATTGTTGAGAAAAAAAATCGTGAATATTTGAGTTGTCGGGATCGGGATTGACTTGACTTGTTTGGGTTAACAGGGTGATTGTTGTTGAAAAATTCAACATATCTAGACATTAATAGTTAATGTTTAGGTGCATAAAAAGGATAAATTAAATTGTGCAACCTAATAATTGAACAATACAACATATAAATCAAACTACATGAGCCATTACTTGTCAAAATGCATGCATAATCTATGAATGGAACCGCAAAACATTATAATCGAATTACACAACTTATGAATTAAACTACATAACATAAGAATCGAACTATATAACCTATAAATCGAATTGCAAATCTATAAATGGAACTGCATAACCTAATAATAAAAATGCACAGCTTAATTATGAATCAAATTATATAATCCATTAATAAAATTGAACACATATAAATCTTAAATTCGAATCCAATTATACAATCTATAATCAAAATGCATATTATATGAGTTGAACTAGGAAACATATAATCTGAGCTACAAAAATTAGAATCGAACTGCACAATATATAAATCAAACTACACAACATTAGAATCGAACTACACAACTTATGAATCAAACTGCATAACTTAAGAATCGAACTGCACAACCTATGAATCAAATTGCAAACCTCGTAATAAAATTGCACAACCAATTAATCAAATAACCTATGAATGAAATACACAGATATAAATCTTATATATGAATCCAACTACACAAACTATAATCAAAATGCACATTATATTAATTGAACTGAGCAACATATGATCCGAACTATAAAAATCAGAATCAAACTACATAATATATAAATCGAATTGCACAACATTAGAATTAAACCATACAATCTATGTATACAAAAAATACAAATTGCTTAAAATAGAAAACCCTACAAGGAATATACAAATGCATTCATCAACAAATTTTGAAACCCGACAAGGGATACAAAATATATTTATAATAAATATAAAATAAATCCTAATATAGATGTTTAAAAAAGATGTGGATCTTAAATCATGTAGAAAGAGAGAAAGAAGAGAGGGAGGGGAAATAAAAGAAGGAGAACAGAGAGGGAGGGGAAGAAGAAAAATAGAGAAGGAAGGAAAAAAAAAATTTGCTATGTTTTTTTTTTTTAAACAAAGTAGAGAGAGGGAGTGGAGGGAAAAGAGAAAAAGTGGGAAATCTGAAAATGGGTTTCACTGGGGTGTTTTTACGTTCACGGCGGGTCCTCATTAGGGTCATTAAAAAGGTTTTTTTGTTGAGGACAAGTATCGACTGCTTATTTGACACTGATCGAACTTGTCACGCCCCAGGGCCGGCCGACCCCGGGACGCGGCAAGTGTATATATGATATCAGTAAACAGGAGTTCAATAACATACTCACACAACAACTAAATTGACAACACAGATAAAAGCAGGGCTGACATAATATATACACCAAATGCGGAAGCTAAAGACTGAATCTGTAATCAAAACATACTACAGACTCGATACATAATCATATGTCCTGTGAGAGCCAATATATACAAAGACATCCAAATACAAAAACGCGTGCCCAAGCACGGAAAATGATACATACAAGCACAAGGGATGCTGATAGCCTCTGATACTCGCGGGACGTGGCGCTACTTCGCTACTGATGAAATCCCTCGGGGAGCTCCTCCTCTGAATCCGACTCAGATGACTCTGGAGAAAAATATTATGCGAGGGGTGAGCCACACGCTCAGTGAACAGCACAACCCATGCATCACAGTTTATATTAACCACAACCAGGTATTATTAATCCACAATCACATTATTCAAGCCACAAAAATGGCAACAACTCCGCAATCCAGTGGGTCGCACCTGCCAACCCACTTCACCCTCACCCTCACCTCTCAATGGGTGACCAAGGATATTGGGACTAATTACACAAAATCAGCGGGTCGCTACCGCCAACCTGCTACACCCTCACCCTCACCCTCACTGGGTGACCAAGGATATTGGGACTTACAATCCAGTGGGTCGCCACATCGCCGGCCCACCATACCCTCACCCTCACCCTCAACAGGTGACCTAGGCTCTTGGGACTGACTAGGCTGTTGGTCACCCTTGGTCCACCGATAGTCTCTCCCCACTCCGTAGGTCATTTGGCCACTCCCACATTCAGCACAGTCCTTCTACCAAATCAGGAGGCACCTACTGATGGGAGCCCCTGCACAGGATGACCTTTCCAATGCCGGGGTAGTCTCTAAAGGATCCAACGAAGGGAACATAACAGCCTATCCATCGCATATGATCCACTCGGATCCGCAGACAACACACCCTAACAACTCTAATGTCATGAATTCTTCAGAATTCCTCCAGGGCGCATAACCAAGATGCGGGGAACATGCATAATAACAATAAAGAGGTTGGAATATTAACGGGGAAAGAAATCCTTGGGAGGGCAGCGTGAGGTCCCGATATAGGACATCCCGACAACCAAACAAGGAACACGGAGTATCCTAGCCCGGGTCTCACCGCTGTCCTCGCGAGGCCCCTCCCCTATGATATTCGCTAAGACAGGCTAATAATCACATGCTCGCATTTTATTTAAATAAATTAAACTAAATAGGAACATGCATCGGTCGGGGCTTCCTAGCATGGAAACATGATAACAGGGTGCATGGTTCTTATACGGGTCCTAAGGGTATAAGTCCCTAGCATACAAAGTCTAGGGTGGCATGCATACTACAGGTTTTCATGCTTTCATAGCTTTTCATATTAACAGGTTAATATTTACTATGGTGCCCCAGGGGAGGACGGTACATGCCCAAGTGCATGTAACGCCTCCCTACTGGGTTGGATCGTCCCACTCACCGGAGATCGGGTCGACGCGCGACCGTCCGTCGAGATCTGCAAGACAGGTATTTAACTTGGTGAGTAAAATCCTCAAATACTGCAAAACACTCAAAAATACCCAAAACCCAAAATCGAACACCCAACACTCGGGCAAACGTGCATACGACCCGTATGCACGCTATCCCGAGCACTCCGGCTTACTCCCGCACTCCCGGCAACCACCCGCCCTCGGATGCGCCGCCGCGCCTCAGCCCGCGCACCCAGGCGCACCGCCGGGCCCCTGCCCGCACGCCTGGACCCGCAGCCGAGCCACCCGGGGCGCCGCGCGCCCACTGCGCCCTGCCGCAGCAGCCCGCGCGCACCCCGCACGCCCCGCGCTGACCCGCGAGCACCCCGCATGCCCCGCGCGCCCAGTGCCTCGCCCCGCGCGCACCCCGCGTGCACCGCCAGCCTCTACCCGCGCGCACTCCGGGCGCACCACCAGCCTCTACCCGCGCGCACGCCTGCCTCTGCCCAGCGCCCCGCGCGCAGCGCTCAGCCCCCCCCCCCCCCCCCCCCCCCCCGCGATCAGCTCCCAGCGCTCAGCGCCCAGCACCCGGGACCCTCACCCAGCGCCCACGCGCACGCCCGCGCAACACGCGCCCAGCGCGCCTGCCAGCCTGCCCGCGCTGCCTGCCTGCGCGCATCGCCGAGTGGCCCGAGCACCGCTCGCCTGTACGCCCGGGTACTGCTCGCCTGAGGCCCGAGCACCTCCTGCCCAGCACGCCTGTGCGCCCAGCCTGCCTGGCCTGCCAGCGCGCACAGCCCAGCACACTCGCACCAGCCGCTCGACCAGCACCTCGCACCAGCAGCGCACAGCACGCCCAGCGCCCGCACGCCCAGCATACCCGCGCACGCACGCCCAGCACGCGCGCCCTGCTGGCCACCAGCTCCCCCCGAGCGCACGCCCGCGCGCACGCCCGCGCGCGCCCAGCCTGCCGCGCTGCCTGCGCTGCTGCCTGTGCTGCCTGCTGCCCGAACAGCAGCCTCCAGCCTGCCAAGCACCTCCACCGCCCATCCCATGGCCGCCGACCACCTCCGACCGCCTCCAACCACCTACGACAGCCTCCCACAGCCGCCGACCACCCCCCAAACACAGATCTACCCTCCTAGCATACATCTAAGAAGGAAAAGAGGGGAAAAGAGGCTTACCGAGGGGAGGAGGAGATGTTCGGTTGCTCTCCGCGCGCCGAAACCTTTCCCCAAAGCCTTCCAACGCCCGGATCTCGCTCGGCCTTCGAAACGGCCCAAAACAGAGGAGAAAGAGGGGGGGGATGGAGAGGCTAGACTCGTCAGAATCCGGATTTGAAAGCACCGGGGTGTAGATCGGGACCCGATCTACACTTCCTA
The DNA here is from genome assembly GCA_030737835.1 of Acorus gramineus. NCBI lineage: Eukaryota > Viridiplantae > Streptophyta > Magnoliopsida > Acorales > Acoraceae > Acorus > Acorus gramineus. Next base: position 5,687,454 of record CM060856.1, on the reverse strand, counting down.
TGCTTTAGGTTTTTGGGTTTGAGGGGTCTAAGGGCTTCAAATGGGAGAAAATGAGACAGGGGAGAGAGAAAAGCTTTTTGGTTGAGATGATGAATAGTGACATCTGATTTTTAGCTCACACCTTTATATAGTAAGTGACTTAAAACCCGGATACGCCGCGGAACTGTGAAATTTTAGAAACGTTACCGGAATTCAATGAAATTTTCGTGAGAGGCCTAAAATGGCACCAGGACACCAAATATGCAGTTAGATTTTCAATCGGAGTCCTCTAACTCTGGACAATAGCTAACAGTCCAAAAATTAGCGGTTCCGATCGAAAACCGAAAAAAAAAACGAACAACTGCTAGAACGCTCTAACGGTTACCAGCAAGTTAAAAGTGACACATATATAACAGAACTGATGGTCTTGAGTCCTGGTAGGATCCGATCCCATAAAATGATAAGAGTCCGGATCCCCTCAGTGCAACTTTGTATCATTGGGGTTAGTACCCAATAAGGTAGTGACACGTGGATTAAATATGTGCAATGCACATGAGTATAAGAGGGGTGTGAAATGGACCTATTGACGGTAACGTGAACACTTTTTCCCCCTCTTTTCCCATTTATTTATTTATTGGTCCTTAATTCCCTTTCTCTCATATTTTTTTTTCCTTCTTTATTTGAAATTACTTTTCATTCTAATCTATTTTTTAAAATATTGTATTGAATATTAACATCTAAATTTATCAAATCTAATCTATTCTTTGTAAATTTTTATTAGATAAATAATTTTACAAAAAGATTTGTTATTCTTATATATAAAGTAATCTTTTTAAAAATTAGATTTAAATAAATATATAAAGCATAATAATCTTTTTAAAATAATAACCAACAGTAACACTTCATAGTTCACGATAAAGATTATAATCTCTCCTTTGTTCTGGATACAGTCATGATTAACTTTGATAAGTTCCATCAATATCGAACTACACAGCTTATGAATTGAACTACACTCCCAATGAATTGAACTGCACAATCAATTGTTGGGTACAAGTTTCACTCTGTAATTGAATTCAGTTAGTTATTGAATAAAACATGGATTTCTAAGTCCCATCTGCATCTAATAGAAGAGTGGAATATGTACCCAACAATTTGATGTGCAGTTCAAGTTATAGGCTGTGTAGTTCTATTCATATGTTATACAGATCAATACTGATGGGATTGACCGATCTTGACTCTCTTATCTGATCTATCATTTTTTTCTCTAAAATTTTTTGATCCATTCAAATCTTCACGCAACAAACCTTATTGATTATTTAATGTGATTTTATGATTACAAGATTTAAAAAATATGTTTATGAATTTCTTTGTTAAGGATTGTGAAGTGATTTTAACAAATAATTTAAAAATATTATTAAAGATATTATGAAATTAACTAACACTTATGGATTGAATTAAACATTTCATGAATTGAACTAAAACACTATTGAAATGAGCTGAACAATATATAAATCAATTTGAAGCGCTTATGAATCGTACTATACAACTATTGCAATGAACTGAACAATGCATGAGTGAAATTAAAGTACTAATGAATCGAACTAAACAACTATTGAGACAAACTTAAAAATGTATGATTCAAATTCAAACACTAATGAATTGATTGAACAACTACTGAATCAAATTGAAATACTAATTAACTGAACTGAAAAATGTTGAGGGAGTGAGAGGATTTTTTATTCATACATTGTTCAGTTCAATAGTTTTCAGATCAATTCATGCATTGTTTAATTCAATCCATAAGTGTTTGTTAGATTCATAATATTTTTTAATTATTTGTTAAAATAACTTCAAAATCCTTAACAAAGAAATTCACAAAACGTATTTTTTAAATCTTGTAATCATAAAATCATGTTAAATAACTGAGAGTTTTTTGCATGAAGATTTGAATGGGTCAATAAAATTTTAGAGAAAAAAAAATGACAGATCAGATAAAGGAGTCTGGATTGGTCAATCTCATCAGTATCAATTTGTACAGTATATCAATCAAACTACAGAGTATATGACTTGAACCGCACATCAAATTGTTGGGTACATATTCCACTCTCCTATTAGGTGAAAATGGTATTTAGAAATTCATGTTTTATCCTATAACTGACTGAATTCAATAAAAGAGTGAAATCTGTACTCTTAAATTGACTGTGCAGTTCGATTCATATGCTGTATAGTTCGATTAATAATTTGTGCAGTTTGATACTGATGAGACTAACCAAAGTCAATCCGACTAAATCAAGAATAAAAGAGAGATTAGAATCTTTACCGTGAAATGTGAAGTGTTAATGTTGGTTATTATTTTAAAAAGATTATTATGCTTTTATATATTTATTTAAACTTTAATTTTTAAAAAGATTATCTTGTATATATGAAAAAAATCTTTTTGTAGATTTATTTATCCAATAAATATTTACAAAGAATAGATTAGATTTGGATGTAAATATGCAATATAATATGTTATGAAATAGATTAGAATGGAAAGTTATTTTAAATAAAGAAAGTGAAAAAATCTACCAGAGAAACGGAATCCAAGATTAAGAAATAAATTGAAAAAGAGGTAAAAAAAACAAACAAATGTTCAATAGATCCGTTTCACGTCAATACGTCCGTTTCACGTCTTTCAAAATGTTCATGTGTATTGCAATGTTAAGTCTACGTGTGGGTAGACAACAAGGTACTGATCGAACTGATACAAAGGAGGACTGAGGGGATCCACACCGGATTGATAGTAGAGAAAATTTCAAATAGCCCCCTATAAAGTGCTTAAAATCCATAACACTCCCTGATTTTTTCTAAAGTTCATTTAACCCCCTGAAACCATGTATGTAAATCTAAATAGCCATTTGAGTTAAAATTTTCATTGACAAATGAAGAATATTCTATAGATATTTCGTTTGGTTAACCCTGGCTGAAAACAAGGTATACCAAAAATCTCCTATAATATATTAAAAATGTGAAAAATCATCAATAAATGATGATTTTATCTATTCAAATAAATTATAAAACTTTATCCAAATTGGTAAAATTGTCATTCAATTAGAATTTTTCTTATTTTTTATATATTGTAGGAGGTTTTTGATATACTGTGGTTAACCAGACAGAATTCTTAAATTAACAATAAAAATTTAACTCACGGTGTTATTTTGAGATTTCAGGCAGTTTATATAGGGTTAAATGGATTTATCCCTTAATAATAATTAAAATTGTTAAACCATGAAGTGTGAATCACGCCATGGCTGGCAGTTTTACCTGAACTTCTAAAAGACTCAATGAGGACAACAATTAATTAATGGTCGTGGTGAGAGTAAATCACGACAAAAGAATATGCATTAAAAAGATCCATAAAGGGAACAAAAAGAAGGGATCCAAAAAAAAAACCCTTGCGAGGGTCGTCCAAAATGAGATATTATTATTATTATTATTATTATATTAAAGAGACTCCTGTCACTTTACTGAAGTTCTCTTATTAAAGCAACGTGTACCTGTGACACTAACAGCTTTGTTGTGACTTCACAAGTACCACCACATTGTCATTTGTCCATGATTCACGTTTGATTTATATCCATGAAAGGAGCAAAAAGAAGAGATCAACCAACAAACCCTTTCGAGGGTCGTCCAAAATGAAATATTATTGAGGTTCTTTATTGAAGCAACGTGCACCTGTGACACTAACAGCTTCGTTGTGACTTCACAAGTACCACCCCATTGTCCATCATTCATGTTTGACCTATATCGTCTAGATTAAAAAGGATAATGTTAGTTTATAATGTTAGGTAAAACTTAATGTGCAATCCCACAACAATCCACACATGCATTTTTTAATTGTTAAAAATAATAAATCATGTTTAATAATGTATATGTTTTAAAGAAAAATATATTTTAATTTTATTTGGAATTGAATAGACTTATATTTAACATGTGTAAAAAAAATTAACGAGGTACTCATCTAAAGAGATATATATCTCGCTGAATAGCTTTGAGATTATAAAAAGGACTGTATGTAACAGTGTCCTACACTAAAACAAGTGGTTTAACATGCTTCAAGTGTTTTCTATGTATTATTAGACCTAATATTGTAATTAAATATTAGAATGGTAAAAATAATTTAATGCCTCAAAAAATAAAGGAATTATTTAACAGCTTATAGACTTTACAATATCAGGTTTATATCTTGTATTCCAATGGTAAAATGATACTTTCAGCTCTTATTGCAGTCTCACTTACTGGCCAACCCAGATTTTTTTTTTTAATGATATACCAAGTGGGCTCTAAATGCATCAGTAATCACTCTCGGAGAAAAATATGTTATTAAATTATCGGATAAAGAGCTGATATGAATGATGTAATAAGTACATGGAGACTCCCCTAGTACCTGGAGAAGTCTAGTTTAATATACTAAAATAATAGGAAAAATCCATATAACCCCTTGTAATCCATATAACTCCCTGTAATCACCCCACTATATCCATAAAACCCCCTCCGTCTGCCTTCCGTCCGTCTGTTTAACGGGGCAGGGGGTTATATGGATTTATGGCAGATTACAGGGGGTTATATGGATATTTCTTTTTTTTTTATTTTCTTTACATGTGGTTTAAAAATTGGGCTGTTTAACATTTATTTTTGAATTTTTTTCAAGATACCACGCACCTTTAATTTTAATAAAAGAAAAAAGATTATTCAGATCATAAACACATATAAGATCACCCACCAAAGAGATATAAGTAAAAGAGATATATACTTTTTCTTTTGGAATTTCAAAAAAGAATCCAAAACTACTCCTCCACGTACAGTTTATCCCCAACAAAATTACTCATGACACCAACACAATAAGTGTCCCAAGATATAATAAAAAACATAATTCGCATTTTTAAAAATTTGTTGGTTGATGTTACACACTATTTTATTACAAAATTCATTCTCTTTTACTTCAATTTCTTTGGTGGGTGATCTTGTATGTGTTTATAATCTGAATAATCCTTTTTCTTTTATTAAAATTAAAGGTGCGTGATATCTTAAAAAAAATTTAAAATTAAATATTAAACAATTCAATTTTTAAATCACATGTAAAGAAAATTTAAAAAAAAAAAGAGAGAAAAATCCATATAACCCCCTCTAATATGTCATAAATCCATATAACCCCCTACCCCGTTAAACAGATGGACGGAAGGTAGACGGATGGGGTTTTATGAATATAAAAGAGTGATTACAAGAGGTATATGGATTTATGAAGATTGCAGGAGATTATATGAATTTAGATCAGATTACAGGGGTTATATGGATTTTTTTCAAAATAATATGAATCAATGATTACATGGACACGCTTTTGAACCCCCCCACCAATGATGGGAATTGACTGACACCCCCACCAGTAACGGGGATTTGTATGATTTGTTCTTTATTTTTCGGATTACATGCTCTCAGAGATATAGATTATTATATTCCATTTTTTAAAGTTCTCTCTCTTAAAATATAAGACAATGTTTAAAACAAGTGGAGGAGCTACGGCTCTATCCAATGTAATACTTTTGTATATATATATTTTTTTTTGATAGAAATATAATGCCTATAAAAGGCTTATATACCCAAAAAATAATAATAATAATAATAGTTATTGGAATACATGACATCAAATCAACAGTGAAAGCTATTAAATAATTCTAACTTTTTCCTGATATAACATTAAATTGTTTTTAGTATGGAGCTAGTGTCCGATTCTCCTCTGTGTATAGTCCTTTGTGTCGAGTCATTGGAATGCAAGATATCACCAAACAATGTAATTTATTAATTAATTTTAATTTTTTTTTCCTGGTATAGCATTAATTTTTTTTTTTTAAGAAGAGTGTTCAATTCTCCTTTGTGGGTCGTTATTTATTAGTGTCTTAGTTAGAGCGTTGATATACTCAGTTCATTTTATAATCTCATACACTATAATAACGTAATATATATTGTATTATCAGAGTGTATGAAATTCTATCATAGCATATATACAGCGTAAAAATATTTATCATTTTTTAATTTGAAAAAAATATACTAATATATCTTAATATATATTTCATTTCATATAACAACATACACTTCATTTGAAAAACATGATTTAAAAAAAAAAAAAATGTGAATTGCAATTGAAGCTGCAATAAGCCAGGGCTAGACGCGCGCATGTGTATATTAAAACTTAAAAGGTCTCTGCACGTTAGGATAATATATTATATACATCCATCAAGAAACCCTTAAACAATTATATATGGTTTATGACACTCCCATTGACACTTTAATTAGAGTCTTGGGTTTGCCATTCTCTGTCAAAAAAACTTTGATAGTAGCAAATGAAAATTGGAAACTTAAAAAGTAGTTGGTGGTTACCTTTTGAAAATTTTAGATTATAACATTTAACCAAATATAAATTGGTAATTTAAAATATTGCTTTTATTTTAAAAAAAAAACTAACATGTTCCTTTATTTAAAATTTTCAATCTACCCAATCTGTAGAAAATTTGGCTTATGATTCAATCCCGTGGTGAATAGAAATATTTATTTCTCCCTACTTTTTATCTATGAATGACAATGAGATGGGTTTTAACCCCATTTGGTTCGTCTCATTCTATGATAGAATTTAATTCTGTGTGAGATTACAAGCTAAGAAAGTGTATAACAGTGTTTGGTTAGTAGTAATCTTGATGATAATTGTGGGTCCTATTAGAATTAAAATAATGCATATAGGAAAATACGGTGGAATCAGATTCACATCCTTTATGGTGGTAATATTAAATTCTACTAAGGTGCTGTTTGGCAGTAGCGGAAAGCGGATTTTAAGTGCTGATTAATAAGTGCAAAAAGAGGTTATGATGATAATCTTTAAGAGTTCAGTAAAAAAAAGCGTTTGGCTCAGCATAAAATATTATGCAGTTATTTAGATAAGTGTGTTTGGTTAATCAAGTGACATGTGCTTATTGGAAATGTATTGTGGTCTATTTTATAAGTGCTGAATGTTATTTTGATGTTTGGTTAAAATGAAGAAAACTCTTTTTTTTTTTGGAGATATCGAAGACTGTTTTTTTTTTACATGTTAAAAATACATCAACCACTATTACCCTTTTTTTTAACCAAAAAAATATTGTGCCTGGATACCCGGTTGAAAAACAATATATTTCTTGTTTAATCCATTGAAAACTCTGATTTTTATATATTTTCACTTGTCTCATATAATTGCAAAAACTCATAAATTGGACTGCAAACACATCTAAATGTTATCGTTAAAAAAAATACCCAAATAAAAAAACTGGGTTAGGCCTCTTTTGTAAGAGTTTGATAGTTACATAAATTCTAGAAAACCGCACCCATAAAATGGTTTCATTTTAACATAAAAAGTTCACATAAATAAGTAAAAGCAATTAAATTAATTGGTTCAACATATTGATTAATTATAAGCACTACTATTCAGATTTCAATGCTCCCACATATGAGGCATTCTTGAATATGTTACAAAAGTGACTGCTCCATAGAAAAACTTTTAATTTTACAGATATGCGTGAGTTAATGGAACTTCTACATTTTACTTGATAGCTAGGATTAAAAGCAAAAAGAAGATAACAAACATCAACAACATTATACAAAAGCATGCACAACATCCGAAAATCATTAAACCCGTTGGCCGTGGTCCTACATTGTCCTTCCCCACCTTTCCAAGGATGTGCGGTTGGTTATCTTGAAACTCTCCCCTCCTGGGCAATGTATCCGCCCACATGAAAGAATTAGGATGGTCCTGCATGCACTAGAGTTATATGCAAATCAATATGAAAAAAAAAAATAGAGTGAATATGTATTAGTGAAGACAAGTGCACTTATTTGAACACGTACCAATCTCGCGGGGCACCTAAAAAACCACCGCCCGTAATTCTTATCTGTCCGTGCCATATGAAGGGTCATTGGTCCTCGACCACAAGCACAATGAATCTCAGAATGAGCGTTCTTCATGCTGTCAAAAATATTTCCACATCATACATATAACATTATAATGTACATAAATAGCTATGAATATAATAAAATGAGCATCAACGCCTAGACACTAGCAGATTGGCAATCTCGTCCCGCACTCGATTCATTTCTTGTTGATCGTTCTCAGGTCGGATAACGGGGTACAGCTGCTCAGTGGAATGATCCTCATCAACTGCGGTACTGTGAAACTGCTCGAACAAGGAATCATGTAGCTTTTTTTTCTGATAAAATTGTGAATAGCCATAGTTGCGAGAACTATCCGTACTTGGATATCAAATGGATAACATGCCATTCTCTTCAAAATGGGAAAGCGCACCTTCCACACACCAAATGTGCGTTTAATCACGTTCCGCAATGATGAGTGCAACTGATTGAACACCTCCTCTTTGTTTTGAGGTGTTGCACGCCCCCTATAATCTCCCAACCAATACCTTATGTTTCGGTAAGGTGTAAGAAAACCCCTTTTATTTGTATATCCAGCATCCACTAGATAATATTTCCCTTGGGGGGGGGGGGCAATGGGAACATTTTGGCAGGGTCTTGAATGATCTCCGATAGGATGCGTGAATCATGGGCAGTTCCTTCCCATCCTGCCATTACATAAGTAAATAGCATGTCAAAAGAGCACACGGCAAGCACATTTTGCATGCAATCCCCCTTTCGGCCCCTGTATGGAACTTGGTTATCCCTATCTATGATTGCATGCACTAGAGTTCCATCCAGCGCACCGATGCAATCCTATAAAAACATATAACTAACCCAAATGAGTTCACCTTCACCAATGATTATGAGGTTTAAAATAACAACAAAAGGGATTGCATGTAATGTAACGAAGTTGTTCATACCTTGAATGCGGGATAAAACCTTGAACTATTCAAAATTTGGTCGGGTGTATCAGACAAATCGGGTGGTTGGATATTTCGTTCACTCAGTTTCAAACAAGCCTTTAGGACTGTCACGCCCCAGGGCGGCCGTCCCCGGGACGCGGCAAGTGTATACATGATATCAGCAGTCTATACAGGAGATCAATAAATCACTCTAAACAACAACTAAAATGACAACACAGATGAAAGCAAGGCTGACATGATATATACACAGATAGCGGAAGCTAAAAGACTGAGTCTGTAATCCAAAAACATACTACAGACTCGATACATAATCAAATGTCCTGTGAGAGCCAATATACACACATACATCCAAATAATACACAAACGGTGCCCAAGCACGGAAATATATACATACAATCAAAAGAAGGATGCTGATGGCCTCTAATACTCGCGGGACGTGGCGCTACTCCGCTACTGGTGCAGTCGCTCGGGGAGCTCCTCCTTCAAGTCCGCCTCGGTAATCACTGGAGAAAATAATTATGCGAGGGGTGAGCCACACGCTCAGTGAATAGCACAACCCATGCATCACAATTTATATTAACCACAATAAAATGATCAAGCCTCAAAGTGGCAGGAACAACACAAACCCAGTGGGTCACTACAACGCCGGCCCACCACACCCTCACCCTCACCCCTCAATAGGTGACATAGGTTATTGAGACTAAACAATCCAGTGAGTCGCTACATCGCCGACCCACCACACCCTCACCCTCACCCCTCAATATGGTGACATAGGATATTGGGACTAAACAATCCAGTGGGTCGCTACATCGCCGGCCCACCACACCCTCACCCTCACCCCTCAATATGGTGACATAGGATATTGGGATTGACTAGGCTGTTGGTCACCCTTGGTCCACCGATAGTCTCTCCTCCACTCCGTAGGCCGCTTGGCCACTCCCACATTCAGCACAGTCCGTCCCAAATCAGGAGGTGCCTACTGATGGGAGCCCTCCACGGGACAGCCTTTCTAATGCTGGGGCAGTCTCTACCGGATCCAACAAAGGGAACAGAACAGCCTATCCATACGCATATGATCCACTCGGATCCGCCAACACTGATCTCAACTGATAAATGTCCTGAATTCTTCAGAATTCCTCCAGGAGCGCATAACTAAGATGCGGGGAACATATATATATGTTATTGGGAAAAGAAACCTTGGGAGGGCACCATGAGGTCCCGACATAGGACATCCCGACAACCAAACAAGGAACACGGAGTACCCTAGCCCGGGTCTCGATGTTGACCTCGCAAGGCCCCTTAACATTCCCTAAGGCATGCTAAAATATCATACATTCGCATTTAAATTAATAAATCAAACTAGTAGGACACATGCATAGGTCGAGGCTTCCTAGCATGAGAACAGGGTGACAGGATGCATGGCTCTTACACATATCCTAAGGGTGCAAGTCCCTAACATACAAAGTCTAGGGTGGCATGCATTTCTACACGAATCATGCTTGCATGGATTACACATTAACAAGTTAATATTAACTATGGTGCCCCAGGGGAGGACGGTATACGCCCAAATGCATATAGCGCCTCCCAACTGGGTTGGGTTGTCCCACTCACCGATAACCGGGTCGTCGCGCGACCGTCCGTCAAGATCTGCAAGACAGGGTAATAAACTTGGTGAGCAAAATACCCAAATACATACAAAATACATTAAAAATACACAACACTCAGACAAGCGTACATACGGCCCGTACGCACGCGAGTCCGAGCACCCCGACTCACTCCCGAACTCCCGGGCAGCCGTACGCACGGCCACCCCCCCGGGTGCACAACCGAGCCCCGGCCCGCGCGCCTAGACGCACTGCCGAGCCTAGCCCGCACGCCCGGACACTCTACCGAGCCCCCCCGGTTGCACCGCGCGCTCACTGCGCCTCAGCGCAGCAACCCGCGCACACACCCGCACGGCCTGCGCCCCATCGCCCCACCTCGCGCGCACCCCGCGCGCACCACCGGCTTGCCTCACCGCGCGCGCACAGCACGCCTGCGCCTCTGCGCAGCGCTCCGCGCGCACGCCCCCGCACGGCGCCCTGCGCGCAGCATCCGCACGCGGCCCCCTGCGCACAACACGCACTGCGCCTCTGTGCAGTGCTCCACGCGCACGCCCTAGCACGGCGCCCAGCGCGCAACACCCGCACGCTCCTGCTCCACCCGCGCGCACGCCCGTGCGCACGCCCGCGGGCACGCCCGCGCGCACGCCCGTGCTGCTCTGCCTGCGTGCCCGCCAGCGCCCAGCCCTGCGCCTGCCTGCGCTGCCCTGCCTGCCTGCCAGTCTACCCGGGCCGGCCTGCCATCCTGCCCGAGCCACCCTACCACCTCTCACCGGCCACCAATGGCCACCGACCGCCACCCATACTCAAAACCACCGTCCTAACATGCATCTAAGCAAGAAAAGGAAGGAAAGAAGCCTTACCCAAGGAGAGGAAAGGAAGGGAAGGGGATCGGGAGCTCTTCGTGCACCGAAACACCTCCTCCAAGGCCACCACCACCAAGATCTCTACCTTGCCAAAGAGGGGCTGAGATCAGAGGAGAAAAGAGGGCATTAGAAGGGGTCACACATGTGGGAACTCGAATCCGAGACCACCGGAAGGTAGATCGGGAGCTCACCTAACCTTTCTCTTCTTTGGGTTTTTGGTTTTGACCACTTGAGCTAGGTCAAAAGAAGGTTTTAAAGAGAGGGAGAGAGAGAAAATAAATTGGGGAAGATGATGAATAGTGGGGGAAAAGATATTTTAGCTCACTTATAATCAACTCTCACTTAGATTAGGCTAACTAGGTTTAATTAGGGTTTAAGAGAGGATTAGTGAGGCTTAAGTGAGCTTTGACTTGGGTCAACCCAACAACAAAAAAAAAAAGGGGTTGACCAAGTCATGGGCCCACTTTGACCAAGTCAAGTCTCCCATTGACTTCTCGCTCGGTCAAAACCCGGATACGCCGCGGAACTGTGAAATTCTGAAACGTACCGGAATTCGATGAAATTTTCGTGAGTGGCTTGAAATGGCACCAGGACACATAATATGCAGTTAGATTTTCAATCGGAGTCCTCAAACTTAGGATGATAGCTAACAGTCCAAAATTTTAGCGGTTCCGATCGAAAAACGAAAAAACTCAAAAACTGCCAGAATGCTCCAATGGTTACCATAAGGCTAAAAGTGACACATATATAACAAGGATCTTCCTAAAATATCGGGATATGGTCTCCCCGGAGTGTTGAAAGCGGTCCTGACAAACTCTGTTCCTCGCGTTATGTCCAACAATTAGTAGGAAGATACCCACTTGTTCTTCGACGAATACATTATTTGTGTCTTTCAACCATCCTTCATCTCGGAATTCTTTAACCAATGCCTTGAACACTGCCTGTTCCATGCGAAATAAATCAAGACACGGGCATGGGTGTCCATGAAGTATCGCAGTCATATATTCAGCCCCACTCAAACTAGAATCATGAACTACTCTTCGTGCCCAATGTTGATCTAGATGATCCTGTATGAAATATATCACCATAATAACTAGGATCTCATATTCTGAACCCATTCCTAAAACACACATAAACAAAAACATAGCACTAGAATCCATTAGATCATGTCCATCATAGAATGTCCCTACATTTCAAATGTGGAGTTCTTCCCTACATGAACATAAACAAACTCTTACCCACATGTCCATTCAAAGATAATCATTCATACATAAAGCTAAACATAATCATCCATACATTAACCTAAAAACACTATTAAACATCCATACATTAACCTAAACATAGTCATCCATACATGAAGCTAAACATAAACATCATCCATACATTAACCTAAAAATAAACATAAACACCCATACATAAACATAAGCATAAACATAAACATAACACAATCATCCACACATGTTCAAAAGTACCAGAGCACTAGAATCCATGAAACAACAAAAATCAAGACACCTAAAGCTTGAACACTGAACGCAATAGTGCAATCCTTGCACTAGGCCTGCTCTCCAACATCCAAACCTTGCGCTGCTTGACATTAAAAAAGAATTGCAGGGAGAGCACATAGAGCTCACTATTAGGGTCAATCTCAGGCATCTATTGGAGGGACGCAAAACATTCTTCGATTGTGGGTGGGGGTGGTACATGCGCGCTTGCCCAGCTGGTAGCAGAGGCTGCAATCCGATCAAGCACTCCATCAATCTTCTCCACAAAGTCCTGAGCCCTGATTTTCTCCTCGACTTGGGTGGGCAATGATGTTTGGGTCTCATTGAGGATATGGGTTCATTCAAATTATCCTCATACTCAACACAGACAGGGTCATTCGTTGGGGTTTCTGGAATACTCGAGGGGGAGAATGGGGATGCAGTTGGGTAGTGGGTCTGGGACGTAGAAGCAAAGTTGCCCATGTCATCAAGAAGGGAGTCTCCAGTGGCCAGAGTGAATTGGTGCTCCCCTGTGGCCGTGACCCCCCCAAACAGTTGTTCCATCTCATCAGCATGAGGAAGGGGTTTGTATCTGAATTGTTTCACCTCGGGATTGGCCTGTACACCCAAAAAATTTTGGATTTATTATGTATTATCCAAGTATTTTCAAACCTATAAATGAATAAAGATTGCCTTAATCTGCTCATCCCATCTCTCCTGGTCCATCTGCACTGTTTGTCCAGGGGCAACCTCTCCTATGCCGATTATGGAAATCAATTTCTTTCAAGCATTCCATTGTTTCCTTAGCATGTCCCAGTAATTCTTGAATTGCCTCTGATCATAAATTGTCAGATTCTTGTTATTAAACTCTTCTCTCACCTTCTTCCATGTCGAGGTTTTTAAGTTTGAACCAGGCAGACCCCCTAATTTGACTTGTTCTAAACATAAGTCAATGAACATTTTTTTCATTTCTGGACTCCATGAAGCCCTACCAATCCTGCTATCCATTATCTACATTCCAAAAAAAAAAAAAAAGTTTAAACATCCCTTGAGATATGAAGTGCTTCTACAGCACTAGATAATATGACTTGAAGGATGGACTTTTTATTAGCATATCTGATGGATGATTTTATTAGCATGGGATGATATTCATGTGGTTAACCAAAATTATGATAGTTTTCAAAATGGGAAGGATGGAGTGGTCAATTAGTAGGAAAATCCTTTATCATGTTAATGCGAGCCAATGGTCCGGATCCATTAGTTGTGATAAAGTTCAACAAGGAAAGATAAATACCTTTCATAAAATTCAAAACTATTCTAGGGTGGAGTAACTTTAGACCAGTCACTTATACAAAAGGATTGTCCATGTTTAGTATTAATCAAATAATCAATTGTTCTTCATATACAGAATGTAAACCGTAACAGCTCAAATATTAACAGAAACCCATAAAATGTAAACTCTATACAGCCACATAGAATTAAAATAGTTCCGACCCAGAATTTGAAACAAACTCTCTGATGTAAACTATTTGACCATATCTCTCTCTCTTTAACCATATGTGCTCATCTATCTCTCTGTGTATCTTATTTGTTGTGTTGCAGAGAAATCAAACATGACATTATGAGCACCCCTTCATCATAGAATGTATGTCAAACTTCAATTATGATCACCACTTGATCATAGAATGTACGTTTTAACTATTTTGCTGAAAACAACCTTCAATGGCTTATTCAACATTGACAGTGTAGATTCATGCATAGAAAGGAAGTATGGTTTGAATTACAATTAAATTCTTGAGGGATACATTTTTCATTGATTCTGTCTCAGCAGATTGAGACTCTCTTGATGCAATGTACCAGATATGAAAATGCATTTTGTTTGCATGAATCTTTAGAAGATACTGTTAAGTACAGAAACAGAGGGAAATCTTATAATATTCTTCAGATTTTGGTAGGTTCTTTTCTAATGTCATACTGTAAATATGAAACACAAGATGATTTTACACAAAATGTTCAGGGCCTTATAAAGTACTTGTACAGTTCCTCCACTCTCCAACAAGTTATTATACCATGACCTCAATCTCTTTGAAGTACATCTGTCATAATACACAAAATAAATGTTGATTGGATTTCTATCAAGACGTACTGATATAAAAAAAAATTCATACAAATGAATGCAATTTGTTGGAACCAATTGCTACACTGTTTTTTTTTTTTTTCCATAAAAGATCAGTTAACTCACTCAGTTCCAAATTGATTCCCAACCAAACTTTCAATTTTAGTTTTGGATTTTGAATTTTTGTGTTAAAAGCCAATGATACAATTTTAGGAGAAAAACTGGTTGACAATATATTTTTTAAAGAAACTGTTTTTGAAAATTGGATTCCAATGAAAGGCAAGTCCTTTTTCATACAAAATATACTAACTTGTTCCTCTAGGATGTTATTATGTTGCTTTTGAATCCATGTCTGTTGAAAAGAACTTGTTCCTCTAAATCATGTAGTGGACCAATTAACCCACATCATCGAATTTCAGTTGCTCATATTTTTTTTTATAAGCCTATACAAACAAACATAGAAGAAATCACCCCTAACCATTTTTAGCCCAGAAAAGCAATAGTAAACTGGATTGTGTTCTGTGATGTCATCTACATGAGGTCCCATAACTGTTTTTTTTTTTTTTTTTGTTATAAATAAGAATAGAGAAGATGTGAAAACTATCAGCACATAAAGTAAATTCCATGAAATTAAGGATCAAATGCTCATCAAATTCAAAGTATACATTATGCTCAAATCCAGTGGTCCTAAAAATATAATGTGCAGAGTCATGTTTAATTGTATATATACATATGTTCAGTGATGCATTAGAAGTTAGATTAGTTGATAAGATGGACCCAAAGAAGATCACTAAGAACCTGTTTGGAATACTTTAAGGATAAATTAACAAAGACATGATTTTAAGTACTGTTTGAGACATGAGGCCAGTGGTTGTAGGATAAGGAAATTAGGAGGGGAAGACTGGTTTAGGCTTTCATGCCATGGTTAATAAATTATGATTGATATACAGACTTGAGCATAGTCATTGACTGGCAAGGGACCCAAGTGTGATATATATTTGGTTAAAGCCTGTATGAAGCAATAAATGACACATTCTAATGGGAGCACCACTTATCCTAATCAAAAGTGGTGTGTGTGTAAAAGAAAGATGAGGGAGCTCATCTTTGCCATGGGGGTATTATGTACTATAGGTTACTGTTACTTTACAGCTTTGTTGGAGCTGCTTTGGTGTGAAGTGAAGTGGTTAAAAATAGATCTCCATGGGGGTTCTTTATTTAAATGCTTCTCTAGGCATTACTTTGGGCTACCTATAAAACACATTTTTTTTAGGCAACATGTCATTGTCTATCCACCAAAGATTGGCTACAAAACATATGACTCCCCATATGCAACACAAATTTGGTTGGGTTCAAATACAAGTCCAAAAAAGCATCACATGTTTCAGAAGAGTTTCCTCTCAAAAACTGGTTGTCATGCTTGGTTGTTTATTGTCAATAGAGGAGAAATATTTTTAGTTAATATGTACCATTCTATCTTAAAAATGAGTTCTCATATTTTTTCGTATGATAAGTTAATACGGAAGTTCAAATCACCAAGCCAGATAATTCTTCTGCAAGAAGGATATATACAATTGTAAATATTTTCTAGATCGATCAAAATTTAAAATACACTTCAACAGCTGAAAAAATGATACATTTATTGGAAGCCTGTCCAGATAAAACTGGAAACACATTGCTGGATTCTCTCAGAGATATGATATGTTGTTTCATTTATGTTAAGTGTTGAACATATTCCAAAATTTGAACTAAAAGTTATTCAAATAATAATGCTCTACCAGCAACAACATATAGGTTTGGTAATTGGAGAGCACTACATGGTGATTGATGATTTTCAATTGCCATGATTTACAACAAATATCATGCATCTAATTCCTAGAACATAACATATAGAGTAATTTGTCGAAGATAAGATCTCGTAAAACAGAAGGTACAAAAGAGTAAATGAATTTATTCAGCAAGTTTAATACATGGTGTTCAAGAAAAATGACAACCCAATGGTGTTCGTAATTAACACCTAAACATCCTCACCGATGAATCAAAATAGGGTTAAAGATAGATGATTCGATCATGCATTTAAAGAATTATAAGTGTGATAAAAAAATAAAATTGAGAGGGAATAATAATCCTCACGGCCTCAACAGGGAATCTCAAAATCAAACCCTAAAAAACCAATTTTCACCCAAAACACTCACACTAGAGATTCATGGAAGAAAAAAAAAACACTTCAACACATTTGAAGCCACCTAAACCTATAGATTCATCTCCATGAAACCCTAAACATTTAAGATATTCAAATATGAAGAACATTAGCATGAACAGAGGAGATTTGGTGGGTTTTACCTGGATCGTTGGCTGGGGAGGAGATCCAAAGGGGCTATTGGGTAGATCGGGCTGTCGAACGAGTTGTTGAAGACGGGGAGAGGGAGATCTGTGAGATTTGTGGACGAGCTGAATGTATGCTCGAGAGAGATCTGTGAAAACTCAGTTCGGTAGTCCGTGTGAATGCCTTTCCGCGCTGAAGAACTGCTCTAGATTCAAAGAGGATCGAATGGGTTCCTCCATCGTCAGCTTTTTAGGGATATCCAGGCTTAATCGGCGCAGGAACTAAGGAGGACAGAGAAGGCTCTCTTCAGTAATGTTTGGTTTTATACCCCATCTAAATACCATTAAGTTACGAGGGCATTCTCATCTTTTTTTAGACGGGTCGAATCACTAGATGCGTAATCCGACTTAAAAGGTATGGTCATTGTAGCTTAAATTTTTGAGGTTAAAATTATTGAATGAGTTTTACATATGTGCTTATTTGAACCCTTACCAAACACAATTAAAGTTGATTTTCAGCTTTAAGCCTGATAAGCACTTATTATGAGTGCTGACAAACAGCACCTAAGAATCTTAAATTAAATTACTATTATAGTCTTTATAAATTAATAAAATTACTATGTACATTCCTTCTAAAATAAATAGCCTCCTTTTTTTTTTGACGCACCACCCATATAATGGGTTTATATTATCATTTTGATTTTTTTAACTAAAAAATTATGTTATAATTTTTATAGGGAAAATACCCAAAAAAATCGTTTAAGAGTTAGAAATACCCAAATCAGCTACTTTTAAAAATTCTACCAAAAAAAGTCTTATTTTCCAATTTTAGAAACTAAAACTCTCATATGTGATTTGTAAAATCTTAACTTTGTATTAGATATTAATGTATGTTTTTAAATTTAGTTTTTATTTTTATATGTGATGGGTTTAGATATTATTATAATAGATATAATATTTGACTGATTTAGGAAAATAACTATTATTATATGGTTAATTAGATAATCATTTATTTTATTTATTTGCATTCATTAAATATTTATAAAAATATTTACAAAAAAATTACTCTTTTTTCTTATTGTGATAGGGGTACATAAATAAATTTTACAAATATATATAATAGTAAAGGTATTTTAGGCATTTAAATCAAATTTCTTATCATTTTTCATGTATGAACCAAACCCTAGAAAATGATTCTATGGAGAAATCCACTAGCGAATCAAACAGTCTGATGGAATCAGGATTCCTAATAAAGTAATTTCACAAAAAAAAATGACACGAACCAAACGGGACCTTATTGGTAACCCGACTCAAACCGCCCCTATTGAGATGGATTTGGATTCAATATTTTTCAAACCTATTCCATGTAATACATGAGTTGAGTTTTTGTTTTATGTTTAAAATCTGACCCAACCTGCGAACCCGACCTATATTCAATCATTAGGATTTATAAACTATAATTGAAAATTAATTTCTAATACATTAAAAACA
This sequence comes from Acorus gramineus, assembly GCA_030737835.1. Taxonomy (NCBI): domain Eukaryota; kingdom Viridiplantae; phylum Streptophyta; class Magnoliopsida; order Acorales; family Acoraceae; genus Acorus; species Acorus gramineus. The sequence continues at coordinate 5,668,704 of CM060856.1, read as the reverse complement.
CAAAACTCCTACTCGAGGTTCATCTGGTCAAAGCTCCTCTGCAACTTATTTGTAAGGCAATCCCCTCCTAGTACGCTGGAGACTCTCCCCTCCTGGCTATCAACCAACATCAAAGACCATTTAAAAAAGAGATTGTTCTCCTTATCCTCTTTTCTACATTCTAGTTCTTGTGGCTTGAGCGAAACAATAGAATTTTCTCAAGAGGCCATATGCACAAGATGGTCACCTTAAAAAGGATTAAGGATAGCATCAAGGTGAGGACCCTTCACAAGGTCTTCCAAACTCCCTCCACACCAAAAGTGTCTGCTATTGTCACTGCTTTTGGGTTATGCATTGAAGAAAAAGCACCTGTGTTCACCACTGTCATATGGGAGCCCCCTGAGGAAGGCTGGCTCAAGCTCAACACCGATGGATCATTGGCTGACGACCGAGGAGGTTATGGGGCCATTATTAGAAATCTTCAGGCTGAATTTACAATTGGGCTTGCAGGGAGGCTAGATCTACCCTCCATAAACCTGTTAGAACTCAAGGCAATAGAGCAGGGTGTTTGGCTGGGTATATTCATTGAAGCTTCGAAACTATGGATAGAGTCTGACTCTACAACGGCCCTAGCTTGGATTCGTGGAAGTGGTCATATTCCTTGGTCGGCCTTCTGGTCCCTTAGGAGACTTCACCAAGGGCTAGAGTTATTAGACTGTTGGAAAGCCACTCACATTCATAGGAAAGGCAATTCCCCTGCAAATCTACTAGCTGCCCATCAATCTCCAAGGGGGGAAATAATTATTCAAACCTCTCATGTATGGGAAGAACTACATGCAGCCATTGCACCAGACAAGGCAGATGAGGGGCTACTACCGAAAAAGATAATTTTGATCCTGGACTTACTGCATGTTCCATTAGTTACCGTAGTTTGGTATGTAAAGAATGGGTTTCTTACTTTTCCTAGAGTTAAGAAGTTGTTAATAGGATCTGAAACAGAGGATGGCCTTGTTGGCTTCATCTGTTCCCAGCTCTCTTTCTTTCAATTTTTTATTTTGTGTCCCCTGTATATTTGTATATCTCAACAATACAAACTTTTAATTACCAATAATAAAAAATAAAAAAAAACACAAAACTCAACTATCATCACACCTAAACACGGGCAATGAGAACGTCCGAGAAACTTCGAAACGGGGACATGAAAAATAATTAATTTCACGGTTTGCTCTATAAATTTTTACTATAAATAATTAAATGACTTTCTATAATCTTATATTTATAATTATAATAAAAAAAATTACTTAAAACAAAAACTTCTACTTTTTGTGTCCTCGTGCATCACACCAGGCCAGTTATCTCTCAATAATAGGATTGTCCCCATTTCATATATATATATATATTACTGTAACATATATTTAAATTCACTCTTATGTTATAAAAAATAAATTAAATCTTAAAAAAGAAAGTTTAGAATTTAATTGCATTCTAAATTTAGTTTTGAAATCTTAAAAAGTATCTCAATCACAACAAAAATAAAAAGATCGGAGGGTAAGGAATGTGTTGGACAATCAAATTATCCAACGCCTGTTGGACCTAACCCGATGCCCCACCTATGACACTAACAGCCTTGTGGTGACTTCACAAGTGCCACATTGTCCATGATTCATGTTTGGATTATATCATCTAAGTTAAAGGATATTGTTAGGTACAACCTCATATTCGAATAATCACACATGCTTTAATTTGTTAAAAATATTAACTTTGTTTAATGAAATATATGCTTTGAAAAAAAATATATATCGTTCTATTTTAAGTTGTGGATCCATTTTTAATAAGTGTGTATATGTATATATACCTTATAAAAGGAGGTATATATATACCTTAATCGCTGAATGACTAACGAGGTATATGAGACTACATTTGAGACCATAAAGAAACTGTGTGTAACAACACCTTACTCTAAAACAAGTGACCCGACATGCTTCAGGTGTTTTCTGTGTATAACTAGCTAGATCTAAAATTCTAATTAATTAAAATGGTAAAAATAATTTAATGTCATATCAGAAGAAATAAAGTTATTTAATAGCTTACACTATGTTGGGTTTATGTCTTCTGTTCCAAAGATTCAACACTAACGATGAACTGCGGATAGAGGAGAATTGGACACTTTAATAAAAAAAAAATTCCTATATCAGAAGAATAAATAAATAAAATTAATTAATAAATTACATTGTTGGGTCTGTACACATATGAGAATAGGACCCTCTCACTAGTAACAAGTAACAACTTATTGTCCCCGCTTATCTTTGTTTTGTTTACCTGTAGAATTCTTATGTTTCCTTGTAGGGTTTTTATCTATCTTATTTTTATTTTAAGTCTATGTTTATTTTTCATCCTTTCAAAATTTCTAATTTGAATTCAACAATAAAATCGGAAGCTTGTGGTGACTTCACAAGTGTCACATTGTCCATGATTCATGTTTGAATTATATCATCTAAAATCAATAAAAAAATAATAATAAAATCAGATAACAAATATCTACTTTTTTTAAAAAAAAATTTAATGTCCCCGTATGCATTGGCATGGTTGAAGGGACGCGACGTCTGTGAGGGAGGTCACGCTGTCCATGTTTCTTGACCGCAAGAAAAAAGAAAAAAAGGTGTTAAGTACCTATGGCGATTGGTGTTTATGGGCTCTCATGCCCAAAAGCTACTGTAAGCCTTCTGAGCTAGTTATTCAAGGGTTTAATAGCCCTTGTGTCTGCGTGCTCTGGATATAAAGTTTTTGTACCCGGAAAAAAAAAAAGAAACAAAAAAAAAGAAAGAAACAAGTAATAACTTAATGTTGTATCAAGGAAAAAATAGAATTAATTAATAGCTTACGCTGTTAATTTGATGTCATGTTTTCCATTGACTCAACGCTGAGGGAGAAATATACACTAAAGGGAGAATTAATTAATTAATAACGTTTAGAATTTGGGTACGGTTATTCCACCACCCTGACTATTAATCCCACAATACAATACTATACCTATAAAAGTACCAATCCATGAAAAACATTCGTTGGACATGTTTACCCTTATCAATTCATGAAAATTCATTCCTACCCCAAATTATATTTGATTAGACATATTTATCCTTTTAAATTCTTTGAAATCAAATACCTTATATAATGTGTTTAATGTATTTAATTTATACATTTATTTTAATTCTATACATTTATTCATATTTAACATTCTTCACAATCAATTACACGTTTATATGTCTAAATTTACCCTTTCAAATTCTTTGAAATCAAATACCATATATAATGTGTTTAATGTATTTAATTTATACATTTATTTTAATTCTATACATTTATTTGTATTTACCCTTTAACATTCTTTACAATCAATTACATGATTATATATCTAAATTTAATATATATGCAACTTAATTTTATATAATTATATAATATACCTACATATATTATATATTGTAACCGTTAGAAAATCCTTATATATAATAGAAGCTCTATGTATTTAATTATTAATAAAAAATTAAATAAATTTGGAAGGGAGAGTAAATTCAATCAAAATTGGGATACGGATCTGATATGTTAATATCCATATTTATGTGGATTTAGGTATTTCATTTCTACATATCTACGTGGATGAGTTAGTGAATAAGAATTAAATTTCTCTTTATATGCATAAAATTTTCAAAGTACTACTAAAATACCTAGTTTTCTATTTCCATAAAATAGCATTAAACCCACCACCTATACACATCCCACCAACCCCAAATGAAAAAAAAATCAATCCCACCACCCAAGTTAAAATAAAAATGAAACCATCACATCAGCCGTTTTCTCTCATCACCTCTTCGTTGTCGACTGTATAGCATGGTTATATATATGAATTTCGACATGCCACTCATCGAGTAGCACCACCCACTTTATCAACGCACAAATCGACTCTCAACGGAATGAATCGATCTGGTCCCTATCGAAATAGAATCGATCCGATCACAGAAAAGGATTATCATATCATGCACAACTTTTATTGATCAAGGGACACTATAATATAATATTAATAGTAAGTTAACAAGATAGTTGCATGGAACAAAAAGTTACTTAAATAATACTTCCATTAACAGAGATGATGACAGTGTATTAGTAGCAAGGCCTTGTAGTGAAAAGGATGGACATAAATTATCATCTTCTTCATTATTTTTTTCCAGGCAAGCAACACCTCACGGTCAAATTTGCAGATGTTTCCCAATTGCCAAGCATGGACGTCCCTTTCTAGATTTCACCGCATTTAAATTCAAATTTTCTACGGCAAGAAGATAATCATCCTAGTTATTGCAAGAAGATAAGCTTCTACTGCAAGAAAATTCAAACCCCCAGGTCGACGCATCCATTGTCGATTATATGATCACCAAGTCGACTCAACGAATGTCGAACACCAATGTATGTGTTTGTGTTCGACCAAAGTACCTGTTGAATGGCACTTGGTGAAACAAGGGTTAAAGTAGTATCGTTTGACATACTCATCATCGAATAACACAACCCAGTTTGACATGGAACTCGTTTACACGCAACATAAAGGCTCGACAAAAGATATGTCCAAACGGATTTTACAATACCAGCGTATTTATACACACATCGACATGCCCTTCATCGAGCCCCTTGACCCAGTTTGACTAGGAACATGTCGACTTTCAAACATAAATGATCGACCACATCGTTGTCGAACTGTGTTTTTGAATACCAGCGTCATTATACACATCTAGACAGGCCATTGGCCGACTAACATAACCCAGGTCGACCGGCAGCGAGTGTTTGACCAAGGAAGTGTCGAACTGGGTTGTGTTCAAAAAGACTGAATGAGATGAAAGTACACCCATTTCGACAACAAGCTTGTCTCCATTTGCCACTCAATAAAAAATAGCTAATACCAAACATTATGTTCCTTCTTTCTTTTCCGGCGCTTGTCTCCCAAGTTCATCAATTTGATAGGGATGTATATCAAATCAACAAATCTGCAATCGATGAGCAACAATATATAATCTGTTGTAGTTACTTTGAAACTTAAACCAGATTTTAGTTTGGGAAACTCATGAATAATGTTAGAATATGAAAAGAATGAATCAAGAATATTATTAGGGTTTGTATCCAATATTTATAGTACAAAAAAGAAAACAAGGAAAAGATTAATATACCCTTAACCCTAACATATGTATACATTTAACACCCCCCCTCAAACTCATGGTGGATCATACACCGAGAGTTTGCTCAACAAGAAACCATACCGCTGAAGTGTAAGAAACTTTGTAAAAAAGTCTGATAACCAAAGAGAAGAGAAAATATATGGGAGTGATATAGTGCCTGCAATAAAATGATGATGGACGAAGTGACAATCGATCTCGATGGGCTTCTTACGTTCATAAAAAACTGGATTGCTAGCAATCTGAATGGCGCTTTTGTTGTCACAATATAGAGGAGTAGACGCAGATAGAATGACACCCATGTTGGAGAGGAGGCGCGGAAGCCAAACAACCTCAGCAGTAGCAGATGCCATAGCACGATATTCGGCCTCAGCACTCGAACGAGAAACAATGTCTTGTTTCTTGGCCTTCCAAGATATAAGAGAGTCCCCAAGAAACACATATACCAGTTGTGGATTTTCGATCTGTGACATCTCCTGCCCAATCAGCATCAGTATAAGCGCGAAGTTCAAGAGTAGAAAAAGACGGTAACAGCAGAGCACGAGATATAGTGCCACGTAGATAGCGTATAATCCGAAGAACTGCTGCATAATGAACAGTACGAGGGGCAGCGACAAACTGACTGACAATATGCACAGCATAGGCAATGTCAGGACGAGTGACAGTGAGATAGACGAGGCTTCCAACAAGCTGTCTATAACGAGTAACATCAAAAAGTGGTTCTCCATCGTCAGGCCGGAGCTTAGCATGAAGCTCAATAGGAGTGGGAGAAATGCGATCATCAGTTAGACAGGCACGGTCGATCAAGTCAGCAGTATACTTGCGTTGGGAGAGAAGATAACCACGCGGAGCAGAAGCAACTTCCAAGCCTAGAAAATAGCGAAGTTTGCCAAGATCTTTCATCTCAAATTGACGCTGAAGATGTTGCTTGACCGACTGTATATGAGACGAATCATCGCCGGTGATGATCATGTCATCAACATAAAGCAGCAGGATAGTACGATGAGGACCAGAGGTGTGAACAAATAAAGCTGGATCAGAGGAACTCAGAACAAACCCAGCAGCACAGATAGCATCAGTGAATCGAGCGAACCAAGCACGAGGAGCCTGCTTGAGACCATAGAGAGCGCGGTGAAGATGGCATACATGACCAGATGAATGAGGAAGACCCGGAGGAGGAGTCATGTAAACCTCCTCTGATAAATCACCATGAAGAAAAGCGTTCTTGACATCAAGCTGATAAATGGGCCATTGACGAACAGAAGCAACAGAAATCAAAGTACGAACAGTTGTCATCTTTGCTACAGGAGCAAATGTCTCATCATAATCAATACCATGCTGCTGAGTGAAACCACGGGCAACCAACCGAGCCTTGTGACGCTCAATCGAACCATCAGAGTTGGTCTTGATCTTATAAACCCACTTACAGCTGATAGGAGTCTTCCCTGGAGGAAGTGGTACAATTTTCCACGTATGAGTGCGTTGTAATGCACTAAGCTCCTCTGCCATAGCACCTTCCCATTCTGGAATGCCGACAGCCTCACGATATGATTGGGGCTCCCAATGAGTGGAAACAGCTGAAAGAAAACACTGAAAACTAGGAGAAAAAGAATCAGAGGCAACCAAGCTAGTCGTTGAGGAGGTCGACGAGCGCGAGGCGGATTGCGACGAGGAGCAACTGGTGCGGAAGCAGAATCGTCTTCTGGCGAAGCAGCATCAGGAATAGGTGTAGGAGTAGACAGAACCGTCCCACGTGAATCATCCAGAAAAGAAGTTGACGAAGACAAGGGTGAAGATGGGACTGACGAGGAAGAGTGGTCAGGTACAGACGGAATAGATGACTGAGGAGCAAAAGATGAAGATGAGAAATCAGGAATAGAAAAGTCCAAAAATGTGACTTCCTCAACCGTGGATGGGGGAAGAGGAACAGGAGGCGAGCGAAGAGCGTAGTATGGATGATTCTCAAAGAATGTGACATGACAAGATGTCCGAAGACGACGAGCAACAGGATCATAGCATCGATATCCTTTGATCTCATTACTGTACCCAAGAAACACACATAGTGGAACGAGGAGACAATTGGTACGCTCAAGAGGAGGAAGTAGGACAAAACACGTGCATCCAAAAACACGAAGACGAGAATAATCAGGAGGACTATGATAAAGACGCTGAAAGGGGGAGATGCCAGCAGTGATAGACGAAGGAGTGCGATTGATGAGATACACACTTGTAAGAACAGCCTCACCCCAAAACTGAACAGGAACAGAAGCAGAGAGGAGTAAGGACCGGGTCGTTTCGAGGATATGACGGTGTTTGCGCTCAGCAACCCCGTTCTGCTGATGAGCATAAGGAGTGGAAAGCTGTGGTAGAGTGCCTTGGGAGGATAAAAAATCACGAAAAGCACGAGAACAATATTCTCCCCCACAATCAGAGCGAAACACCTTGATGCGTTTGGAAAACTGAGTTTCAACCATTGTAGCAAAAGATTTATAGATGGGTAACAACTCAGAACGACTATGCATCAAATATATCCAGGTAAAGCGAGAAAAATCATCAATAAAAATAACATAATAACGGTTACCCCCTTTAGAAGGAATAGGGGAGGGACCCCAAACATCAGAGTGAACTAGATCAAAAGGAGAAGCAGAAATGTGTTTACTAGTAGGAAATGGAAGAGCCAAGTGTTTTGCCAACTTGCAGCCCACACATGGTTGAAGCTCAGTTTTTGAAAAGGAACCTAAAACACCGGTACTTATTAGATAACGAAGTCTTGGAGGAGAGAGATGGCCAAGACGGCGGTGCCATACATCAAAGGAGGAAGGAGGAGAAGAAATCAAGCGAGCAGAAGCTGCAGAAGACGAAGGAATATGAAGATGATCCATGTAGTAGAGCCCACCGCGTCTAGAGCCTGTCCCAATCTGCTTCCCCGTACGACGATCCTGTACAGAACAAGTAGAAGAATCAAAAGTAATGAGACAATCATGATCCGCAATTTGACCAACAGAAAGCAAATTTAGTGATAGACCAGGAACATGAAAAATATCAGGAAGTTGAAATCGATGAGAAGGATCAGCAAGAGAACCAGAACTCGACACAGACAGAGGAGTCCCATCTGTACGAATAACAGGAGTGGGAAACACGCGAGTAGGACAACTAATAAAGGATGCCTGAGAAGTCATATGATGGGAAGCCCCAGAGTCAAGAATCCATGAGGAGGTAAGGTTACCTGTCGCCGCAGTAGAAGCAGAAAAGGGAGCAGATGAATCACTACCAGTCACTGAGCGAAGCATATCTTGAAGCTGTTGTTGTTGAAGGTGGAGCTGCGCAAGACTCTCAGTGATCTGAGAGGAAGAATATGCCGGCGGATCAGTAGAAATATAGATGCAACAGCAGCTGCAGGTCTAGGCTGAGAACGACGTGGAGGAACTGTAGATGGTGCCCGAGGTGCTTGTGCCCGAGGTGCTAGTGCACGTGATGCTGCAGGATCTAGTGGACGAGGTGCTGGAGGAAGCGCTCCAGGAGCTGAAGTGCGAGGTACATAAACAAGAGGAGCACCATCACGAGCACGCTTACGACATTCAGATTGCACGTGTCCAAATTTATGGCAATAATAGCAAGTGACCCGAGTGTAGCGATTGTCTTGACGATGTGCAACATTGACAGAACTGTGATCAACGATAGGCGGAGTGACAACAGTGCGAAGACGCGTCTCCTCAGCAACTAACTCAAAAAGAACCGTATCAAGAGACGGTTTGGGAGAACGATGAAGAATCTGTGCACGAATAGCCTCGAACTCAGGACGAAGACGCATCAAGAATTGGTACAATCGTTGACGATTACGGTACTCACGATAGCGTGTCAGAAAAATACCCTCCATCTGAGGATCCATAGGTGCGAGTTGATCCCAGTAATCAAAAAAAGAATAAAATCACGAATAGAAAGCTCCCCTTGATAAGAAGTAGAAATGGCCTGATGTAGATAGAATTCCTGAGCACCATCGGTCTGCGTATAGAAATTCTTCAGAAAGTCCCAATATTCCTTGGCTGTAATGAACGGCTTCAAATGTTTACGGATATTTGGAATAACCGAAGAAGCAATATAAGCTTTCACCCGAGAATCGGCCTCCTTCCATGTGAACAATGCCTTAGTATATGCCTCAGCTCTGGCCTTGATGGTAGTCTCATCAGAACCCGGTGGAGATGGTTCAAGTACAGGAGCTAGATTAGTGCCAGTAACATGACCCAATAGGCGACGATAATCAAGCTGAAGTTCAAGACTAATAGACCAGACATCATAATTGTTACCATCAAACTTAACATCGATGATCTGAGTATTATCCGTAGCCATAATAGGCAAAAAAGAGAATAACAGAAAAAATATATGCCTCAGATGATGAAAATGGAGCAAAATGAGTACCAATATGACTATATTTGGACTCCGAATGAACCCGTAGTGGCCAGATAAATAAAATACCGAAAAATGCGACGATGGGGCGATAAATGGGTCACGGATCTGGGTCGGGCAGTGGATCCGGATCGGGCAGCTGCTGTTGGAACCAGGTCGTGCGCTAGAGCCGGGTCGGGTCGAGCAGCTGGGTCGGGCGTGCGCGGGAGCGAAGCACTGGATCCGGAATGCGTTGACGCGTCTGGACTCGGGACGAATTCCCGGGAGATCTGGGATGCTGTCCGTGACAGAATCTGTCCGACAGAATCCGGGAAAGGATCCCAGGAAATTCAAGCTAATCGACGCGGATCTACGCTGATCACGCAACACGAAGACTACGTGCAGGCAGGTGCGGGCAGTGCGCGGACGGGGCGCGGGTAGGGCGCAGATGGGGCGCGGGCAGGGCGCAGATGTGGCGTTGGACGGCGTGATAGGGTGGCAGAGCAGCGCGAGGCAGCGCGACAGGGCGGCACGGTAGCATCACAGATGTGGCAAATCTGGTTGAGGACAACGGCGGGGATACGCGAGGCGACGCGGTAGGGTGGCACAGGGAGGCGCAGCAGCGGCACAATTGCGACAGATCTGCATGAGGACAGCAGCGGGGTTGCCCGCGGTGGCATAGGGTGGCGCAGCGGTGGCACAACGGAGGAGCAGTGAGAGCGTGGCAGCGGCACAGCAGCGCAGATGCGGCAGATCTGCGTGGGGCAGCGGCGCTAAGGCGGCAAGTCTGTGTGGGGTGACACGAATGGGGTGACGGACAGCGAAGTGTCGACGATCTAGCGAACGGAGAGTAACGCCAACAGAAAGTCAAAGAAAAAAATTGGATTCAAGCTTTGATACCATGTTAGAATATGAAAAGAATGAATCAAGAATATTATTAGGGTTTGTATCGAATATTTATAGCATAAAAAGGGAAACAATGAAAATATTAATCTACCCTTAACCCTAACATATGTATACATTTAACAAATAAGACATATATAGTAACCTTTGTATTTCACTATTGGGTCATCATTTAAAAGAAATACACTATGGACGGAGAGCATAGGGTGACTGTTGCACGGGGACTGACGGTATGGGACAGCGTCATGCAGGTTATTATTGGGAAAAGATGTGTTGAGAAAGTAGAACAAAAGAACATACAAATTTACGTGGAAAACCCTTCCAAGATGATAGGGAAAAAACCACGGGTTGAACTCCGAAAACTTCCATCATAGAAAATGGGATTACAATATCTCTCTAGAACTCACTAGAGGAAACACTCTTAAGAGAACACCTCACTCACAGAACTATTTTTGTGTAGTGGATTTACAAGTAGCAACTCTCTCTCTCTCTCTACTTCCTTCTTCTCTTGGATTAGATTGAATTGAACTGAGTTTCCACCCCCATCTCCCTCCTTTATATAGATAGAACATGTCACTTAGTGTTCCACCAACAACTTAATGAACACCTCTTCCTATGCATTGAGAAGGGGCAACCCTTACATCTACCAAGATATAAGAGACCACACTAATAAGTTCATACATGGTTCCAAGAGGCAACCATGTGTTCCCAAGGTAGTGAATACATGCACCAAGAACTAAGTGCAATCACCAAGTACCAAGACCACGTTCTCATGGGATGGACCACCATTCCCAACAATCTCCCCCTCCATCCACATGAGGAGGGATCTTCAAGCTGTAGTCATGCCCCCCAAGCTTCTGCAAAGACTATGCTTCTCTTTTGTTAGAGACTTCGTTGTCATATTAGATGGATTTCGAATTGATTCAATCTTTGAGAGGTGCATCAGGCGGTTCTCCAAAACCTTTCGGATCCAATGATAGTGAACATCGTTGTGCCGTGTCCTTGAGTGATAAGTGGCATTTTTACTCAAGTCGATGGCGCTCTGACTGTCACAGTGAAGAACGAACTTGGGTGATGTATAGTTCATTCAAGAAATTCTTCATCCACAGAAGCTCCTTGCTAGCATCAGTAGCAGCTATGTACTCAGCTTCTGTACTGGATAGTGCGACAACCTTTTGCAGCTAACCATGACACGGCTCCCCCTACAAAGGTAAACAAATATCCTGATGTGGACTTCCTTTTGTCCAAGTCACCTGCCATGTCAGAATCAATGTAGCCTTGCAAAATAAGCATATCATCTCCAAAACATAAAGAATATTTTGAGGTTCCTCTGAGATATCTGAGGATCCATTTTACCGCTTCCCAATGTTCTTTGCCAGGATTGGCAAAAAATCTGCTGACAACACCAATTGCATGTGCAATGTCGGGCCTTGTAAACACCATAGAGTACATCAAACTTCCGACGGCTGAGGCGTATGGGATGCTCTTTATAGCCTCTTTTTCCTTCTCATTTGAAGGACACTGTTGTGCACTGAGCTTGAAATGGACTGCTAAAGGCGTGCTGACCGGCTTGGAATTCTGCATCTTGAACTTCTCGAGTACACGCTCGATGTACCGTTCTTGTGATAGCCATAGTTTCTTTTTCTTCCTATCATGAGATATTTTCATTCCCAATATATGTTGTGCTGGACCTAAGTCCTTCAGGTCAAAGGACTTGCTCAACTCCTTCTTTAGTTTGTCAATCCTACATTTATTCTTTCCAACAACAAGCATGTCATCAACATATAAAGAGAGAATAATGAAATAATCATCAGAAAACTTCTGATTATAAACACAATGATTTGTAGATGTTCTCTTGTAACCATGGTCAAGCATAAAGGAATCAAACTTCTTGTACCACTGTCGCGGTGCCTGCTTGAGCCCGTACAAGCTCTTTTTTAACTTGCAAACCAGGTGTTCTTTACCTTTTACCTTGAAGCCCTTTAGTTGCTCCATGTAAATTTTCTCATTCAAATCACCATGGAGGAATGTCGTCTTCACATCTAGTTGTTCAACTTCAAGGCCTAAAGAAGCAGCAAGACCAAGGATAACCCGAATAGAAGACATTTTCACAACAAGAGAAAAAAATTTCTTCATAGTCAATTCCTTGTTTCTGGCCGAAACCTTTCACCACGAGGCGAGCTTCGTACTTGACATGATCATTTCCTTCATTCTTGATTTTGAACACCCACTTGTTCTTCAAGGCTTTTCGGTTCTTTGGCAGCTCCACCAGCTCATATGTGTGGTTCTTATGCAAGGAGTCAATCTCCTCTTGCATAGCTTTCTTCCACTTGTCCTTCTACTCATGAACTTGTGCTTCATGAAAGTTTTCTGGTTCATCTGCATCTGTCACCATAGTGTACTCTGAAGCAGCATATCTAGTTGAGGCTTGTCGACATCTTTCTAACCATCTCAACTGAGGTACTTGGGGTTCATCCATATGTGGCACCTCCACATGTTCTTGCTCCCCCTGATTAGAAATCAGTGAACCTACAATTTCTTCATCTTCCTACACATCAACATTCTGTGACAAAGGAGAAGGCGTAATAGTAGATGTGGGAATCAAATCTGGGATGACACGTGCTTTTGGTGGCTCTTCTTTTTCAAAATCACTAAGAGTTTTATCTTCATAAAAGACAACATCCATACTCCTTACAACCTTTTTATTTTTCGGATTCCACAACCTATACCCAAATTCATCATTTTCATAGCCTAAGAAGATGCATGGATTGGCTTTGTCATCAAGTTTTGTCCTTTGCTTCTTAGGCACATGCACAAATGCCTTGCACCCGAATACACGCAAATGAGAGTAGGAGACATCTTTCCCACTCCAAACCATTTCAGGAACGTCCCCATCCAATGGGATAGAGGGGGACAAATTTATTAAGTAGCCTGCAGTACGCACTGCTTCTCCCCAAAAAGTTTTAGGCAAATTTGCCAAGGAAAGCATACTCCTAATCCTCTCCACAATTGTGCGGTTTATCCTTTTAGCAACTCCATTGTGTTGGGGTGTGTGTGGTACGGACCTTTGGTGTCTTATGCCATGTTTAGAACAATATTCTTCAAATTTCTTTGAAGTATACTCACCACCATTATCTGTGAGAATACACTTCAGGAGCTTTCCAGTTTCTCTTTCAACTTTGGCATGAAAGTCTTGAAAGACTTCAAGGACTTGATCTTTGGATTTTAGCATGTACACCCACACCTTTCTAGATGCATCATCTATGAAGGTCACAAAGTAAGAAGCACCACCAAGAGTTTTCACATTAATAGGTCCACACACATCGGAATAAACCAAGTCCAATATTTTAGTTTTCTTTTTGTTAGCATTAATAGGTCTCCTTGCGAGAGTTTGTAGTCCTTTCCCAAGACGCTTGTGCCACAAATCAATAGAGGTACCCTCCGCTGTGCTGATCCCACCATTCTCCAAGTGCGACTGGGTTTTGTAGAGAATGCAGCACATTTTCCCTTTTGCCAACACATGTGCCCTTTTGGTAAGCTTCCATCATCCTTTACCAAAGCTGCTTGTACACCCTTCTTCATCAAGCTTGCCCATGGAGAGAAGATTAAGATGAAGATCGAGCACAAATCTGACATCCTTTAGAACCATCTTTGTTCCAAGATTAGTACTAACAAAAATATCTCCAATGCCAAGAATTTGAGAAGAATTTTGTTACCCATTTTTACTGTACCAAGGTTACTTTAACGAAGCGAAGTGAAGTAGTCCTTCTGAGGAGTAGCATGGTACGAGGCGTCAATCACTCATTCTGACTCTTGGCATGCGAGATTTGAACGTTCTTCTTTACACATCGAGAAAAGAACAATCTCATTGTCTGTGGCGACAGCTGCACTATCTTTGTTCTTCGTTTTCTCATCAGGCCCTCATTGCTTGTTCTACCGCTTGAGCTTGCGACATTCACGCTTCATGTGTCCACTCTTCCCACAGTGATAGCAAGAAATCTCCTTTCTAACCTTCGACCTTCCTTTTGACTTGTCATGATTGTGGGGTTGTCGAGTTTTACTCCTCCCCCTATGCTCGGTGACAAGAGCATGAAAATGGGAAGAGTCGGAAGACTTTCTTTGGATTTCTTCATTCAAGAGGCTGCTTGTGACTTGGCTCATGGACACAACTCCATCAGGCGCAGAGTTACTGAGAGACACCACCAAGGTCTCCCAACTATCCAGCAATGAGCTAAGCAAGAGGAGTGCTTGGAGCTCATTGTCCAACACCATCTTCATGGCTGCAAGCTGATTAACAATGCTTTGAACTTCATTAAGATGCTCGGATATGGAGTAACCTTCCTTGAACTTGAGATTGACAAGCTTTCGAATCAAGAAAGCTTTTGTTGTCGGCAGTTTTCCTCTCGTAGAGATCTTGAAGTTTCTCCCATAGACTTTTTGCCGAAGTCACATTTGACAAATGATGGAACACGGAGTCATCCACCCACTGTCGAATGGTGCCAATGGCCTTCGCATCGAGCATCTTCCAATCCTCCGGCGTCATGGTTGCTGGCTTGGCAGTATCACCTTGTAATGGTGCATAGAGATCTCTGCAATAGAGAAGGTCCTCCATCTTCGACTTCCATATCACCCAATTCTCTCCGTTCAGGCTAGGCATCCGTACGCCACCGGTGGATGTTTTTATCTCAACACAAGAAGTCTAGCCACCTTGCTCTGATACCACTTGTTGGAAAAAGATGTGTTGAGAAAGAAGAACAAAAGAACACACAAATTTATATGAAAAACCCTTCCAAGATGAAAAGGAAAAAACCACGGGCCAAACTCTAAAATCTTCCACTATGGAAAATGGGATTACAATATCTCTCTAGAACTCACTAGAGGAAACACTCTTAAGAGAACACCTCACTCACAACTATTTTTGTGTAGTAGATTTACAAGTTGGAACTCTCTCTCTCTCTCTCTCTCTCTCTCTTGGATTAGATTGAATTGAATTAATTTTCCACTCCCATCTCCCTCCTTTATATAGAGAGGACATGTCACTTAGTGTTCCACCAACAACTTAATGAACACCTCTTCCTATGCATTGAAAAGTGACAACTCTTACATCTATCAAGACATAGGAGACCACACCAATAAGTTCATACATGGTTCCAAGAGACAACCATGTGTTCTCAAGGTAGTGAATACATGCACCAAGAACTAAGTGCAAGTACCATGTACCAAGGCCACCTTCTCATGAGATGGACCATCATTCCCAATAGTGATGACGTCGCGGAATCATATTCTCGACGGCTGGGGAGTGAAGAGGAGGAATGAGAGGAAAGCTCAGGGAGAGGAGAGAGGGAAATTGTAACACAAAACTGAGGGAGGTGGGTTTGGTGTTTCTCTTGAGGGATCTTTATAAGGGGGTGGGATTGATATAAAATCAAAAGGCAGTGTTGTGGATTTAAAAGGGTTGTGATTTTAAGAAAAAGGTCGGTGGGAGTATCGGGATCAAAACTTATGGGGGAACAACCACAGAGTGTCTCTATGGTGACGAATCGGAACACGCCACATGTCCCACTAAATCCCATTCCCTCACGTGGACACCACGTGATCACTAACAGACCTTTCTCAATCTGTCATGCCGTTTAATCCTCTCCATTCTCTAAACCGTCCATGCTTTTAATCCTGTCCGTTCTCTCTCTCTCTCTCTCTCTCTCTCTTTTTCATGATTGCAATTCAGTGGTGTGAGTGAACACCAGCTAACATTCCAACCCCATCGCATATGTAATAGCCTCGGAACAATTCCATCTATTGAACCTCACCATTTGTTGATGATGTATAACATTGTTTTCCTTGAACAGAAAGTGTCTCCTGCCATTAGCCTTTTTTGTTACTAATAAATGTTTACAACAATGGATGCCGATATTCAATCCATTGGCTCGTCTGATATCTGGTAGGCTGGTCACGATTTTAGACCGATAAATAATGGAAGGATGATCATGATTTTAAAGGAATGTAGGATATAATACAAAGCGTATGCACGGTTTCCATAATTGCCTTCAGCGCAAACGATGTATAATCAGTGCATTAAGTCTCGGTTAACAGCTCCACAACAATCAAATAGAACATAAAAGTATTCAACACACGATATAATGTTTGATTAACCTGTAACAACACCACACACTGCAATAGATGCAAATCCAAGCGACAAAAGCAGTCCAGGCAACCTTGAATTGTGTAAAACTTCAAACTCCATCTAGCACCTGCGATATAAATTGATCCATGTTAATGTTTGTAATGAACTTATTTATATGAAATCAAGTAGACTAGTTTATACTTACATTTTCTTTTATTTTTACTACCCTGAGTGCCAGTAATATTAATTTGTGATCCTCCATTCTACAGAAAAATTTGACGCTTGAGTTATTTGAGTAGGATAAAAAAGGGATTCTTGTGCCTGGAGATATTAGTGCATATATTAAAAAAGATTTGGAAAGTAAAAAAATATATGAAACGTACTTTCCATCCAAAAAAATAAAAAATAAAATATCTGTGTAGCAATTGAGTCATTAAAGTCATTCTTTGACTACTATCGTAGTTCCCAACCATTGGCGCAAAGGGTTGAGGGCTCTCAATTGCATTATGAGACGCATGTTGAGTTTGAGAGCTTTGACCTCGTGATCTCTTCTCCAACACGCCAGTCCATCTTTTTTAAGGCTTCCCTCCCATTGTCTTCTTTCCTCTTCTCTTAAAGCCTTTAGCAACCTCGACATTCAAAATGCTCTCCACCTCATCTTGCATGTTATCATCTTGACAATTTTGAAATGATTTCCTCAAATCTTTCTCAACCTCCTTCATTGTCTCATTTGTACGACGTTTAAGTAGGTTCGTTGAATGGTGTGTTTCGGCTACCTTGGATACCACTTGAATGAGACCACGACTTAGTTCTTGAAAACGTCTTCCCAATTCAGAAATATGATCAACCTGTAATGAAGAAGAACATATAACATTACAATAAAACTTGACTATCAACTTATCCATTCATTAAACCCATAACTGTCTTTGGTGCTAATCCTGAACCGTTTATGATGTCAACCTGAGCAACTTGAGCATTTTCTATTTTTTTATATGACTTCAAATTATGGCGCAAAGGGGTCAACACAAGATCATGATTGTGCATTTCTTCAAATTTAGTGACATGATAAGCACCAGAAGACTAATAAGTGATAACCATATGTGCCTCACATCATGTTCTTGTATCGGCTTGTGAATGCAAGACTTTTCGTTTATCAACCCCTTTTCTCCCTTCTTTATAACATAATTTTCATTTTTGCACCACGCCATTGGACTTGGATGCATATGAGGTGATAGTAATAATTATTTTATCAGTTTTGTCTTTTTGGATAATTATTCCTCAAAATTAAGGATTCAGTTACAATTGTTGCTGATATAGCATGATTTTTTAAATTTTTTTGGATGATCAAATCCCATCATTTTTTGCTATTAATAATCTTTTCGCTTTTGTTTTATAAGGTAAAAAAAATGCATTGTCTGTCAGTCTGCTTTTTCTTCTCTGCCTAAAATAGAATTTGTATTTAGATCCCATTCCTTGTTTTGCATTTGTTACAATTTTTTGTTATCGAATTTGATGGTAGGTGTTAAAAGTGGTAATCTTTGATTTGGCCTTTATTACATTTGTTTCTTAGATATAGTGTTTGATCTTAAATTATTTTACATTGGCATGGTTTTTGTAACATTCGAAAGTTCATTATTCAAACTATTATTTTGGACTTATATACATTATTTTTAAAAGTCGATGACATGTTAATCTTACATAAACATGCATTACATCTTAAAGTCAGTTACATTTGTGGAATAACGTAACTAACTTTTAATTGTTTTGTATAACAAAAGCCAATTACATTAATTGTAAATGTAACTAATGTTTAATGCAATTTATTGTTGAAATTAAGTTACAAATTATAAATGAAACTGAATTTTATTTTGAATTTTTGTTTTATACTGTTATTTGTGTTTTATTTCTGCATTCATCAAAAAAATTTGCATTCATCACAAATACTTTATTCGATGATTAGAATCAAATAATTAGCAACAAACGTAGATTATTCATTATCGCCATAATTTTCTTGTTGAAAACAAAAATTCGGTCTTTTTCAGTGTTCTTGACGAAATAGGTTTTTTAAATGATTTCGTTTCTTTCAGTTCTTTTTTTAAAAAACCCTAGAGGATTTGAATATCAGTCTTATTTTCACGAATGTAATGAATGGTTTCTTTTTTTTTTTAATTGGTTTTGAAAAACCAGGTTTCCAAAATGGTATAGGTTGATTTATTTTTCGAAAAAAAATGAGGATGACTTTAATCATGAGAGAGGAACATGAGGAATTTAAATCAGAGTGAGGGTAATATTGTATTTTTCACCTTTTTTAAAAGTCAAACAAGTAACCAATGAGGGAATGACACCTCTTGGTACTTATCAGCAGAGCCTCAATAGTGATGCCTATGTAGCAATATGGTTTGGTAAAGGTATAAAAATAAATATCATGTTTTTCAATGATAAACAGGAAAAAAAAAATCAATAATTAATTTCACAATTTGCTATATAAATTTTTACTTCATTAAATTTATATATCTTTCTATAAATTTATATTTATAATAAAAAAATTACTTAAACGAAAAGCATTCTACATTTTTGTGTCCTCGTGTACCAGACTAGGCCAGTTATGTCTCCATAATATGGTTGTCCCATTTCATATATATTATTGTAACATATATTTAATTCACTCCTCTTTCGATAAAAAAAAAAAATGATAAAATCAACTATTTGTATGCCAAAAAATGTTACCGACCATGATATATATACACTATTGCATTTGTGTACATTCTAACTTAAAAGTTCATAATGGTAACATTATAACAAAGTTATTTAAATTAGATGTTATTATGTATTTCCAGTAGAAGCTCCACGTACACAATACACATCATTCATTTATCATGATTATGACATTGAATCCGACTGTAGCGAACAAAAATGTCCCTTACAAATTTTAAAGATGATGATATGCTCGGAGAGCAAATCAATACATAAAAAAGGTGACGTGGGTACAACTCGATCTTTTAATCCTCTGATCCTCGGTCTCCTTTGAAGAGTGTCTCGAGAATTACAACTTCAGAGATTTTTACAAGTTTGTGAAAATTTAAAAAGAAGATGAAGAGGCTTGCGGTGCGTGATCCTTCGGGCCTTTTGAGTTTGAGCCTTATTGTTTAGGACCAGCGGTGCTTTGTTCTTCACCCTTCTTGGATTTTTTGAACTTGTGATTTGATTTGAAGCCGCTTTTTCTTGATCTTCCCTTCTCTGGACTTTCTCCTTCGTGAACAAAGTGAAGATATTCTTCAAGAAGAAGGTGGAATCGAGGGAGAGTTAGTATTTCTCTCCCTTGGATTTTCTCCACATTTTTCTTTAAGAAGAAAGTGGAATCGAGGGAGAGTTAGTATTTCTCTCCCTTAGATTTTCTCCACACTTTTCTTTTTCTTCTTCTTTGGCTTTCTTGACTTCTCCTTCTTTTGGTGGGTTCTTCAAGAAGAAGGTGGAATCGAGGGAGAGTTTGTATATCTCTCCCTTAGATTTTTTCTCACACTTCTTCTTCTTCTTCTTCTTCTTGCTTTGGCTTTCTTCCTTCTCTCCCTTAGGCTTTTCTTGTTCTTGCCTTTCTTCCTCCCTTTTTTTTTTCTCTCTCCCCCTCCCTCCTATTTATAGAGGAAGGGAGGGGTGGTTATAAAAGGTAATGGGTAGTTTTAGGAGGTGTGGGTAGTTAGGAAAATTTTTTTGTTGACTTTTTCTTTATTTATTTATTGATTTGATTTGATTTGATTTTAATTAATTTTGACTAATTCCTTTTCTTTTCTTTTCTTTTCTTTTTTTTTTTTTTTTTTTTTTTTAATTTGGCCCTGCCTTGGCAGGGCCGAACTGGTCCCTGCCTAGGCTGGGCCAAATTTGGGCTCCACCCTGGCAGGGCTCAGTGGGCCGGCCCAACAGGCCCGTTTTGGCCTAGCCCTTTTTTTTTTGTCTCTACAAATTGCCTCCTCAAAAATGGATAAAAGAGTCCAAGGACGAATTTTGTCATCCTTGATTAATTAATTAATTTAATTAATTAATTAATTAATTTTTATTTTTAATTCAAACTTGATTTCATTTAGATAGGGATGACATAACTATTAAGTATGTTATGATGTTAAAATTTTAAATTTTGAATTTGATTTTATTTAGATATAGATGGCACAACTAAAATGTTTGTTGTGATACTCAATATTTCAAGTTTAAATTTTATCTGTTTAGATATATATAAAAACTTATGGAAAAAGTGGCTATAAATAGGAGTTACTCTCTTTCACAAAACAATTAAATTAAATTAAAAGAGATAGAGAAGAAAGAGTCAATTTCCTCAACAAAACCATCTTGAAGCCATTAGAGGTTAGTATATGTGAATATAGGAATTTTTTTATTTGATTTGATTTGTTTACTTCAAAGATAGCATGATGCAAACATAGATAATTCATGAATTTATGTTTTTCGTTCATACTAAAGAGTATATGCATATTTATTTATTTATTTTATTATTATTATTATTACTATTATTATTGTTTTTAAAAATAAAAATAAAAAATTTATTATTATTAAAATCTTTGAATGAATGCATGGCAGCAATCTTTGGATGAATGCATGAAGATCAACGTGGATCTTCATGTGTGGTTTACTACCATCAAATTTTTTTTTTTTTTTTAAAGAATCTCGGTGATTTATACACATCATAAGATAAATCTCAAAATGAATTAAATGATATCAAATCTGATTTTATTAACATAGGGTCAATAGTTTGTTATTTTATTTTATTTTTATTTTTTTTTTATTTTTTTATTTTTTTGAAAATGACAAAACTTTATATTAAATTGATTGTAATCAAAGATTGATTTATTTATGGAGTTATTAAATCTGATTTATTATCATTGTTGTTCATAATATTATTATGATTATTTTATCATATTCTTTTTTCTCTCTTTTTTTTTTGAGAACCCTGTATAGCAGGGCCGAACTGGGCCCTGTGCAGGGCCGTTCTAGGCCCTGCTGTGCAGGGCCAAACTGGGCCATGCTATGCAGGGCCTGATTGGGCCATGTGCAGGGACGTTCTGGGCCCAGCTGTGCAGGACTGAACTGGGCCCTGTGAGGCAGGCCGTTCTGGGCCCTAGGAAGCAGGGCCATTTATTTATTTTTTTTATTTTTTTTTATTATTATTATTATTATTTGATACCTGTATTGTTTTTTGTAGATGACACGAAGGAGCTTCCGCGGTAGCATGTTTTCTCAAAATATCCAACCTTCGTCTGGCGAGGAAAATATAGCATACGTTCATCTTCCTTCTGATGGTTGGATCGTGGAAGAGGTAGTCAAAGGAGTCAAATATTTACTTTTTTCCGATGTGATGATTGCGCGACATGGGACAGTATCAAAAGAGAATCGTACGACATTGTCGCGTCTGAGGCTGATAGTTCATGGATGGCATGATCCAGATGGTGTACAATTTGACCCCAGTCTGTCTATGCCATATATAAGCGAAAATATGCGTTCAGACAAAGAACCTCTTTCAGCTCATCCAAGACCTCTCTTATCACTTCCCTTTCATCATAATGAAGCGGAGAGTCATCCAATTCCTCTCATAGCATCTCAGATCTGCTCTCGTTCAGCTCGCTGGGGTGAGAGAATAAGGAGTCGAGGCGACATTCAGTATTTGAGCGGTTTTTGTGAATGGATGACTGAAGTCTATGAGGGGCTAGCAGCTCGGCAGGAGACCAAATCTTTTAGCCATTTTATGGAGCCATCTTGTTTCGAATATTGTCGTCCTGATAGTATGTACAGAGCTCTTTGCGAACTTTGGTGCCCGGAGACGAATTCATTCGTTACAAGTGATGGAGAAATTAGCATCTCAATTTTTGAGATCAGCTTGATTTCTGGATGCCCCTTGGGAGGAAGCTATTATGAAGAGTCCGTGGTTGACTTACAGTGTATGATGGAGTTACCTGAATCACGTATTTGCTTGCTTTTGTATCGCGCCTATGCTATTCTTGCTGCCACACGCCGCTCTGACAAAATCAGGCATTCCGACTGGATGGAGTTTTGGTATAGAGGTGACTTTCGCTTTCCAAATCCTTTGCGATCGCATATAGTAAGGAATGCGAAGGTAAAGCGGGCTTCTGATATCAAGAGACCATTACTCGTTTACAAGGGCGAAAAATGTTCGCAATACGGAAAGATGGACCCCTTTGATCTTCTTAATGTTCATAAGGGCAAGGCAGTATATGAAGCAGCCTGTATCGTTCTTTTCCTCTGCAGATTTGCACTGCCTCAGAGCGGAGACTTAATTCGTCCGGGCACTTTTGTTTCTGCTGCACGTATAGTGACCGGGTTCCATTACAATTTCACGTCTGCCATCCTTTGTATCTCGTACTTATACAAGTTTGTCGACACTATCTTCCGCTCGTGGTGAAATCGGTCAAGCTACATCTTATTGTCCTCTCCATTACCTTTACGGTTGGATTGGGCTTCATTTCAGGAAGGGAGTATATGGTATAGTGAAATCCAAAAGTAGATTCCCCTTTTTGCCCAGCATCGCTGGTGCTCTAAATGCTTATATTGACTGGGAACCGTCCTTCATTGAGCCTCGTGCATTATTGCGTCGCACAAATGAAATAGGCTTCGATTTCTGTCCCAGAAGATCAATTATGAATTTTGGCGAAGTTAGCCTTCTCGATGACCAAGATATGCCGCTGGATGCCTTTTATTTTTCTATCAGCTGCAGACCAGGGTATCTGATTTATCGTCGTGGAGACGTAATTGATGTGGAGTCTTATAACCCACACCGGTTTGCACGACAACATGGTTTTGGACAAGACACTCCTGGAACTCCAATACGATTAATAGATCCAGTTGGTCCTTCACGAGCAATTCAGTTTTTCATGGCCCTTTTTAGAAGGAATGGATTGAGCTGGTTTACACCGCCGGGTTCTTTGACAGGCTCGAAGAATGCACCTTCTATAGAATATGACAGATGGCTTCGTGAAAAGATAAGACCCATGCTTGCTGATTTCTCGATTGAAATCCTTTTGGAGAGTGAAAAAGCTTCTTTCGAATACAACAAGAGTGAGGGGATAAGAGATCGCCAGCGCATCAACCCTGGTCCTTTACGGTTTAGATCACCTCAAACTTCTAAATCGGGAGATGTTGATATAACCACTAAAGACCAACAATCATCTTCCCATATTGCCAGAGATGGTGATGTCCCCAAGGTATTTACTGGGAAGCGAAAGAGATTGGCGAAACGATGCTTACAAATTCAGGCGGCACCATCCGTTTTATTAGAACCAACGCCGCTAATCAATGCTCCTCCAGTGACTACCTCAGAATTGATTCCCAAAGATGTGTCATCCCAGGGAATTGCTTTAGAGGTCATCAGCGATGGTGAATCTGCATCAGGAGCTGTTGATGAAGTTCCTTCTGCGAAAAGGATGGGTAAATTTTTTTTTTTTTTTTTTGTGTGCACAGTTTCGCCTGAGCATATGTCTAGCTTGGGCTTACCCATTCCTTTAGACGATCTGGACAATATTGGCTTTGATAATTGGGACGGAGGTCGTGACTTTTCCATGTTACGGGACTTTATAGAGAACTACCACCATGACAATGATGCAGAAGGTGCATCGAAGGCTGCTGCTGATATGACTGAAGCTGAGTCTCAAGCAGTACATGTTGAAATTCAGCTTGATGCATCTGAACCAGTTGAAGAGATTTCACCAGAATTTTCAGTGGTAACAAGAAACAATTCGTGTACAAGAGAAGATTTTAGGCGTTCTACGGCGCCTGTGATGCTTGGACTTTGCCGTCAATTCATTGCTGCTACTCTTGAACCTTACTTGCATGCCGGTTTCACTGCTTTGAAGAACTGGTGGAGCTCGGCGGGAATATTTTTTTGCGAGCAACTTCAGAAGTTTGATGTAGATGATCATGCTTTTGCTACTCACATAGAGTCATTCCTTTCTGACTGTGATGCCTACCATACTGCTCGAGCGACGCTCACTATGAATGCTGTTTCAGACACAGATGGTCAGCTTTCCTCCCTTGGTGAGGAAATCAGATCTTTCACTGAGAGTCGTGATGTAGCCATGTCTGAACTTGCTGCTGCCAAGTCGAAGCTCGATACTGCAAAGTCGGAGGAAGTGGCCGCTAGAATTATATTTGAAGAGGCCCAGGCTCATGTCACTGCTGCATCTAACATTGTTTCTATGAAGGACAATGCACTGAATACTTGGGATATTGCTTTGACTGACAAGCAGAATAAACAGGATCATCTTCGACAGTTGAAAAAGGCGAGGGTTACGGACATCCGCAATGTTGACGTTAGGAGAAAGGAGTTGATGCAGCGCCTTCAGAACTTTAGCTCCATATATTAGCTTCTTTTCTTTTTTTGTGTATATCCTCTCTCTGTTTTTTTTGTTATGAATTTGTAATAAAGAATTGTGGATGATGATTGATGGTGATATATTTATTTTTTTTGTTCAAATTAAACCTGATATAATTTCTTAGGCTATTTGCATGAAGATTTGCTAAGTGACGATTTTTTGTCTGGACTGAACCAGATGTAACTTCTCAGGCTGCCTACGTACCCTTACTTAAGGGATCAAGTCACACGTAGTTCCTTTTTTTTTTTTTTATCCTTCCAACAAAGCATTCAAGTTATAGCCAGGCCGGGCTGGAACCCTTTTTTTTTTATGGATAGTACCTTTTGAGGAACTTTCCATTGATTGGACCAAGTTGAGTCCCTCCAGGAGTAGTTAATAGGTAAGCACCATTGGTGTAGACTTCTTTGACAATATGGGGGCCATCCCATTTAGCATCGAACTTCTTCCCTGCTCTATGGGACATGATGATAGGCCGTTTAACCGCCAACACAAGATCGTCCTTTTGAAAGGATCGAGGACGCACTCTCTTATTGAATGCGCGAGAAAGACGTGCCTGGTAGCATTCGATGCGTTGTTGTGCTTCAAGTCGCTTTTCATCTAAAGCTTCCAGTTCCGTTAGACGAAGCCGGACGTTGTCATCTTGAGTAAGCCCTTCTTGAATAGCAATTCTTAATGAAGGAATTTGAAGCTCGAGAGGAAGAATGGCTTCTACTCCGTATACAAGAGAATATGGGGTTGCTTGTGTAGGAGTTCGGAATGATGTACGGTAAGCCCAAAGAACTTCGCCTATACGTTCATGCCAATCCTTTTTCGACTTGGAAACTACTTTTTGTAGTAGTTTACACAAGGTCTTGTTGAAGGCTTCCGCTAATCCATTGGCTGGGGCATTGTACATCGTCGAGCGCCTTTGTATGATCTTGAACTTGGCACAAAATTGGTCCATGGCAGCATTTTTGAATTGTTTACCATTGTCTGTCACAATGAAGCGAGGAATGCCATATCGAAAAATAATATTATCTTGGATAAAGTTAATGACCGAATTCCGATTGACTTCTTTGAGAGGAATCGCTTCAGCCCATTTAGAGAAGTAATCTGTTGCGGCTAGGATATAGCAATGTTGTTTAGATGACTTTGGCAGGGGTCCGACTATGTCGAGTCCCCAACTATCGAATGGCCATGAAGCAACAGTAGGATGTAGGGGCTCTGGAGGCTGATGAATATAGTCCCCATGGAATTGGCAAGCTTGACACCCTTTTGAAAATTTCATGCAGTCTTTAACCATAGTAGGCCAATAATAACCCATTCTTTTGATATGAAGATGAAGCTTTGGCCCAGATTGATGTGTGCCACATATACCAGAATGTGCTTCTTTGAGAGCTGTTTCTGCTTCTTGCCTTAAACATCTCATCAAGACGCCATCATAACCACGACGATATAACTCGTCGTTAAAATGAAGGAACCTCGATGCACGACGACGAATATCAATTTTGTGTTTTGCGTCATCTGGAAGCCTGCCGCGAGCAAGATAATTTATCATTGGTTGCCTCCAATCTTGCTCTTCTGTCATAAATACATGGACCACATCTGTTTGTACTGGAATTTGATTGCTTGTATCATCTGTGACAACCACCCACTTGCGACAAAGAGGGATGACCAAGCGGTTAGTGTCCGGGAGAGTAAGAGTAGTAGCCAAATTTGCCAGAGCATCTGCTTGTCGGTTGAGGCCCCTTGAAACATGTTGAATAGTGGCATCATCAATAATGTGGAACAATGTCAATGCCCTTGTATGATACGGTATCAAGTCTTCTTTATTAACTTGATATTCCCCCATAATCTGACAAATAACAAGCTTTGAATCACCATGAATTTGGAGTTCTCGAATACCCATATCGACAGCGAGTTCGAGGCCGATAATTAATGCTTGATATTCTGCCATATTATTAGAACATGGTTCGGATAGGACGAAAGAAAATGGGAGAACTTCATCTTTAGGTGTGACAAAGACGATTCTTGCCCTATCGCTTCACGTCTTGCAGCGCCGTCAAAGAACATCTTCCAAGATGGAACAATGTCAATAGAAAGCACTTCTTCGTCAGGAAAATTTTCAGTCAATTCCCATTCAGCAGGGATTGGATAATCTGCTAGAAAGTCGGCCAATACTTGTCCTTTTATAGCCTTTTGAGAGACAAAGATGATTTCAAACTCACTCAGAAGGAGAGCCCATTTTGCTAGCCGTCCTGAGAGAACTGGCCTGGACATAATATACTTGAGGGGATCTGCTTTAGAAATAAGTCTGATCGTGTGTGCGAGCATGTAATGCCGAAGTTTCTTCGTGGTGAAAATGAGTGCAAGACACATCTTCTCAATTGGCGAATAGTTTAATTCGGCACCAATAAGAGTACGACTGAGATAATAGCACGCCACTTCTTTGCCAATATGATTTTCTTGAGCAAGGAGTGCCCCGATAGAGTGTTCTTGAGCACTAATATATAGAATAAGGGGTACACCAGGAACTGGAGCAGATAGAACTGGTGGCTTTAATAAATATTGTTTGATGCTATTGAGGGCGTTTTGGCAAGTAGCATCCCACTTGAAGATGGTATCCTTCTTCATGAGTCGGCTAAAGGGGTGACACCTTCCAGCCAAATTTGAAATAAACCTTCTGATGTAAGCCAAGCGACCTTGTAGACTTCTAAGGTCATGTAATGATTTGGGTTCGGGCATGTTGAGAACAGCATCAATTTTGGATTGATCTATCTCAATGCCACGATGCCTAACAATGAAGCCAAGAAATTTCCCCGA
The DNA here is from genome assembly GCA_030737835.1 of Acorus gramineus. Classification (NCBI taxonomy): domain Eukaryota; kingdom Viridiplantae; phylum Streptophyta; class Magnoliopsida; order Acorales; family Acoraceae; genus Acorus; species Acorus gramineus. Next base: position 5,640,919 of record CM060856.1, on the reverse strand, counting down.
AGTGACTCCAAATGCGCATTTGAGCGGGTTCATTCGAAGTTGATATCTTCGTAGACGATTGAAAATATGTCGAAGATCATCAAGGTGAGAGGTCCTTTGTTTAGACTTCACAACGAGATCATCAACGTAACATTCAACCGTTTGGTGGAGAATATCATCGAAGATCTTTTGCATGGCGCGCTGGTAAGTAGCACCTGCGTTCTTCAAGCCAAATGGCATCACTTTATAGCAATAGATGCCTTTTGGAGTGCGAAAAGCTGTGAGTTCTTCATCTTTGGGTGCCATTCGAATCTGATTATAGCCAGAAGATCCATCCATGAATGATAGCGCTTCATGACCAGTTGTCGCATCCACCATAAGTTCAGTAATTGGCAATGGAAAATCATCTTTAGGACACGCATTGTTCAGATCTCTGAAGTCTACGCATACCTGATTTGTCCATTCTTCTTTTCTACTGGTACGATGCTCGAGATCCAAGTAGGATATTTGACCTCTCGGATGAAGCCGGCTTCAATTAGCTTGTTGACTTCATTCTCGATTTGTGGGATTAACTCGGGTCGGTAGCGTCTTTGCCCTTGTTTAATAGGGCTAGCGCCATGCCGAACAGCAAGTTGGTGTACAGCAATTTTAGGATCCAATCCTGGCATCTCTTTATAAGACCATGAAAGACGTCTTTGTACTCCTGAAGAAGTTTAACATATGCAGTTTCTTCTAGAGCTAGAAGTGCACTAAGGAAGGTTGGGCGTGGATCTTCTTCGGTGGATTGTTCTTCTCTCATCAAGATCAGGCTGTGCGTCCAGCAATTCGTCGTCCGAATGAGAAGTATTCTCAATGTTTGGCTCGTCATGAATGGAATTGTGGTTGACGGAGACAACAATGGATGTAGAAGAATCATCCATAGGGGCATCAGAAGGTGGACGAGTAGTGATGACTACTGTCCTTGGCTTGACACAAGAAGGATCATTCGATGCAGACACTTGAATGGTAGTAAGCTTCGAGGAGAACGGATACATAGGGCTATTTGAGGATGTCGTAAGTTGTCGACCCTCTTTGTGATTGCCCCCAAGTCGGCGACGTTGTCGGGTGGGGCGAGTGGGCTCCATGGTTGTCTTCGAAATGGGAGCGATCGGTCCCAAACGACTGAATACTGACTGTCGAGTCGATGGAGCATGGACAACCTTGGATTTCGTCTTTGACTTTTCAGGCCTTCGGGATACTGAAGTAACCCTTTGTTTGGGGTTTTGTTGTACAATATGAAGCTCTTGAATGACTTCATCATGCCCCCCAAGCCTAGCTTGATGTTGTGCTTGTCTGCCTCGTCTTCTTGTACGCCTGGATTTTGACTGAGTATTGTTGATGGACGCCGATGTTGGATTAACTTGAGGTGATTGCGACTCGGACGTGGAAGAATTGTTCGTCATTTCCACTTGAATATGATTAGAGGAGAGGTCTCCTCTGATGGCTGACTTAACGACGATTGGAGTTGGCACAAAGCCCAGGCCACGTCTGGATATAGGCATCTTTTCTCCGGCATGAATGAGGTGAGCTTGAGTCTTGGTCATCCCGCACGGGATTGTTTTTGGGGGAAGCGTCCCTAGAGATGCCATATCGCTAATGTGGAAGCCCGCCTTTTGTAGCAATTTTGACGACTTCTTGCTCCAATGACCTTCTGGTACGAAGCCTGACAATGGAGGAATTGTCACTGATGTAGGTGTCAAGGCATGCAAGGGCAAAATCATCTTTTGCTGAAGTGCGACAATGTCAGCTTCGGTGAATAATGACTGCAATTTCGTAGCTGCTGATGTGAATAGTGGTTGTTCTGATGTACGATGCGCTTTGGAAATGAGGCGTAACACAGGGCCAACTTGAGCATTGGTTGGAGGATGTGGATTGATTCCCCGTACATGCTTGATTCGCATCTTTCTGCTTGAAGTAGATGTAGTTTGCTCTTCAACATTTTTCTTGATGCCGTGTGGAGTTTTCATCGGCAATGCTTCGGCGACTACACCCGTTGCTTGATAGAATTTAGCATCAGCAAGATGTATTTCTGTTTTGGTGAAGGGTTTGCTGTCAGCAGCGACACATTTTTCCACACCGTCTTTATAATATTTGAAGCATTGGTGCCAAGTAGAGACGACTACCCCATTTTCATGTAGCCATGGCCTCCCCAATAGAAGACGATATGAAGTTCTACAATCAATGACATGGAAGAGAATCATTGTATCAAGTTCGCCAATTGAGAGCTTTAGGCGTATGATACCAATAGTAGATTGTCCGGCTTGGTTGAACCCTTGAATAACCAATTGGCTTTGAGAAAGCTCACTGGTTGTAATGCCTAATTGTTCCATGGTCTGGACAGGCATGATGTTGACAGCAGAACCACAATCTAGCAATATGCGAGTTATTTGCTTCTCTCTGATGTATCCTGACACATAGAGGGGCCTATTGTGAAGGCGGACTCCAAGTTGCAGGTCTTCATCAGAGAAAGATATGGTGAAGTTGCAAGACGGTGATGCCCCCTCTCCTTGATTGGCTTCAGATTCTCTCTTATAATCATCAGGGTTGGTCAAGACTGCTGCCATGGTGAGGCGTGCTTCTTCTGAGAGGTGCAACGCTTCAATGAGAGGTAGATGAAGAATAGCCTCCTGGTAGGAAGCAGAATGATCTTCAGTAGCTTGTGGGCTGACGAGGGCCTTTTCATCATCGGAATGGTCAACTTTGGAAGACTCCGCCAAGCTAGAGGTAGTAGGGAGCATTTCAACGCTCTTTATTTCTGAATCATGGACCTCCACCATATAGCAAGTCTCCGTGGGAGAGGTTGAAGAAGAACTGGAAGGAGGGAGTGTTTCAAGGGCGTCGGCTTCAATGGAATCTGCCAGAGTAGGTGGACCCGGGAGATTCTTTTCAATAAGATCTGCAGGGTCTGTCTGGGTTGCTTTGGATATTTGCCTTGTAGCCATCCTCCTTACTTGGGAATCTGGGAAACACGACTCCTCATTGCGCATCTTCATAGTCCATCCTTCTTTGTCGATAAGGTCTCCCTCCCTTGGAGTTTGGGATTCCAATGCTTCGCCTCCCCACCCATCAGGGGCAGGATGTACTTCTGGTTCTGGCATAGGAGTGACATCAGTGTTAAGAGGAAACAACTCTCCCCTGAAGCAGCTCGAGCAGGGAGAGATGGAGCATTTGGGGCAAAGCCTTCTGAAATATTCTTCTTCTTTAAGAGTTCTTTCGTCAATCTTGAGACGATGTGTATTCCTCCCGAATGCTGAAACTTGATATTCATCCCGAGAAATGCGTTCCAGATGTGGATCATATCGCATACGAGCATGTGTGCAATTACAAGTCGGCAATGGCTTTGGTGGATCAAGCTCCTTTGGGATTTGAACAGATGAGAAGAAACCGAAGGAGACTGATGTTGTATTTGCTGATGCGACATCTCCCAAGTCAAGCTCAATTTTTCCCTGACGTGCAAGATCCATCACCTTCTCTTTGAACACGAAGCATTGCTCAATGGGGTGGCTAACTACCCTATGATATTTGCAGTATAGCAGGTCATTGACACGATCTGCTTGTTCAGGCCTCTTTGACTCGGGGAGTTCAATCATCTTCTCTTTGAGTAACTGATCGAACAGGAGACTTCGGAGTCTGGGAAAGGGTACACCTTGGCTTTAAGTTCTTCAAGGGTCAGTGTCTGCTGCACCACTCGTCCCCCATGGTTTTGAGGAAGACGCGATATTGACGACATTCACATGCTTCTTCTTAGGCGCAGATGCTTTGTCTTTGTCATCTTTTGCAAAGTCCTTCGGCTTGAAGTCTCCGTGAGTGGCCAGGCTAATCTCCATATCGTGCGCTCGAGTAGCCAATTCTTCAAAGGTATGAGGTTTGATTCCCTTGAGAATATAGAGAAGGCCCCAATGCATGCCTTGGATGCACATTTCGATTGCTGAAGTTTCTGACAATCGATCTCGCGAATTAAGAGCAAGATTCCTCCACCGGTCAATGTAATCGATCACCGATTCTTCCTTGCGTTGTTTAACTGCAGCCAACTCCACCATGCTGACAGTACGGCGAGTGCTATAGAAGCGAGTGAGAAATTCTCGTTCTAAAGCCTCCCAACTGTCGATTGATGCGGGCAAAAGATCGACGTACCAATCGAATGCATTCCCCTTTAGGGAGCGCACGAATTGCTTCACCATCAAGTCGCCATAAGTGCCAGCATTGTTGCAGGTTTCGATGAAATGGGCAATGTGTTGTTTTGGATTGCCCTTCCCATCAAAATGCTGAAATTTTGGTGGTTGGTATCCCGATGGAAAGCGGAGCTGCTGGATACGTTGAGTGTACGGCTTTGAATATCCTGCTGAAGATTGGACATATCCACCATTTTGAGTGCGGACCATGTCTGCCACTAATGACTGTAATTGTTGTACAGTCATAGCCGGAGCAACTGAAGCTTGAGACGCCGCGAGAACTGTCGTTGGAGGAATGACCATCGATTGCTCAATGGGCAAAGTTGATGCAGGGACAGCATTTGGTGACACAGGTACCTGATTTGAGACGCCGGTATCATCCTTCGAGCCCGATTTTTGGAGAAGAATACTAATTTGACGGTCCTTCTCCATCATCATCTGAGCCATCTGCGCCATGGATTGATTGAGCTGCTTAATTTGCTCCTCGAGTTTGGACATCGAGGGATGGTTGTGAGTGCGCCTTGCCCCTGGCGTGGGCCCATCGGATCTGGCGTTGGCGTCGTCATCGGAGATGTAATTACGACGAATTACAGTCTCCACTTCATCTTCGGTACGCGATACTCGAACATGAGCACCAAGATCATTTGAATCGTCATGCACCTCCTGTGCTGTTGCATTATTGGCATTCTTCATCGTACCTTCGTCTTCCATTTCTGGAACGAGGGTTGATGTCGTAGCTCTAGCTCGCCTAGTGTAGACGCGCATGCCAGGAGTGGTGACTGGTATTGCATCGTGCGCCTCCTGGAAAAGATTTTCCAAGCCTCCTTGTTGAAGTGAAGTAGGGTCAACAAGAGGCGTTTCGCTTGCAGGAATGGCATTGGTGTTGGCTTCGGCCATGGTTGTACTTCGAACGCCTTAGAAGAAGGAAGTTCGAGCTTGACGGAAATGAGGGATGAGAGGAGATGATGTCCCACCGGGCGTGCCAAAAATCTGTAGCGAACAAAAATGTCCCTTACAAATTTTAAAGATGATGATATGCTCGGAGAGCAAATCAATACATAAAAAGGTGACGTGGGTACAACTCGATCTTTTAATCCTCTGATCCTCGGTCTCCTTTGAAGAGTGTCTCGAGAATTACAACTTCAGAGATTTTTACAAGTTTGTGAAAATTTAAAAGGAAGATGAAGAGGCTTGCGGTGCGTGATCCTTCGGGCCTTTTGAGTTTGAGCCTTGTTGTTTAGGACCAGCGGTGCTTTGTTCTTCACCCTTCTTGGATTTTTTGAACTTGTGATTTGATTTGAAGCCGCTTTTTCTTGATCTTCCCTTCTCTGGACTTTCTCCTTCGTGAACAAAGTGAAGATATTCTTCAAAAGAAGGTGGAATCGAGGGAGAGTTAGTATTTCTCTCCCTTGGATTTTCTCCACACTTTTCTTTAAGAAGAAGGTGGAATCGAGGGAGAGTTAGTATTTCTCTCCCTTGGATTTTCTCCACACTTTTCTTTTTCTTCTTCTTTGGCTTTCTTGACTTCTTCTTTTGGTGGGTTCTTCAAGAAGAAGGTGGAATCGATAGAGAGTTTGTATATCTCTCCCTTGGATTTTTTTCCACACTTCTTCTTCTTCTTGCTTTGGCTTTTTTCCTTCTCTCCCTTAGGCTTTTTTTTTTCTTGCCTTTCTTTCTCCCTTTTTTTTTTCTCTCTCCCCCTCCCTCCTATTTATAGAGGAAGGGAGGGGTGGTTATAAAAGGTAATGGGTAGTTTTAGGGGTGTGGGTAGTTAGGAAAATTTTTTTTGTTGACTTTTTCTTTATTTATTTATTGATTTGATTTGATTTGATTTTAATTAATTTTGACTAATTCCTTTTCTTTTCTTTTCTTTCTTTTTTTTTTTTTTTTTTTTTAATTTGGCCCTGCCTTGGCAGGGCCGAACTGGTCCCTGCCAAGGCAGGGCCAAATTTGGGCCCTGCCCTGGCAGGGCTCAGTGGGCCGGCCCAGCAAGCCCGTTTTGGCCTAGCCCCTTTTTTTTTTTTTGTCTACAAATTGCCCCCTCAAGGATGGATAAAAGAGTTCAATGATGAATTTTGTCATCCTTGATTAATTAATTAATTAATTAATTTTTATTTTATTTTTAATTCAAACTTGATTTCATTTAGATAGGGATGACATAACTATTAAGTATGTTATGATGTTAAAATTTTAAATTTAAATTTTAAATTTTGAATTTTGAATTTGATTTTATTTAGATATAGATGGCACAACTAAAATGTTTGTTGTGATACTCAATATTTCAAGTTTAAATTTTATCTGTTTAGATATATATAAAAACTTATGGAAAAAGTGGCTATAAATAGGAGTTACTCTCTTTCACAAAACAATTAAATTAAATTAAAAGAGATAGAGAAGAAAGAGTCAATTTCCTCAACAAAACCATCTTGAAGCCATTAGAGGTTAGTATATGTGAATATAGGAATTTTTTTTATTTGATTTGATTTGTTTACTTCAAAGATAGCATGATGCAAACATAGATAATTCATGAATTTATGTTTTTCGTTCATACTAAAGAGTATATGCATATTTATTTATTTATTTTATTATTATTATTATTATTACTATTATTATTATTTTAAAAAATAAAAAAAAATTTATTATTATTAAAATCTTTGAATAAATGCATGGCAGCAATCTTTGGATGAATGCATGAAGATCAACGTGGATCTTCATGTGTGGTTTACTACCATCAAATTATTTTTTTTTTTTTAAAGAATCTCGGTGATTTATACACATCATAAGATAAATCTCAAAATGAATTAAATGATATCAAATCTGATTTTATGAGTTAGTATTTCTCTCCCTTAGATTTTCTCCACTCTTTTCTTTTTCTTCTTCTTTGGCTTTCTTGACTTCTCCTTCTTTTGGTGGGTTCTTCAAGAAGAAGGTGGAATCGAGGGAGAGTTTGTATATCTCTCCCTTGGATTTTTTTCCTACACTTCTTCTTCTTCTTCTTGCTTTGGCTTTCTTCCTTCTCTCCCTTAGGCTTTTTTTTGTTCTTGCCTTTCTTCCTCCTTTTTTTTTTCTCTCCCCCCCCTCCCTCCTATTTATAGAGGAAGGGAGGGGTGGTTATAAAAGGTAATGGGTAGTTTTAGGGGGTATGGGTAGTTAGGAAATTTTTTTTGACTAATTCCTTTTCTTTCCTTTTCTTTTCTCTTTTTTTTTTTTCTTTTTTTTAATTTGGCCCTGCCTTGGCAGGGCCGAACTGGGCCCTGCCCTGGCAGGGCTCAGTGAGCCGGCCCAGCAGACCCGTTTTGGCCAAGCCCCTTTTTTTTTTTTCTTTTTTTTCTTTTTTTTTTTTTCTTTTTTTTTTGTCTCTACACCGACATTACAATTAATATCAATATATCATTGTGCATGGGCTTTCTTGAGAAAACGATCGAGAGAAGAAAAAATGCTTGTATAAAAATAAGTATTGTTTACCATGAAGTATGAATCATGCTCTAATATAATTAAATCCGTGCATTGAAAATTGTGGGATATGATGAGAATATTGACAGTTGTGAGAGTAAATCACGACAAAGGAGTATACATTTAAAAAATCCTTAAAAGGAAAAAGAAATGATCAACAAACAAATCTTTTGTGGATCGGAGTGGACATATTATTGAGGCTCATTTATTTAAGCAACCACTTATGACACTAACTGCCTTGTTGTGACTTCATAAGAACCACATTATCCATGATTCATGTTTGGATTATATCATCTAAGTTAAAAGGACAATGTTATCGACAACCTTATATACAAACAATCACACATATTTTAATTTGTTAAAAATAATTAATCTTATCTAATGAGATATATGTTTTGAAGAAAATACATACAACTCTATTTTAAATGGAACGAATCTAATTTTAATAAGTATATAAAAATTAGCAAGGTATATATATACCTTATCTAATGAGGTATATGTATACTTCGATCAGTGAATGGTTAACGAAGTATATGAGACTGTATTTAGAACTATAAAAAAATGCTGTGTATAAGTGTTTCCTGTGCATAACTAGCTAGGTCTAAAATTCTAATTAATTAGAATGATAAAATAATTTAATGTCACATCAAAAGAAGTTGAGTTATTTAATAGCTTACAGTATGTTGGGTTTAGGTCTTCTGTTTTAAGGACTCAACACTAACAAAGAACTGCGGACAAAGGAGAATCCTTAAAATTGCTATATCAGAAGAAAAAAAATGAAATTAATTAATAAATTACATTGTTGGGTGAAGTCTTATATATTCCAATGACTCGACACAAATTCTGTATCCAAAAGGGGCAGGGCTGCACGCAAATGAGAATAGGACACTCTCACTGGTAACAAGTGACAACTTAATGCTGTATCAAGAAAGAAAAAAAAATTAATAGCTTACACAGTTACACTGTTAATCTGATGTCATGTTTTCCAATGACTCAACGCTAAGGAAGAAATAAACACTAGGAATAACTAATTGATTAATAACGTTCAGAATTTTTCTGATTGTTCGAGTATATCATAACATGATTGTTAAACGGGCCTTTTTTTAATGTTAATTTATTCTATTAAAGTAGAATTCTGCCAAGCATGAATCCTGTTTTAAAAACCGTTGGTTAAACCAGTTAACCTTTCATTTATTTTAAATTCTTGTTCGATTTACCATCAAAACCCAATAATATAAAAAAATAGATAAAACCTAATCAACCCACCGGTTGAACGAACACTTTTTGATAACCGTTTGACTAAGCTGATTAGTTTTTTATTTATAAAAATTATAATTAATTATTTGTTAAAACATAATATTTAATAAAAAATTATATTTTAATCATATAATAAAATCATATAATGATGTTATATACAACCTTAAAAAGTTTTAAAATTAAGCATGGATAAATTATGCAAAGATTTAATAAAATATTTCATATTTTTATAAGTTTATTTATTTAATAATAATAATTGATATATTTATTAAGTCATGATGATAACACAGTTCAAATTAAACTGATCCGGTTGATCCAATAAACCTTAGTCCATTCTCTTTTCCAACTGAATATACGGTCGGATTTTTAAAACATGGAGTGTCAAACGAGTTACCATACTTGATTACATCATTCATGTCACATTCACCTAATAATATACTAACATATTTTGCTCCCAAGGGATCACTGATGAATTTATTTAGAGCCTATATATTTCCTGTTAGGATAATATATTAAATACATGACCATCAAAATTACATGATACCTTTATACAAATTTATACATTTGGATAATTACACTTTAATTAGAGTCGTGAGTTTGTTATACATTCTTCGCTATCAAATAATTTTGATAATAGCATTGAAAAATTGGAAACTTAATTTTTGCTCAAAAAGTGATTGGTGGCTACTTTTGAAAGTTAAAAGTTTATGAGTAACATTTAACAAAATATAAATTGGTATTTTAAAATATTGTTTTTATTTCCAAAAACCCAATAACATGTTCCTTTATTTAAAATGTTAAATCTACCCAAACAGAAACTTGGGCTTATCATTCAATCCCCTGGTCAACAGAAATATTTGATTATCCCTACTTTTATTTCAACCATTCCCGGCCCGCTCATACATATTTACTATCAATTTTTATGTTTCTTTTCTTTTCTATTTCTACTATATGTATATTATTTACCAGTGTTTTTACGTGACTGACCATGTGGGTTGAATTGTGCACCATTTTTCTTTTTTTTTTTTTTTTTTTTTTTGTTAAGGGTGCAACTCAAACAGGGTTGAGTTAGGTTGTTATAGTTTCAAATTTGAATTATAAAATAAATTCTAGAAAAATTAATTACAGGTCCCTCAGCGTATCCTCATATTAATTTTAAGTAACTTTTCTACTTATGTCTAGATCCTTCCATCCATTCTATATTAACTCCAGTCACTTTTCTTCCATTTTTACCCCAAACCTTTTTCTTTCTTTTTTTTTTCTTTTTTTTTTTTGTCTCTCTTCCATCAACTCTCACAGGCGCTGGCCCTCCCTCTCTCCCACACCTTTCCATTGCCTCTTCTCCTTTTTTACTCTCTAACGACCCACATTAGTGCACATAAATTACTAACAGTGTACACATACACATATAATAGTGTGCACAGAATGATAACAATGTACACAGAATGTAACAATATACACAAAATAGTTATATCTGCGGTTGATTAACATTGTACATACATTACATAACAGTATACGGACTGTTTAAATAGGGTAAAATGGGAAAAATTAACGGCGGTTACCCCTCCCATTGTGACAAGAACCCACACATAATAGGAATTAATACCTAGGAACCTATTGTTAAATGAAAAAGTTGCAGGGACTTAAAATTAATACAACAGTATACTGAGAAACCTGTAATAAAAATTTTTCTTTAATTTTTACGTCTATGTAAACTATGTTATTTAGTTATCAATCCCTCCCTTTTTCACATTTATTTTTCAGTATCCAACTTTAAATGCCTATTTCATTATTAATCTTTGTGCCAGACATCAATTTGAATACCATTAATTTGTGAAATAGGATTTTTCTTTTTGAGTCCCTATAATATAAAATGCCTCAACCATGAATTTTCTAGCCAATTTTTTTTCTTTCACAGGTTCACATATGAAGCATGGATACAGCACAGGATGAAATGAAATTATGACATTAAATCAACCCGGAATGTATATTGAGCTGCAGGTTTCATTGGATCCTGCATACATGCATTGGAGATTAGAATGTGGACCACTTAAAGTGCTTATGCAGTCTTCATGCTACCACGATCATTTGTTGAGCTCAATGTGCAGATATCTGAAAGATAATGAACAACTAATCCTTCAAGCACAACAGCACAAACCCACGAAGGTGGTAATTCAAGTACTTTATACCACATGCATGACCTGCTCATTTTTTAAACTCGGAATCTCTTTAGAATTTAACATTTGATCTTATAATCCAATCCAAGGAAGCATCCACACGTAGGCACACACACACAGATGCACGCACACAGGCCGATCAAAGAAACAAGTAATTCCATTACTAAAGATCCATCAATCTTGGATTCAGGAGGAGCTCAACTAGGAAGCAGAGAACTCTAATGCACCTTGCCCAGTAATAACTTCTGCTTGACAGCCTTCTAGCTGATAGACAAATGATAACCTATATTATTCCTCCACAAGGGAATATGCTAATTCTTCAATGTAAATAGGTGGCGGAGAAAACAAGTTTCATGAGTGATAGAGAATGCTGTAGAACATTCAAATGTCACAGGTAAAATCCAAATATAATATATAGCAAAGAAAGTATGGTAGTTGCCCATGAAAGACAACGCCCCAAGAAATCAAAAGGTCAACACAATGCAGATACATCAACGAGGTAGTTTTGAAAATTCTCAAACAACATATTATAGAGAAGTGCACCCAAACCCAGATTTGATCGAAAACCTTCACTTCTCACTCCCTCCTGTGCCGGTCTCCATCCTTGTGGTCATGGTAGTCTCTGTCAGCCCTTGCACACAACTCATCATATCTTCTCATCTTGACACCATCATCCCTATCAGCTTCCTTAAACTTGCCTCTGCTATCACGCACTTCAATGTTATAGTGGTCTTTATTTCTGATTTCTTCTACCCCGTCATATTCTTCCCTCCCCTGCTGTGACCTGCTTTTGTAATCCCTAGTGACAAGTGACAACATGGCTTTTGCTTCCATCATGATCTTCCTCATTGAATTCCTTGAAATTACGTTTATCACCCACCTTGCTTGAACTCCCGTAATAGTCTTGCCTGTCCTCCCTCCTGCTGAAATCCCCACGTCCACTAGGATAATCTCCAGTCCTCCCTCTATTTCTGCTTGACCCTCTTCTCTCTTCCGATCTCTTCTGCTACGATAATCCCTACAATAAGAATCACGTTCAACCCGGTCCTCTCCTATCCTTCCTCTCTCCTCCTCAGTTACATCCAATTTTCTTGACCACTTCTCTTGAATATCATGGCAATCATCATCATCAAGCTTCCGCTTTGACCTCATTCCTTTCACATAGTCTGTGTCCTTCATGTCCTGCTTTGAGTCAAATGCACGTGTCCTTCTCATTCCATATGATGTCTCTGTGCCTCTATTGTCATCACAGAATTGATTACCTGCTCTCTCTTTCCTAGCATCACCTCTTTCACCTGTTTTTTTAGCATGCCCTAGCTCCAAAGCAGATCCATGTTGTTTCTTTCCAGCCTCCATGTAGCTTTCGTTCTCCCTCCTGTCCTCACCCACCTTTCTCCCAGATATTAGCTCATGCCTCTAGTCAATGCTGCAGACAGACTGGGCTTCGCTGCTGCTATCATCTGAACTATCACTCCTGCTACTGCTACCATCACTTGGATCTGTCAGCATTTTGGATTTAGCATGCCTCCCAGTTCTCTTTTTCAAGCTATTTTTAATATCACTGCCTTCACTGTCTTCCTCGTCAGAATCATGCCACACCATATGTTTTTTGCTTCTACCAACCTTCGCCACATTTTTCCCTGATCCATCAAAATCATGAACTTTCTGTTCGCTTTTCTTGCAACTTCTGCCATGTTTTCTGTTACTATCAAAGTCATCCAACTCATGCCTTTTTTGTTTTTTAATTCCAGGTTTTTCCCTTTCCTTCCTTCTAGATTTACTGCCCACATGTGCATCATATTCATTCTCAGAACCGTCAGAATTCTGGGCTTTTCTGCTTCTCTGCTTCCCATTGGACTTTTTGTAGTGCAGTGTCATATATGAATCAGAACTATCATCAGAACTATGTCTCTGGTGCTTGTTAGTTTTCCCCACAGAATCAGTACTGTCAGTATCTGAATCTTCACCATCATAATGTTTTCTGCCACCCTTCATCATCTTTTTAGAGGGTTTTGAACGGCTTTTCTTGCAGCCACTGAAATCAAAATCATCGGATTCAGATTTGCGCCCACTCCTCTTTCCATGACCTTTCCTTCTATTGTCTTGCTTATCAAGGAATTCAGTCCTCTTCCCTTCATCCTTTACACTTGCATGCTTGCTTAGGTCCTTTGGTGTATGTTTCTTGTCTTTAGATCCTCCTCTTTCACTATTCCTTACATCCTAACCAATGCAATCTTTCTCTTGTTCTCTTTGAATTTTTTTATTACCATTTTCTTGTCCTGTGCTCAGTTTCTCAACATCAATTTCTTCTGAATCTGAATCAATCACTTTACTCGGTTCCTTTTCCTCTGTAATCCCCAGCCCTGATGGCTCATCAACTCTCGAAATCCGAAGTGCATCTCTTAAAGTTTCCAGCTGCTTTTCTTTCCTTGCAATGATTTGATGCGTTTGTGTTTCAGATACTCTGAAAGAAAAACAAGTCCCATTAAACAACAGAAAACATTGATTAACTTTTCTCCTTGATTTTAAGCAATATCAATTAAAAAAAACGTGTACAAATTCCAAACATTGACACTCATCCATTACCAAAAAGTGGGTGTATGGGCGTTGGAAGCACTAAGCACAAGTAAATGCAATTTCTTCAACACTTCTAAGATCAGTAAAAGACCCTTCCAATTTAAAACATCAAACATCAAAGATTTATATATTAAAATTAAATCATGAGAGGCATGCTAGCAGCAGTCTCAGTGATAAAGATAGCAATCCATGACACTATCCATAAGAAAATGAAAAGGATTTACTGATATTCTTTCTTTTTCAAACCTAGAAAAATTATTTTTGTTTTTCAGAAGTACTACAGTTAATTATACAAGGAGTGGCCTGCATCCCACCAATATTGGTTACAGTACATCCACTATAGAGCTGAACAAAAACACAACCACCCGTATAAGATATTAAGAATGAGAACCTTTTTTTTTTCTTTTTGAATAATATATAAGACCAAATTTATTCATATAGAAACCCACTAACATAAGAAGACAAGGGATCTCAATACAAAATTGAACTTAAAGAATTTCAATTTAGAACAGGAAGGCCAAGGAAGAGCCCTCCACACCCACAAAGGATCCACGATGGTAACCTCCCAAACCAAAGATTACCCATAATCGAGGAAGGAGGATCAACTTCAAAATCATTTCCACCCAATTTCTAAGCATATACGAAATCATCATCCACGTGTTCTCCAAATAAAATCTCTTTTTTTGAAAAACACATCCATTGCAGGTTAGCCAAATGCACCAACATACTATATGGGGAACCAACTATTGGAATTTCACGAGAGAACTTCGGACTCCCGCATGGGGAACCAACCAGTGGGGAAACATGTTTTTTTCCTTACTAAACAAAAGAACATAGTTTTTGGTGCAATGTGGGGTCAGCCAAGAGGTGTGGGGAAAATTGGTCTTTTATTGGGGTAGGATGAACACTTTCACTCCTCTCCAGGGAATGTATGGAATTTCTTCCACAAATTCAGCAAGAAACATGACAAGACCATGAAGGAAAGATTTACATGATTGATCTCCCATGTTGCATGTTGGAGCACGAATTGAATCACTTGTTGGTAGTATTCGGCTTTCAAGGAACAACAAAAATATTATTAAAGTTTGATTAGAACTATTTCGGGTGGCATCTAAATTTTATTATGGGGCAATTGTTTATTTTGATTTGTAACCCACAAAACACTCAAAAAGTATCATCTAATATACCTAGATACATGAGTGATCCTTCTGGTGTTCTATGAGAAACCAGAGCTTATGTATGCAAAATGAAAGTAGCCCATCCCATACTACACGAAAATTCCAAGTCAACCAAAAAGATGTGGTTCATTCTTTTTCTTTTTTTGCTAACTAAAATTTTTTTAGCATCTCCAAAAGTACTTATATATGGTTACACTCAAAGCTCGAACTCATAATTCCAGATAATCTTCATGTTTATCTTCTTGGATGTTGATATTAGTGAAGCATTTGGTTTAACATCTACAACCCCTATTGTCAGGGGGAGACCATGTTGGAAAAATGGGCTATTATCAGACAAAAATAGAAAGATTATAAAGACAGGGATTAGAAGAGCCTGGTATGGAGTCACGTACGTGGTAACGCTGTCTTCAGAACAGAACATGCCCCGTCAATCGCACAGGGTTCTCGACGATCTGTTCCCAAGATAAAACCACCCAACCCTCGCTGTTCTCTTCTTGGTGCAAGGAGAAAGAGAAGTCGAACCGGTCGCAGACTTGATCGCCCAAAAGAACAAAAAGGAAAAATAAGAACTCTGTTTGTGAGGAGGATTTCTGGTGTAACACTTAGTTTTTTCACTTCATATGAATCTCTGTGAATGCGGCCTTTTTATAGGCACAGAGATTCGACCGTTAGAGGTGTAACGTTAACAATAATTACACACGTCATTTATGGTAAGCGTTTCGGTTACCATATTTATTTCCAACGTTGAAAATTCAAACGTTGTCAGCCGTTACGAAAAACAAAAACGTTTATCCCATTAATTTTTTAATCTTTATTTGGAAACTAATTAATACATTTTTTAAGGAAATGTATTAATTTTCAAACAATCCCCCACAAGATTAAATAATTTTATTATAAAGAAAATAAAAAATAAATTTGGGCGATACAATACTGTGCATTCGGTGAGGTAGCTTAGGGCTTTGAACCTCACTTAGTGTTAACCAACTTCCATTTGAAGGGACGTAGTGAACTAGGTCTTGAACTAGACCCTTTTGATCAAACTTTAGTAAGTTACACAACACAGTATAAGCACTAGACCAGGTTCTTTATCGGTGTGCGTATTACGGCCGTTACACTTATCTTGTTTCATGAGTGCTTTAGAGATCAGCCCCTGTTCTCATAGATCGCGGCCCCACAATCACACTCACATAGTAGAATTCTCAAAGGGTGCACTGTGCGGTGCTACACCCTACCTTAGAGGCCTTGAATTCATTCAGAGTGATTGCTCTTCCTATACCAACACAGTTAAAAGTACTAGCACCATAGGGATGTTCTTTAAATAAAACATTGAAGTTCATTTTTATTTCAGTACTTAACATAGATACACGTCAGTTTGCTTTTCCCTTTGAACCTTTCCTCATGGGATCTCCATTTGGATAGATAGGGTGTCCACTGTGGTACTACATTATGGGCTTTAAACTCATCCCCCTCGATGTAGAAAAGACTAGCCTCCTCGCTAGACCTCTAGTAAGTGGATATGCAATATTGTTCACTAACTTGATGAAATCAAGTGAGATTACACCATGTTGTATGAGATCCCATTAAGAGTATAAACTCACAGTATCCTATTCCTCTAAATGAAAAAATTAACCAAACTACTCGCTAGTACAATTCTTTTTTTAAGTTATAAGTGAATTTATTCACAACCCCCACAATTCATAATATAACATGCTTTATGAAATGCAATATTCACTAATGAATATATAATTATAATATACATCCAGCCCTTTTTAATACTCATAATTTCTCGACTTGATTAACATGCTATAAGATGAAAACATAATGCTCATTTATTTCATATATTCAAATATGTCCCCCACATATTATTTCATGAATATATTCATCAAATTCTCAATTTCAAATAATAATGAAACAAATATCTCTAATAAAAAATGAGCATATATATAGCAACAATTTTATATGCTAAGTTTACTCCACAAATGACAGAATTTAAATTCTCATAACTTAGTCACATTTATAACCCCCACATTAATATGAATTCACAAATTATTACATGAAAAAATGCATGGCATTTTTAATTAGGAGGTAATCATGAAATAAATCTCTACTCATAAATTATCATTATTTTCAAATGAATAAAAACATAAATGTAATACATTTACACTTCATTTCAGTTTTCTCTACCCATCACATGCTTTTAATTCCCATAACTTGGTCATAATTCAGCACATAAATATATGAATTACACATAACCATCATACTGTCATGAATATATAAAATATGTTATTTGACCAAAGTTATTAGCATATGATCATGATTACCATACCGGAATAAATGTATGCAATATGTAATCAAAAGGTTTGCACATACCTTACATAAACGGATCATATGTCATGCTTCTCCTTGTAGAAAATCTAAAATATAATATTCAATAAAATATGGAAGCAATATAATATACATGCCATATGCATTGAAATATGAAAAGTCCCAGTATAAGATAATATTCTCCCTTGAATTGATAATCAGAATATATGATATCTGATTATCTGTAGAAGAATATGTAGACCATTTGCTTCAAATATGAAAGAATCCAGAATGCCAATAAGTCCAGAATAATAATAATTCCATATATAATATTCCGATTGCATATGATGAGTGATATAATCCTGGCCTTGAAATATATCATTGAAGTATATTGAGATTTTCAAAAGAATGATCATAAAAAAATATCAGAGGAAAATTCCAATAGCCTCATATAACATATATTGTTGCCCTTGAAAATTTGATATAGTCTTTCTCAGAGATCTGACTGCATTCTATATATCCATGTTCTTTCACCTCATCGTTAGAATGTAATAAAAAATCAGGCTATGATCACAAATTAAACCATTATTACAGACACAAAATAATAATAATTTAATTTAATTTAACCACGATGGAAAGAACAAGAATAATAATAATGATCATACATAAGCACATAAAAACGTAAATCACATTAACCATAGTTCATTATAAATGTTACAAAAATGTTTGAAAATGCAGCACATTATTTTAAGGACCCCATAATGATTGCAATTTATTAATGCAGATGTTTCATGTAACTCAATAAAAATGCACATAAATATATAACAACATACTCGTTATTATTTAAACGTTCTAAAACTAAACATTTAAATACATGCAATCATTATATATATATATATATAAATAAATAAACCAAAAACAATTAGATATGTTATACACAGAGGATCTCTCTCTTTTTAAATGTTATCCCAGGATAATATATAAATATTTGATACAACTAGTAGAATGGAAAAAAAGATCTACCAGCAATCAAACCAATTACTGATCAACTAAATCTACCAAAAATTCTAATACACTTAGAATTCCACAAGTAGCCATGCAAACGCATAAATTAATTTCATGCATCTAAAATTAGATATGCCTTGGGTGGTCAGCTGCATCGAGTAAAGGTTAAGTGAGGCAATTTCCTCAAGAGATAGGCTCGGTTCATAAAGAATACGAAGACCCAATATCTAGAACATTATATTATATCATGACTCATGTAAAATCATCTGGACATATAAAATGTAATGATAAAATACATCAAAAATATTTAAAAACCTCTGTATTGCATGCAATCATTTACAATTATTTTAAAAGCATAACAGCTGCTTTAATTTACATGGGAGGCCAGCTCAATTGGAATATTTTTTTATGTATCAATGAATCACAATAATGCACAAATTAAATGCAATTAATGCAATTAATAATAAAATAATACATATAAAATCCTTGATAAAGGACAATAAAGAGATGCTGCTTTATCACCAATGTCGACCCGAAAGAGAATTATAATCTGAATACTGATGGTCATATGGAAGCACACATAATGCACTCATTATTATTTGAACAGTCAAATATGGTAACTTATTAAAGCATATTAATTACCATATTTAAATAAATCGTTAAAAGCCATGGAAGAAAATTAAGGCTGATAATAGATTATTCTGTTATGAAATTGTTGGAAATATGAGCTTTTATCAGGCAAAAATAGAAAGATTATGAAGACAGGGATTAGAAGAGCCTGGTATGGAGTCACGTGGTAACGCTGTTTTCATAATAGAATATGCCCCCTCAATCTCACAAGGTTCTCGACGATCTGTTCCCAAGATAAAACCACCCAGCCCTCGTTGTTCTCTTCTTGGTTCAAGAAGGAAGAGAAGTCGAACCGGTCGCAGACTTGATTGCCCAAAAGAACAAAAAGGAAAAATAAGAACTCTCTTTGTGTGGAGGATTTCATGTGTAACACTTAGTTTTTTTGCTTCATATGAATCCATGTGAATGCGGCCTTTTTATAGGCACAGAGATTCGATCGTTAGAGGTGTAACGTTAACAATAATTACACACGTCATTTATGGTAAGCGTTTCGGTTATCATATTTATTTCCAACGTTTAAAATTTAAACATTGTCAGCCGTTACGAAAAATAAAAACGTTTTATCCCATTAAATTTTTAATCTTTATTTAGAAACTAATTAATACATTTTTAAAAGAAATGTATTAATTTTCCAACAAACCAGAACACAACATCAGATTAATATCGACCAAGAGGCATGAGTTTGCCTCAGATATAAGGAGCGAATATAAGCTTAGGCCTCAGATATAAAATAATAAGATATTGTAAAATGATGGAATCTCGTAAATTGATTCATGGTAAAATAATTCAAACGGGGCCTCAATTTATAAGGGGGTAGTCAATTAGGATTTTCATGGATAAAATATCCATGTACATGGATTTGTAAATCTTGTGTTTTTCAATCAGGACTTTGGTTCGTGGACAAAAAGTCCAGTGTTATTCAATTAAGACATTATTTTATTGACAAAAAGTCTAGTGTTATTCGATTGAGACATTATTTTATTGACAAAAAGTCTAGTGTTATTCGATTGAGACATTATTTCATGTACAAAAAGTCCATCGTTATTCAATTAAGACATTATTTCGTGGACATAAAGTCCAGCGTTATTCGATTGAGACATTATTTCGTGGATATAAAGTCCAATGTTATTCAATTGAGACATTATATCGTGGACAAAAAGCCAAGCGTTATTCGATTGAGACTCCTCATAGTAGACATTTTGTCATGTGCTATTCAATTTAAGCAGGATTTGTGAAAACTTTCATAAGTGATGGATTCTTGTGAACTTTTGTAAACTTTAGAGAGATAAATATAAAAAAAAAAAGTCATTTCAAAATCCCACCTAAATGGGTGGGATTCTTATGGACTTTTATTCCAACATTGTGAATATTTCTTCTTTTTTTCTTTTAATAAATCTACTTTATGATTTTTATCCCATGCCTTTCATATTTTTTATTCACATTTTTTTTTATTTATATCATTTTTTTATGAATGTCCATATGTATGAAATATTCTTATCACCTCATATGTTTGATGAATATATGAGAATGGTAGATTATATTATATAATATATGCTTAGATCATCCACAATTATTTTTAAAAATATACATTTATCATATATTTGATTATATGTATAATGTTTGATTTGATTTTCCTTGAAGATGTTTCTATTATTGTACAATATAGATGCATATATATATATATATTTTTATAATGTTTAAACATATATAAAAATAAAAAGATATATTTAGGCATATATACAAATATGAGAAATGCTGATTGCTTTTATTTCATTTTTTATTTAAAGTAATATAATGACTACTTTTATTTTATTTTATTTTAAGTAATATAATTTATGATTTTATTTCATTATATTTGAAGAGATGTAATATATGATTTTTATATAATATGTATATTTTCTTATTTTATTGTCTTTCTAATTAAAAACTCATCCATCCCCTCCATAAAAGCTTATGAATTTTTCTCTCTATAACAGAAAAAAAAAAGTTTGCTCATTGTAGATTTTTCTCAGTAGAAGGTATTTTTTTTCTCTTTTCTTATTTTATTAGATTGATTGTTTTTAATGAAGAAGAATTTTTTATGAATGTGAATATGTATGAAATATTGATATCTACTCATATGTTTTAACGAATATCTAAAGAATCATAGAAATCCACATGTGAAAAGAGTCAATCTTTGAAAGTCTGTAAAAGTCTCTGAAAGTCCATAAGAGTGATTTCTGAAAGTCTACAAATGTCTGTTAAAGTCTGTGAAAGTCCATGAGAGTTAATATGTGAAAGTCCATGTGAAAGTCCATGAGACTCAGTCTGTGAAAGTCTGCAAATGTCTGTGAAAGTCTATGAAAGAGTCAATCTGTAAAAGTTTGCAAAAGTCTGTGTAAGTCCATGAGAGTCAATTTGTGAAAGTCTGCAAAAGTCTATCAAAGTCTGAAAAGTCTACAAAAGTCCATCACTTAAATAACGTCCACAAGAATCTATTAAAGTCCGTATCGACCACCCCCCTTTACTCCACCGATAACATCCATATTAGGGGGGGGGGGGGTAGTCGATACGGACTTTGATGGATTTCTGTGGACATTATTTAAGTGATGGACTTTTGTAGACTTTTCAGACTTTCACAGACTTTCGTAGACTTTCACAAGCTTTCACATATTGACTCTCATGTACTTTCACAGACTTTCACAGATTGACTCTC
The DNA here is from genome assembly GCA_030737835.1 of Acorus gramineus. NCBI lineage: Eukaryota > Viridiplantae > Streptophyta > Magnoliopsida > Acorales > Acoraceae > Acorus > Acorus gramineus. The sequence continues at coordinate 5,619,453 of CM060856.1, read as the reverse complement.
ATAGACTTTCACAGACTTTCACAAACATTTGCAGACTTTCATAAATCACTCTCATGGACTTTCACAGACTTTTAGAGATTTTCGGAGATTGACTCTTTTCACATGTGGATTTCTATTAATAAACACAATAATGTTTTTGAAATTTTAAAATAACAAATAAAGAATTCAAATATTCAAATTCAACATGAATTATTGATACCCAACATAAAATGTAATTTAATATAGTAAATATCAATTTTCACATATCTGAAATGTATATTGCTAGAATGTCATGATAAAGACACTATTTTTAATTAGATAATATTACATTAGTTCACCATGAATATTGATGTCATGGTCATCCTACATTCGTTTAGCTATATTTAATCGCTAATTATTGGCATCTGGACGTTGTTGCTCTTGAGTTTAAACTTCCGGAGGGTCTTCATTGTCCTTTCGTTGTTGCTCATTAGTTAGAACATTTTAAAAATATATATATATGCATCTATATTATACAATAATAGAAACATCTTCAAGAAAAATCAAATCAAACATTATACGTATAATCAAATATATGATAAATCTATATTTTAGAAAATAATTGTGGATAATCTAGGTATCTATTATGTAAAAAAGTCTACCATTCTCATATATTCATCAAACATATGAGGTGATAGGAATATTTCATACATATGGACATTCATAAAAAAGATGATAAATAAAGAAAAAAATGTGAATAAAAATATGAAAGACATGGATAAAAATCATAAAAGAGATTTGTTAAAAGAAAAAAAAAAGAAATATTCACAATGTTGGAATAAAAGTCCATGAGAATCCCACCCATTTGGGTGGGATTTTGAAATGACTTTTTCCTTTATATTTCTCTCTCAAAAGTCCACAAGAATCCATCACTTATGAAAGTCTTCACAAATCCTGTTTAAATTGAATAACACATGATAAAATATCTATTATGAGAAGTCTCAATCGAATAACAATGGATTTTTTTGTCCACGAAATAATGTCTCAATTGAATAACACTGGACTTTATGTCCACGAAATAATGTCTCAATCGAATAACACTAGACTTTATGTCCACAAAATAATGTCTCAATCGAATAACGCTGGACTTTTTGTCCATGAAATAATGTCTCAATCGAATAACGCTGGACTTTTTGTCCATGAAATAATGTCTCAATCGAATAACGCTGGACTTTTTGTCTACAAAATAATATCTTAATTGTATAACAGTGAACTTTTGTTTATGAACCAAAGTCTTAATTAAAAAATATCAGATTTACAAATCCACGGACATGGATATTTTGTCCATGAAAATTCTAATCGACTACCCGTATAACATATTCACCGAAACAGAAATAACCAACTAGTGCTGCAAGGTTGTTCCATACAGTCAAGTATTTCATCAAAAAGAAATCAGATATTATCATATGACCACAAATTCACAAGATACACACATCACCAATCCCAATCACAAAAAAAAAGTTCTTTCAGAACAACATATCTACTATATGCATTGTTACCTTTTGTCGGATTTGTCCGCAACAGCAGAGACATCAGCTGCGTTGGACTCGGCCTCAAGGGATCTCTTCGCCTCCGAAAGCCTCTCGGCAACCTTGGAATCGGTGAAACCCAGATCAAGAAGAGTCTCCTCGAGGAGGAGGAGTTTGAGCTGGATCTTGCGTTTCCTGTCGTGCTCAAGGATCTCCTTGTTGGGCTTACTGGAGACACCGCCGGTGCCGTGATCGGCCTCCAACTCCCTCGTCTCCACGCGACCCGACTTGGGCCTCACGAAGAACTTGTTCGCCTGGATGTATCCATCGGTACCCGAACCCCTAAGGGTCTGCAAACCGATTCCGTTGTACATCCTCTCTCGCTCTCGCTCCCTACACTACTCGTTTGCTGGCGGCAACAGAAATCGCAGACCAAACCCTAGAAAGGATTAAAAGACGAGATACAAGGAAAAAGGGGAGGATCAGACGCCTTATCGGTGGATTAAATCCGCTGTTGGGTTTTAGGCCCCCAAACAACAAACAATGTCGGCATGGGGGTTTATATATTCCACTGCAGTGTATAAAAATTTAAGGGCAATTAACACTGTTTAAATGAATATTAATAAAAATGACACTGATCGGAGAATATTTATAAAAAATAGCACTGGTCAGCGCTGACCATTTTTTATTTTATTTTTACACTAGAGACGTCGTGTATATATATATAGCGTTTCCAGTGTGGAAAAAAAATGGTTAACGCTGACTCGTGCTATTTTTTGCAAATATTCCCAGACCAGTGCCATTTTTGCTAATATTCGTTTAAACGGTGCCATTTATGCTAATTGCCCAAAATTTAATTAAAATAACTTTTAATTTTTTTATGAAAAACTAGAACTCTCGTAAGGCCCTCGTGAGAGATACATGGTTTATGACACCATTGATCGCGGGTTTGCTCTGCGTTCTGATTCTCTGTTTGATAATGAGCACTAACATATTCGGTCTGCTTTACCGTCCATGAAGCATTGTAATAAAGTAATATATACTACATTATTATAGAGCATGGATTTTTATCATAATATATAATGTATTATTTTTTTAACTTAAAAAAAATACATTAATGTGGCTTAGTATATACTTTATTTCATATAATAGCATGCACTTCATTTTGAGAGTGTATGATTTTTTAAAAAAAATAAAAAACTTATGTGGACTGTAATTGGAGCTGTAATAGATGTTGGACGTATCATTTTCCTTTTGATAATAGCAATGAAAATTAGAAACTAGACCCGTTTGGATAGAAAATAGGTTTACGCTAGAATAGATAATTATACCAATATAGTTATAAAATAAGTCATTTTTTTGTTTGTTTGTGTTTTTCGGTTATTCTTAATGGAAAACATAATAACGGGTCATTGTTGTTTGATTAAATTTCGATAAGTTGTTGAATAAGATGTAGATAAGTGGTTATAAATTTTAATTGACATTTTTAGTGGACAAATAAATGAAAAAAAAATTAGTGTGGGACCCACTTATTACAATGGTTAGAAAAGATTAAATCCAAGGAACACATGAAATTGATAAACCCATTTATTCTCAGTTATTCCAGCATCCAAATACCACTTTATTCCCCACCCAAACATCAATTTTTTTTCCTATTCTTACTAATTCCCAGTTATTCCAACCACTATTCTCAAACAAAAAAATTGGCTAAAAGTAGTTGGTGGTTACCTTTTGAAAATTATAAAGATTATTGTTATAAAATAAAAGGGAAAGAGATAGAAACACAAAATAAACACGAGAGATTTGAACACAAGAGAAAGTATTGTTCTTCAGGAACTTCTCATTTCTTTTCCATCTCTTCTCATTGATATTTTTCATGTTACACAAGCCCTCTATTTATAGGGTCACAACCACAATGATAGAAAATCCAAAATACACACCAAGATAAATGCATACATAAATGCATGAATTACAATTTTAATATGGCACATACTACCAAGATGAATCTATTTATTGTATGGTCATCCATAAATATATGCATGTATCTTCAAATGCATATATTTACAACAATTATAACGATTGACAAAATATAAATTGGTATTTTAAAATATTGCTTTTTTTTTTAGATAAAAAAAACATGTTCCCTTATTTAAAATTTTAAATCCTCCCCATCAATAGAAACTTTGGCATATGATTCAATCCAAAGCAAGTGGGGACAAACTTTTTTTATTTTTAATTTAATATATACCCAAAATACTTAAACACCTTTATGAATCTTTAAAAATACATCAACTTCAAGTTAATCTTTGGACAAATAGGCGAATGTAGCTTTCTCAGCTTGGCCGTAAGGTCGGCCATAGAGAGTCCCTCTAATATCAAAAAACTTCAAGTGAGTCCACTGTCCACCAAATATTTTGTCAATCGTGTTCCTGATTCAGCCGTCCGATCCGACGCACCTAACCCCTATCAGTCTCCACTCAACACTGCCCCCAATTACATATCCTCATTATGTTTTTTATTCATCGGTACAAACATTTTGGTTGAGAACCCAAATTTGGCTTGTGAAAAGTGACTTTTAATTTAGAAATTTTACTTCGAAACTCAATCACGAGTATTCAAATTTTACTTATAGTTCAAGTTTAATTATTGTAAAGGGTGTAATAAATCTCTCTTTTTTTATATACGCCTTGCAATCCTAGGCTTGGTCTTTTTTTGTATTTCATGAATCTTTATATTATATAGATTTGTTGAAACTATAGGCTAAGGAATAAGTGATGGGATAATGAATAATTATGAGGATAAGTGAGTAGGAAGATAACTTATCACCGTTTGGCATAAAAAATAAACCGGATAAACTATGGACAATTGTCCCAATTTTGAAATGAAAATGACGAATTTTGTTCCATCTAAGGGCCGGAATATCATTTATTCCCACTTTTTATCCTAATTTTGACAATTGTAAATATGAACAAAATTGATGGACTTGTTATCCTATAAAATTAGGACAACTTATCATCAAAACCTTGACCCCTTGCCAAACTAGCTCTAAATGAGTTTCAATGACTTTACTCTTTGTCTTTGTATTATTGTAAAGAGCGTAAGTTTTTTTTTTTTTTTTTTGTACATCCCTTATAATTTCAGGTTTTTGGAAAAAATTAAAGACTGTAGTTGAAGGTCCCCCCCCCCCCCCCCCTCACAAACGAGTGAATTCCTTGCTCTGCCACTAATTCAATCCCCTAGTTACTAGAAATATTTTTTCTCCCTACTTTTATTTAAACCATTCCCAGCTCACACATATTTATTATCATTTTTAAGTTTGTTTTATTTTCTAACATATTTATTATCATTTTTTAGGTTTGTTTTATTTTTGAATTCTACTATGTATATATTTTTCAGCTTTTTAAATGACCAATCATGTGGGTAAATTGTGTCACTTTCTAGTAAGAATGCAACTCACTTAGACTGAGTCAAACTGGAGTTCAATTTGAATTTAACATTTGAGCCATCACAAATTGAATCCAATCTAACTCTCAAAACTGAGTAATTCAACCCGAGTTGAATTGAGCTTAGGTCAAATTCGAATTTGGTTTCTAAAATGTATCATTTTAAACTGACTATGATTGCATGAGATCGAGAAATGAAACTATAAAAATGAGCTTAGGTAAAAATAGATTAAATAATTAAAATCTTGTCTCGCAAATTAAACAAATTAAATTTAACTTGGAATATATAAATTTATTACGCGTTACATCACATTGGGTTGGAAAATGTTAGACTCAGTCATGTTTACCAATCAAATACCATACTATACATATTTTCATTGAGGTATATGTTAGTGTCTTAGTTAGAACACTAAGACACTCAGTCCATTTTTCAGCTCCATATACTATGATAACGTGATATATATTACGCTATCTTAGTGTATGAGGTTCTATCATAATTTATATATGATGCAAAAAAAATTATCATTTTTTAACTTAAAAAAAAAATACACTGTTGTATCTCAATATACATTTTATTTCATATAACAATATGCACTTCATTTAGAGAGTGTATGATTTAAGAAAAACAAAAAAACCGGTGTGCACTGCAATTAAGGGTACAATGGGCCGAGGGCTTGACATGTCATTATATATATATATATATATATATATATATATATATATATATATATATATAAGTGATATGGTGCAGATTGGGGTGCATCGTGTGAACAACGGAATATTATGCAGTATCGTATATGAACCATCCGATCATGTAATCTCGCGATCAGATAGTCCAATTTTCAAAAGATTCTTAATGGTAAGTGCCTTCCGAAAAATAAACATCGCGAAATTATACGATTGAACGGTCCATACACGATGTCGTACGATACTCCTATGTTTAATGATATAAAACAAATATAGATTTTTTTTTCATTTATAAATATTGTTGGAGAGCTTGTATATGTATATGTGTGTGATTGTGTCTATATATCTATGTAGAAAGTAAAACTATTGTGATATTTTGTATGCCTTAATAGCTTTAGTAGGCATATTTAGAAATATGACAAAATTTAATTAGAGTAATAAATATCCCCAAAAGGAACCAAAAGAAGAGATCAACAAATTAAACAAACCTTTCGATGGTCGTCCACACTGAGACATTCTTCATTGAAGCAATGCGATGTCACATGATATTCTTCCATGTTCGCATGTTACACCCTAATCCTATGTTTAATGATATAAAACAAATATAGATTTTTTATATATATAAATATTGTGGGAGAGTTTGTATATGTGTATGTGTGTGATTGTGTCTATGTATCTATGTAGAATGTAAACTATTGTGATATTTTATATGCCTTAATTGCATTAGGAGGCATATTTAAAAATATGACAATATCTAATTAGAGTAATAAGTATGTAAAATTATTAAAGAATGTAATAGTACAAAAATAAATAGATTATATTTAATGGTACAAATATAAATAACAAGTTTTTTAAGGGTACATATGCGAAAAACTTGTTTTTCTTTACATTATGAAAAGGACTATAATATGGTTAATTTGGTCATTTGTTATGTCTAGTTAAAAGTTAACTCTAGTTAAATTTGATATTTGCTACAAAAGGTAACAAGATGGCATAATTTCTTATTGATAATTATTGCAATGTTATAAAAATAACAATAATTATTTACAAGCCCCATCTTATAAGCTCTATGAGGTGGCATTAATACCTACTTTAATTACTTCCCATAATCAAGGAATCGGTTATTATTGTTGCTGATGTGACATGATTTTTTGAATTTTTTTCGATAATCAAAACCCATGATTTTTTACTATTAATAGTTTTTTCTCTTTTGTTTTATGAGGTGAAAAAAATACATGGCCTGTCTGTCTGTTCGTCTGCGATTTCTTTTTCTTTTTCACCTAAAACAGAATTTGTATTTAGATCTCATTCCTAGTTTTGCATTTGTTATAATTTTTTATTATTAAATTTGGTGTTAGATGTTAAATCTAGAAACCCTTGTTCTGGCTTTTATTACAATTTTTTCTTGAGTGTCACATTTGATGTTAAATTATTTTACATTGGCTAGGTTTGTGTAACATTTAAAAGTTAGTTACAGTTTAAACTATCATTTTGAACTTATATACATTAGTTTTCAGAAGTCAGTGACATATTAATCTAATATAAGCACGCAACACATTTGACTTTCAATTGTAAGTGACTTTTAATTGTTTTATATAACAAAAGTCAGTTACATTTGTAAACGTAACTGACTTTTAATGTAATTTATTGTTGAAATTAAGCTACATCTTATAAATATAACTAACTTTTATTTTGAACTTTTGTTTTATACTGTAATTTGTGTTTTATTTTTGCATTCATCGAAAAAAATTTACATCTAGCGCAAATACTTTGACTGATGATTAGAATCGAATAATCATCAAATTAACAACGACAAACGTTGATTATTCTTTGTCGTCATTATTTTCTAATTATAAACAAAAATTTGGTCTTAATTTTTAGGTGTTTTTGACGATATGGGTTTTTTGAATAATTTCATTTTTTCAGTTTTTTTTTTAAGAAATCCTGAGGATTTGAATTTTAGTTTTATTTTCACGAATGTAATGAATAGCTTCTTTTTTTTATGTCAACTTGGTTTGGAAAAAACTAGGTTTCTAAAATGGAATGATTGATTTATTTTTCGAAAAGAGTGAGGATGACTTTAATGAGGAAAGAAAATGTAGTATTTAAATGAGGGTAATATTGTATTTTGTATTTTTAATCTTTTTTAAAGTTAAACAAGTAACCAATGAGGGAATGACACTTCATAGAGCTTGTCAACGGAGTCTAAATTGTGAGACTTGTGTAACAATATGATTTTTGTAATGGTATGAAAATAAATATCATGTTTTTTAATCGTATACATGCAAAAGAACCCCAATAATTAATTTCAGAATTTGGGCTATAAATTTTTGTTTCATTAAATTTATATAACTTTCTATAATTTTATATTTATAATAAAAAAATTACTTAAAAAAAAAAGTTTTACTTTTTGTGACCTCCGTAACCACACCAGGCCAGTTATCTCTCGATAATAAGATTGTCCCCATTTCATATATATTATTGAAACATATATTTAATTCACTCCTTTTATGGTAAAAAAAAATGATAAAATCAACCATTTGTATGCCAAAAAAATGTTATCGACCATGATATACACTATCGCATTTGTGTACATTCTAACTTAAAAGTTCATAATGGTAACATTATAACAAATTAAAGTTATTCTAATTAGATGTTATTATGTATTTCAAGTAAAAGCTCCACGTACATTTCATTCATTTATCATGATTAAGACAATGAATCCGACATTACAATATCAATGTATCATTGTGCATGGGCGTTCATGAGAAAACGATAGAGAAGAAAAAATGCTTGTATAAAAATAAGTATTGTTAACCATGAAGTGTGAATCACGCCCTAATACAATTAAATCCTTGTATTAAAAATTGTAGGATATGATGAGAATATTGACAGTTGCAAGAGTAAATCACGACAAAGGAGCATATATTTAAAAAGAAATGATCAACAAGCATATATATCTTTCGAGTATCCAAGAAGACATATTATTGAGGTTCTTTATTTAAGCGACCAACTATGACACTAACTGCCTTGTTGTGACTTCATGTCTTCACAAGAACCACGTTGTCCATGACTCATGTTTGGATTATATCATCTAAGTTAAAGGAGTCACACATATACAACCTCATATACAAACAATCACCCATACTTTAATTTGTTAAAAATAATTAATCTTGTTTAATGAGATGTCCGCTTTGAAAAAAGTACATACTGCTCTATATTAAATAAAATGGCTAATGAGACATTTGAGACTGCATTTGGATTATAAAAAAATGTGTATAACAATGTTTTACTCTAAAACAAGTGACCTGACATGCTTCAGGTGTTTTATGTGTATGACTATCTAGATCTAAAACTCTAATTAATTAGAATGGTAAAATAATTTAATGTCATATTAGAAGAAATAGGGTTATTTAATAGCTTACAGTATGTTGGGTTTATGTCTTCTGTTCCAACCACTCAACACTAACGAAGAACTGCGGACAAAGGAGAATTGGGCACTTCAATAAAAAAAAAAATTGCTATATCAGAAGAAAAAAAATGAAATTAATTAATAAATTACACAAATGAGAGTAGGAAAGTCACACTAGTAACAAGTAACAACTTATTGCTGTATCAAGAAAAAAATAGAATTAATTAATAGCTTACAATACTGTTAATTTGATACTTTCAAAAAAAAAATATATACTGTTAATTTGATGTCATGTTTTCCAATGACTCGAAGAAATATACACCAAGGAAGAACTAACTGATTAATAACGTTTAGAATTTCCCTGATTGTTCCAGTAAATTAAAACATGATTGTCAAATGGGCCTTTTTCAATGTCAATTGATTCCCATGACTTGTGGGAGTTCCCTAAATTCATATTATTTTAATATATTAATATATTAAAATAGAATTCTCTCCAGCATGACTCATGTTTTAAAATTCCACCCTTTATTGAACTAGTTAAACTTTCGCACATTTCAAATACTTGTTCGATTTACCCTCAATATGTAATGGTATAAAAAAACCAGTGAAACCCAATCAACCTACCGATTGGACCAACAGTTTTTTATAATCGACTGCAGTTTGATTAAGCTCATTGGTTTTTTATTCATAAAAATTGTGATTAATTATTTGCTAAAACGTAATAATAAAAATTTTATATTTTAATTATATAATAAAATAAAATCATATAATGATGTTATATACAAGCTTAAAAAGTTTTAAAATTAAGAATTGATAAATTATGCAAAAGTTTTTATAAAATATTTCATATTTTACAAATTTATTATGTCATGATGATAACACGGTTCAAATTAAGCTGATCCAATGATTGATCCAGTAACTCTTAATCCATTCATTCTTCAAATTCAATGAACAATAAGATCTTTAGAGCATTGAGTATCAGACGAGTCAGCCCTACTTGATTATATCATTCATGTCACGTTCACCTAACAATGTACTAACATATTTTGCTCCAAGGGATTACTGATGAATTTATATAAAGCCTATATATACCCTCTTAGGATAATATATTAAATACATGACCATCAAAATTACAGGGTACCTTTATACAAATTTATACATTCGGATATTTACACTTTAACTAGAGTTGTGAGTTGTTGTTTTTTTTTTTTGGTAATAAAAAATAGTTTTACTGTAAAGGTGAGAATTTGTACAAAATTCACAATTATTTACAAAGGACAAAAAAAAATGAGAAAATAGAAAGACACTAAGGAAGTTTCAAACAAAACCCTAGTGTTTGACAAAATCCCCTGTTTTCATCTAAGAACAAGCAGGACAGCTCTTATTATTATATCACTTCATTCTCATGAATCCTTCTGGGTGCCTATCCTTCTTAATAGCCTCTGCCAAGTCATGCCATATATGAGATGGTTGTATGGTAGTTTCTCCCCTCACATATTGATAGGCTGCAAGTAGATCCGTTAACGAATTTCCCTCTCTAGGAATGTGTGACACCTTCCAGACATCTTGGTGAGCTAGAGAAAAATGAGTAGTTCTAAGGGATCGAAACGCAGTCCATGGGATGTTACATTTTCCAGTCAGCCAAGCCAGTGTAGTGGAGGAGTCAATTTCGATCCACAATTTTTAAAACAAAACAGAACGGCCTAGCAAGACTCGCTATTCAATAGCTTTGAGCTCTAATAGATTAATGGAGGGGAGGTCCAGTCCGCCTGCCTATCCAATGATGTACTCCGACTTGCTGTCTCGAATTAGTGCTCCATAACCACCTCGATCATCTGTAAGAGAGCCATTAGTATTGAGCTTGAACCATCCTTCCTCAGGACCTAACCACTTCACAATGGATGTAACCAGCTCCTTTGGGATGACCTTTACACCAAAAGCATGTATTATTTTTGCATGATGCGGGGAAGTGATGACATGAAAATTTTTGTAGAGTGTCCGAAGCTGGATGCTCTCCTTAATTCTCCTCAAAAGAGCAAGTTTGTGTTGTTTCTTACCAGAAAATAGCCTATTGTTTCTTTCTGTCCATATGGACTAGATTGTTGTTGTGATTAAAATGTGTGTGAGATCTTTCTTGAGAGGATCAGCTGTAGTGGCAACCAACTAGCCTGGGAGGAGAGCAAATTTCCAAGGAACCGGACCAGTAATTGACAGATCACGGAATAGCTTACCCCAAATGAACCTCGAGTAAGAGCATCCCAGAAATAAATGATCCACATGTGAAATTTTAAAGTGAACTTTGTTATTTATCTATTTATTTATATTAGCTTTTTATATTGAGGGATGTAATAAGGCAACTTTATATTTTATGGGGCACCATTGACTTCTTGCACAAGTATTCACCATCACCTATCTCCTACACTTTCCACTACCAACCACCTCATTTATTCCACCATTTTTCCATGACTTGGAAAACCAAATTGACCATCATTTTCAAGAACCCATTTACCTATACATAGACCATCACTTCCCATAAGCCTCCTATTTCCTATGCCTTGGTAAACCACCATTGACTACCCTTTTCCCATAAACCTCCATTTATCTATACTTTGGTACTCTACACTAGGTGTTATGACTCCAACTACCCACAACCCTCATAGATTGCACATCGGCGTGCAATATATGGGAAACCCTCCATGGGTTATTCAACAAGAAGAACATTGCTCGATTACAATTGTTGGAGAATGAGTTGGCGAACTCTTCTCAAGGCTAGGTGATCTCTCTATCTCTCAATTCTTCTTGAAGATCAAAAATCTTTGTTTGGAGATCTCTACTCTTGACCCGGACGAGCCTATCTCGGAGGCGCGGTTGAAACGGCACATTGTTCGTGGGCTCAAGAAGGAGTACATTCCCTATGTCACATCTATTCAAGGGTGGGCGGTTCAGCCATCCTTGGTGGAGTTTGAGAACCTTCTTGCTTCGCAAGAGTCTCTAGCTAGACAAATGATGGGGTGTTCTACTTCCGATGGTGACGGGAATGCCTTGTTTTCTTCTAACAGAAAATTTGGGAAGAGAGGCAAGGAGAAGAAGAAGGACGATGGTGACTCCTCTAGTAAATCGGAGGGGAATCGGAAAGGTGTCAAGTGTTACCGTTGTGGTAAACTTTGACACATTAAGAAGAATTGCCACGTGAAGCTCAATGGTGACAATCTTGCTCAAAAAGATGGTGTGGAAGAAGAAGATTGGGGGAATTTCTTCTTGACATAGGCAACTTCGGTCGATGCCTTGGCCTCCATCAACTTCAAAGAAGATTGGATCATTGACTCCGGTTGATGCCATCATCTAACCAGCAATGACTCCAAGTTCTCTTCTCTCCAAGATCATTATGATGGCAATGATCGGATTGTCACAGTGGACAACACTATACACCCGGTGGAGAAGGTCGGGAGCGTCATCCTTGACGGCAAAGGAGGCAACAACGCTATCACACTTAAGAGTGTGTACCATGTTCTAGGTGTGAAGAAGAAGCTTCTCTCCTTATCCAATACGGTGGATGTGGGCCATTATGTCTTGTTTGGGCCACAAGACGTGAAGATTCTTCAGAACATTTCCAAGTTGGAGGGAGACGTTGTCCACACCAAAAAGAGGGTAAATGATCTTTTTGTGTTATCTGCCTCTTCTTCATATGTTGATAAAATGAGCACCAATGATAGTGCATCCATATGGCATGCTAGACTAGGGCATCTTAGCATGGATAAGCTCAAGGTCATGGTGAAAAAGAACCTTGTTGATGGGCTTCCTTCCTTGAGCACCTTTGGTGGAGGAGAGGTGTGTGAGGGATGCCAATATGGAAAGGCACATCGTCTTCCATTCGATAGGCCCCTTTCTTGGTGCAAGAGTCCTTTGGAGCTCATCCATAGTGACTTGATGGGGACTTGTTTTACACCATCTTATTCGGTCTCTTTATATGCTTTTATTTGTTGATGACTTTTCACGGTTCACTTGGGTGTATTTTGTGAAAGAAAAATCAGATGTTTTCTCAAAGTTCAAGGAGTTCAAAGTGACCGTAGAAGGCATGCTCATCAAGAAGATTCGGAGGCTCCGCACAAACAATGGGGGAGAGTTCACTTCGAACAACTTCACCTCATTTTGTCGTGAGCACGGCATTCAGAGGGAGTTTTCTTGTGCATACACTCCACAACAAAATGGAGTGGCGGAGAGGAAGATTCGTCACTTGGTGGAGACGTGCAAGAGTTGGTTGTATGCGAAGAATTTACCGAAGGCCTTATGGGCAGAAGGGAAGGGAATGTGCGACCCATGTGATCAATCGGGTGCCTCTTAGCCCGATTAACATGAAGTCTCCATATGAGCTCTTGTACGGGGAGAAGCCCAACGTCAAGCATCTCAAGGTGTTCGGATCCATTTGCTATGTTCATGTGCCCGATGCAAAGAGGTCCAAGTTGGATGCCAAGGCCAAGAAGTGCATCTTCATTGGCTACGATGAACGGAAGAAGGGGTGGAAATCCATGGATCCTGAAACTCACATATTCAAAGTTTCAAGGGATGTTGTATTTGATGAAATCACCTCATTTTATGGCCCAAGTGTTGCTGGTCCTGAAGGTGTTGGTGCCCTCTCGAACATTAACAACAAGCCGAAGGCCACCGTTAACTTGCCGGTCTCTCTAGTGCTCCTACTCCATCGGAAGGCTCTTCTTCTTCATCGATGGGGGAGCAAAGTGAGAGGGGGAGCCGAATTGCTTCTCTTGATCTGGATGCACAGCGAGAAGAGAATGTGGTGGAAGCTCCAAGCAAGCCTACTCTTCGGTGATCGGAGAGGAAAATTGTGAAACCCATGCGGTATCATGATGAGAATTTGGTGAGCCATTCCTTGTTTACTTGCCGGTTCTATTGATGAACTTGAACCTTCCTCTTTCAGTGAAGCTAAAGGTGTGAAGTAGTGGGTGGACGCCATGGATGAGGCGATGCGTGCGCTCATCAAGAATGAGACTTGGGTCCTTGTTCAAAAACCCAAGGATGTGAAGTCGATCTCTTGCAAGTGGGTGTACAAGATGAAGCGAAAGGCGGATGGAAGTGTTGAGCATTTCAAAGCTCGACTTGTGGCTAGGGGTTTCTCTCAAATATATGGAGAGGACTATGAGGAAACCTTTAGTCCGGTGGCCAAGATGACTTCTGTTTTGGTGGTGATTTCTTTGGCGGCGGCTTCGCTTGGGTGGAGACTATATGGCAACTCGACGTCAAGAACGCTTTCTTGTATAGCAAAATTGACAAGGAGATTTATATGGACCAGCCCCTGGGATATGTCTCCACCACTAATCCAGAGTTTGTTTGCAAACTCAAGTAGCCTCTTTATGGACCAGCCACTCAAGAAGGCGAAATTGACAAGGAGATTTATATGGACCAGCCCCCGGGATATGTCTCCACCACTAATCCGAAGTTTTTTTGCAAACTCAAGAAGGCTCTTTATGGGCTAAAGCAAGCATCGAGAGCGTGGTATGGTAAAATTGATGAGTATTTACAATTTTGTGGATATTGTGCTTCTAACTCCGATTCTAGTCTCTTCGTGAAGAAGCAAGGGAGACTCCACATGATTGTTCTCTTATATGTGGATGACATGATCGTCAGGGGCAATGATGAAGGGGAGGTTTCTAAGCTTCAGTCCAAGCTTACCATTCGATTTGAGATGAAGGATCTTGGTGAGCTAAGCAATTTTCTTGGCTTGGAAGGTGGACCTTGGGTTCTTCCTTTCTCGAAAGGGCTCTGCGAAGAAGATTGTTGAGAGGTTTGGGTTGAACCAAAGCTAACGGTGTTCCACTCATCTTGATTCAAGCATGAAGGTTGCTAGTGATGATGGAAAGCTTCTTCCGAACCCTCGCCCATATCGTGCTCTTGTGGGTAGTCTCATCTATTTGACTATCACAAGACCCGACATTGCATTCTCTGTTGGACTCGTGAGCCGCTATATGCATGAACTGCGGAAACCACATTTGGAGGTTGCAAAACACATTTTGAAGTATGTGAATTCCACACTTGACTTCAGTTATCTTTACAAGAAGAAAGTGGAGTTTTCTTTATGTGGATTCACGGATGCTGACTTGGGTGGAGATTCGAATGATCGGAGGTCAACATCTAGTTATGTTTTTCTATGCTGATCAGCCGGGGTCTCTTGGTGTAGTAAGAAACCGGATTTTGTGTCTATTTCTACTACGGAGGCGGAGTACAAAGCTGCTGCTCTTACTTGTCAAGAGTGTGTGTGGCTTCGATGGCTCATCGAGGATGTCCATTCTACCATTCACAAGCCAACCACTATTCTTGGTGACAACCAAAGTGCTATCAAGCTTGCAACCAATCCGGTTTGTCACGCAAGAACCAAGCATATCAAGATCGAGCATCATTTCATTCGTGAGAAGGTGCTTGACAGAACGGTAAATGTGGAGGAGGTGCGAAGCAAAGATAGTCTTGCAGATATCTTCACTAAATCTCTCTCCAAAGGGCCGTTTAAGTTTTTACCAGCCAAACTTGGGCTTGTACCCAAAAGTTCACTTTAAGGAGGAGTGTGAAATTTTAAAGTGAACTTTGTTATTTATCTATTTATTTATATTAGCTTTTTATATTGAGGGATGTAGTAAGGCAACTTTATATTTTATGGGGCACCATTGACTTCTTGTACAAGTATTTACCATCACCTATCTCCTACACTTTCCACTACCAACCACCTCATTCATTCCACCATTTTTCCATGACTTGGAAAACCAAATTGACCATCATTTTCAAGAACCCATTTACTTGTACATAGATCATCACTTTCCATAAGCCTCCTATTTCCTATGCCTTGGTAAACCACCTTGACTACCCTTTTCCCATAAACCTCCATTTACCCATACTTTGGTACTCTACACTAAGTGTTATGACTCCAACTACCCACAACCCATTTCCCATACAACTTAGCCTATAAAAGGAGCCCCTCTCCACCATTTCAACTCAACTCAATCTAACTCACTCCACAAAATCCCAACTCCACCTAAAACATACACTTGTGCAAGCTTGTCTCTAGTAGCCCAATTTTGAATGTAAGCTTGTCTCTTTTAGTGAATATCAAGTTGCCAATTTTCTCTCATCTTTGAGTTGTTCATTCTTCTTCTATTTTCGGTTGTGAGTCTTGGGCTAGTGTGACCTTGGTTGCACTATTCGAGAGCCTCGTGTCTCTCCACACCACATCCACGGGTTCAGCAGAACATAGCAAGCAAGTAAGAGATTGGGAGCAGCTCCATCTCTGAATACGGACAAGAGTGGGGAGTCTGTTAAGAAATGCTTGCCATGCACAAAAACAGTGCTTTGGAGTTTGGAGTGGATGCCATAACCATTTCGACCATTGGGGAGAGCCGCCTCTTGTTCTAACTACTCTCCATGCCTCAAAAAGCCCCATGTTCTAGAGTCGTGAGTTTGTTATACTTTTGTCACGCCCCAGGGCGGCCGTCCCCGGGACGCGGCAAGGGTATAGATGATATCAGCAGTCAAAAGGAGATCAATAATATACCATAAACAACAGCTAAAAAGACAACACAGACAACAAAAGGCTGACATGATGTATACACAGAAAAGCGGAAGCTAAAAAGACTGAATCTGTAAATCAACAACACTTTACAGACTCGATACATAATCGTACGTCCTGTGAGAGCCAATATGTCCACAATACATCCAAATACAATCCAAACTGGGTGCCCAAGCACAGAAATATATACATACAATGAAAGAGAAGGATGCTGATGGCCTCAAAACTCGAGGGACGTGGCGCTACTCCGCTACTGGTGTAGTCGCTCGGGAAGCTCCTCCTTCAAGTCCTCCTTGGTAATCACTGGAGAAAATAATTATGCGAGGGGTGAGCCACACGCTCAGTGAATAGCACAACCCATGCATACAGTTCATATTAACCACATTTAATCAAATCACTAGCCTCAAAGTGGCATAAACATCACAAATCCAGGGGTTCGTCACATCGCCGAACCACCATACCCTCACCCTCACCCCTCAATAGGTGACAAAGGATGTTGGGACTTAGTAGGCTGATAATCACCCTTACACAATCCAGTGGGTCGCCACATCGCCGGCCCACCACACCCTCACCCTCACCCCTCAATAGGTGACATAGGCTCTTGGGACTGACTAGGCTGTTGGTTACCCTTGGTCCACCGATAGTCTCGGCTCTTGGGACTGACTAGGCTGTTGGTTACCCTTGGTCCACCGATAGTCTCTCCCCACTCCGTAGGTCGTTTGGCCACTCCCACATTCAACACAGTCCTTCTACCAAATCAGGAGGTGCCTACTGATGGGAGCCCCTGCACGGGATGACCTTTCTAACGCTGAGGTAGTCTCTACACGGATCCAACGAAGGGAACAGAACAGCCTATCCAACGCATATGATCCACTCGGATCCGCTGACAGCACACCTCTACAACTCTAATGTCTTGAATTCTTTCAGAATTCCTCCAGCGCGCATAACCAGGATGCGGGGAATACACAAGATATAAATGAGGAAAAGAGACCTTGGGAGGGCAACCTGAGGTCCCGATGTAGGACATCCGCCAACCAAACAAGGAACACGGAGTACCCTAACCCGGGTCTCAATGTTAACCTCGCAAGGCCCCCTTATATTCCCCAAGGCATGCTAATCGTATCACAAGCTTGCATTTAATTAAATAAATCAAACTAATAGGACGCATGCATAGGTCAGGGCTTTCCTAGCATGATAACGAGGTGACAGGATGCACGGCTCATGCACATATCCTAAGGGTGCAAGTCCCTAACATACAAGTCTAGGGTGGCATGCATTCTACACATAAATCATGCTTGCATGGATTACAATAAAACAGTTAATATTAACTATGTGCCCCAGGGGAGGACGGTACACGCCCAAGTGCATGTAGCGCCTCCCAACTGGGTTGGGTTGTCCCACTCACCGGAAGTCGGGTCATCGCGCGACCGTCCGTCAAGATCTGCAAGACAGGGTATCAACTTGGTGAGTATAATCCACAAATACCATAAAAATACACAAAACACTCTAAAAGTACCCAACGCTCGGGCAAACGTACATACGACCCGTACGCACGTTAGCCCGAGCATCCCGACTCACTCCCGCACTCCCGGCAACCACCCGCACGGCCACCCGCCCCCGGATGCACCGCCGCGCCTCAGCCCGTGCACCCAGGCGCACCGCCGGGCCCCAGCCCGCACGCCTAGACATGTTGACGAGCCACCCGGGTGCACCGCGCGCCCACTGCGCCCCATCGCAGCAGCCCGCGCGCACACCGCACACCCCGCGCTGGCCCGCGAGCACACCGCACGCCCCGCGCGCCCAGCGCCTCGCCCCGCGCGCACCCCGCGCACACCTCTGCTGCCTCGCCGTGCCCTCGCCTCGCTCCGCGCGCACCCCCTGCACGCCCAGCGCCCAGCACGCCCTCCAGCTCCACCCGAGCGCATGCCCGCGCGCACGCCTGCGCGCACGGGCGCGCGTGCCCAGCCTGCTGCGCTGCTTGCTGCCCGTGCTGCCCAAGATCACCAGCCACTCTGCCCGAGACAACCAACCTACATGCCAGCACTGCCAACCTACCCAGCGCGCCCAGCACGCCCCCTGCACCACCCGAGCGCACGCCCGCGCGCACGCGCTCGCGCGCCCGGCCACCTGATGCGCTGCCTACTGCGCCCGCTGCCATCCTGCCCGGGACAGACCACCAACCTGTCCGAGCACCTCTACCACCAACCACCGGCCACCAATGGCCTCCGACCGCCTCCCAACCACCACCAACAACCACCCACAGCCGCCGACCACCACCCAACCTCAAAACCACCCTCCTAACAAGCATCTAAGCCAAAAAAAGAAGGAAAAAGAGCTTACCAAGGGAAGGAAGGGAAGTTCGGTTGCTCTCCGCGCACCGAAACACCTCTCCAAGGGTCTCCACCACCAAGACCTCTTCCCACCTCCGAAAGGGCTCAGATCTGAGGAGAAGAGAGGGTGGGAGAAAGGGCAAGACACGCCGGAATTCGGATTTGAAACCACCGGGGTGTAGATCGGGACCGGATCTACCCTTTCTATGCTTTGGGTTTTAAGGTTTGAGAACCCTAGGTGGCTCAAAAGCTTGAAAAAGAGAGAGGGGGAGAGAGAAAATGTGTTGGAGAAGATAATGAATAGTGCATGGCAACTTTTTAGCTCACTTTAATTAAGTCAACCTCACTTGAATTAGGGCTAATCAAGATTAATTAGGTTAAGGGGGGTTTTAAGTGGGATTTGACTTGGGTCAACCCAACCACACAAAAAGACAAAAAGGGTTGACCAAGTCATGGGCCCACTTTGACCGAGTCAACTCTCCCAATGACTTCTCGCTCGGTCAAAACCCGGATACGCCCCGGAACTGTGAAATTTTGGAAACGTTACCGGAATTCGATGAAAATTTCATGAGTGGCTTAGAATGGCACCAGGACACATAATATGCAGTTAGATTTTCAATCGGAGTCCTCAAACACAGGACGATAGCTAACAGTCCAAAATTTTGCGGTTCCGATCGAAAAACGAAAAAACTCAAAAACTGTCAAAATGCTCCAATGGTTACCAGCAGGCCAAAAAGTGACATATATATAACACCATTCTCTGCTATCAAAGAATTTTGATAATAGCATTGAAACATGGAAACTTAATTTTTGCTCAAAAAGTGGTTGGTGGTTACTTTTGAAAATTAAAAAATCATGAGTAACATTTAATAAAATATAAATTGGTATTTTTTATTTGTTAAAAATAATAAATCACGTTGAATGATGCTTTAAAGAAAAGTGCATTTTCACTTTATTTTGAGTTGAATGGACTTATTTTTAATATGTGTAAAAAAATAATTTAACGATATATATATATATATATATATATATATATATTATTCGGACACGAGAGGGTGTGTGAAACAGAGGCATATTTGTTGGCGTCTTGCGTAACAAGGCAGAGATTAAAGGCGGGGGGCAGGGACTCATTTACTTGCTAATGAAGGAAGTAGGGCTCTTAGTGAACCGAACAGTCCCTCTCTTATTAACCAACTTACTGAGAGCTCATCTTATAGACCGTATGGATGGCCCTTTTTGGATCTTATATTATAGTTAGCAGCAGAGAGCGTACCACCTTTGACTTCGTCTTGTAGTTGGCCATCGATGCTTACTTTCTATATCCCCGCCTGCGTCCTTGCGCTTTAGTTCTTAGAGACCTGCTTAATATATATATATATATATATATATATATATATATATATATATATATATATATATATATATACATCACTGGATGATTATGGGACAGCAAAAATGACTATGTGTAACAGTGTCCTACTCTAAAACAATTGGTTTGATATGCTTTAAGTGTTTTCTATGTATTATTCGACCTAATATTCTAATTAATTAGAATGATAAAAATAATTTATTGCCTCAGAAAAACAAGGGAATTATTTAGTAGCATACAGAATTTACAGTATCGAGTTTATGTCTTGTATTCTAATAGGAAAATGATACTTCCATCTTCTATTACAGCCTCAATTATAATTTATACCAGAACTTTTTTTTTATCATATACCAAGTGGGCTCGAAGTTAGGTCTGTATTTCACCACTAGAAAGATATTGTGATCTAGAAAATAATAAAATTCTTTTTTCCCTCTCAATTAATGAAGACAATCTATTGTCAAACCACATAAATATGAGCTCATAGCGATGTTGTGTAAACACAATATTTTTTCTAAGTGCAATTCCAATCACTTATATCTAGTCATATGCAACAAATACATTATTAAGGTATATATACCTCTTTATAAATTTTTCACATATTTTATAAATGCATTCATAGAACAGTGTATATATATCTATTTATTTTATATAAAAAAATTTAAAAAAATCTATACATGTTTAGGACAAATTTTAAAAAAAAAAAACATGCTATATTTTCTTCTGAAGTTAACTAGATGGGGTAAGATTAGTAAGAAATGGGTGGCTCCACAGATATTCAGGATTTAGTTTTCACACATCGGAGGCATGACTTTTGGAACACAACTAAGCTTATCCCATTGTGATCTTGATTATTCCATTCTATCATCACATTATTATTGCCCTTATTGATGAAAATGTTTTTTTTTCTCCTTTTCAGGTCCACTCTTTTTATGTTTGTTAATGCTTTATTCTGATTTATGAATATTGATTGTATATTAAATATTTTAAATTATAAGCAGTTGCGGCTGGTCCGTCGTCGAGCAACCTCAGCTCTCCTGGTATAAATTCTGACATTACCTTTCATTCTTAAAAGAATAATAATTCTGTGTCCTTTGATTAAATCAATCACTCTTTTTCAAGTAGGGGAGTGTTCGGTATTCCTGTTATATATGTGTGTCACTTTTAACCTGTTGGTAACCGTTAGAGCGTCCTGGCAGTTTTAAAAATTTTTAGGGTTTTTGGTCGGAACCGCATAATTTCAGACTGTTAGCTATCGTCTGAGCTAGAGGACTCCGATTGGAAATCTGACTGCATATTTGGTGTCCTGGCGCCATTTTAGACCTCTCATGAAAGTTTCATCGAATTCTGGCATCGTTTGCAAAAATTTCGCAGTTCCGGGGCGTATCCGGGTTTTTAAGTCGCGCTCTACTTAAAAGGGAATTTAAAATCGAGTGGCACTATTCATCATCCCCGACCTTGAGCTTTCTCTCTCCTCTCCTCCGTTTTTCTTCCGTTTGAGCCCCCTCCACCCCTCAAAATCGAAAACCTAAAGCACGGGAAGTGTAGATCGGGTCCCGATCTACACCCCGGTGCCTTCAAATCCCGATTCCGACGACTCTAGCCTCCCCGACCTCCCCTCTCTCTCCTCTGTTTCGAGCCAAATCGAGGGCCGTGATAGATCGGGGCGTGAGAAGGCTTGTGGGAAGGGTTTCGGCGCGTGGAGAGCGTTCGGTCTTCGCTTCCTCCCCTCGGTAAGGTCCTTTTCTTCACTTTTCTTGCATAGATGTATGCTAGGAGTGTGGATTTGTGTATGAGGGGTGGTCGGCGGCTGTGGGAAGCTGTCGGGGGTGGTTGGAGGTGGTCGGAAGTGGTCGGCGGCCGTGGGAGGGGTGGTTGGAGGTGCTCGGGCTGCAGGGGGTGGTCTCGGGCTGCAGGGAGAGGTTCTCGGGCAGCAGGCAGAGCAGCAGCGGCGCGCAGGCTGGGCGCGCGCGGTCATGCGCGCGTGCGTGCGCGAGCGCGCGTGCGCGCGGCGTGCAAGCTGGCGCGCGCGGGCGGCGTGCTGTGCTGGTCGTGCAGGTGTGCTGTGCCGGCGGTGCGAGGCGTGCGAGCTGCTCGGGAGGTGCTGCACGCGCGAGGTGCGCGCGGAGGTGCTGCCGGAGGTGCTGGACGCGCGAGGTGCGCGCGGAGGTGCTGCCGGAGGTGCTGGACGCGCGAGGTGCGCGCGGAGGAGGTGGCGGAGGTGCGCGCGGGGTGCGCGCGGGGCGAGGAGGCGTGCGCGGGTCGCGGCAAGGAAGGGACGGTGTGCGCGGGGGTGAGGCGCCGCGCGCGGGGGCGTGCGGGGTGCTCACGGGCCAGCGCACGGCGTGCGGGGCGCGTGCGGGCTGCCGCGGCTGGGCTTGGTGGACGCGCGGAGCCCCGGGCGGTGCGCGGAGTGCGCGGGCTGAAGCGCGGCGGTGCACCCAGGCGGTCGGGGGGCCGTGCGGGTGGTTGCCGGGGGGTGTTGGGTGATTAATTTGGGATTTTGGGTGTTTAATTGTGTATGTTATGTATTTTTGGGTAATTATGGATTTTAACTCACCATACTGAATGTCTGTCTTACAGATCTAGACGGACGGTCGCGCGACGACCCCGATTCTGGTGAGTGGGACAATCCAACCCAGTAGAGAGGCGTTATACGCATTTGGGCGTGTACCGACCTCTCCTGGGGCGTCATGGATAAATATTAACCTGCAATGATATGTATATCATGCGAGCATGATTTAATTGTAGAATGCATGTTACCCTAGACTTTGCATGTTAGGGACTTGCACCCTTAGGATATGTGTATGAGCCATGCAGCATGTCCCCTGGTTCCATGTTAGGAAGCCCGACCGATGCATGACACCCTACTAGTTTATTTATTAAATTAAATGCTAGTACTTGTTAAATTACATGTTATAGTGAATATTATAGGGGAGGGGCCTTGCGAGGACAGCGGTGAGACCGGGTTAGGGTACACCGTGTTCCTTGTTTGGTTGTCGGGGTGTCCTATAACGGGAACTCACGCTGCCCTCCCGAGTTTCTTTCCCCCAATGATATTCCACCCTGTTATAACCTTATGCATGTTCCCCGCATCGTAGTTATGCGCCCTGGTGGGTTCTGAGGAATTCAGAACGGTAGAGTTGTATGTTTGGTATGATTATTAGCATGAGTAGTGAATATTATAGGGGAGGGACCTTGCGAGGACAGCGGTGAGACCCGTGTTAGGGTACTCCGTGTTCCTTGTTTGGTTGTCGGGGTACCCTGTATCGGGAACTCACGCCGCCCTCCCGAGTTTCTTTCCCCCAGTGATATTCCAACACTGCTTTTGATTGTACTTGTTTCCCCGCATCTTGGTTATGCGCGCTGGAGGAACTCTAAAGAGTTCATGACATTTGAGTGGTAATGATATGTAGTTGGCGGATCCGAGTGGATCATAAGCGTATGGATAGGCTGTTCTGTTCCCTGCGTTGGATTCGGTAGAGGCTACCCTCAGCGTTAGACAGGGCCTTCCTGACAGAGGGCTCCCATTAGTAGGCACCTCCTGATTTGGTTTCGGACTGTGCCGAATGTGGGAGTAGACCAGGCGGCCTACGGAGTGGAGGGAGAGACTATCGGTGGACCAAGGGTGACCAACAGCCTAGTCAGTCCCAAAATCCTATGTCACCCGTGGTAGGGTGAGGGTGAGGGTGTAGTGGGTTGGCGATGAGCGACCTACTGGATTTGTGAATAGATGATTATCAGTCCCAAAATCCTATGTCACCCATGGATGGGTGAGGGTGAGGGTGTGGTGGTTCGGCGAAGTACGAACCACTGGGTTATCTTGTTATGTATTGATGGCTGGATTAAAATAATGGAATATTGTGGTAAATATTGTCTGTGTTGCGTGGGTTGTGCTGTTCACTGAGCGTGTGGCTCACCCCTCGCACATGTTTTTCCCAGTTGCCACTGAGCCTGAGCTGGAGCCGGAGCAGCAGTTGGAGCTTTCCGAGGGATTTCTTCAGTAGCGGAGCAGCGCCACGTTCCGCGAGTGCCAGAGGTTATCAGCATCCCTTCTTGACAGTATGTATTGTATTTCCGTGCTGAGCACGTGTTGTATATATTCAGTTGTATTTGTGTATATTGGCTCTCACAGGACAGATGATTGAGTATCGAGTCTGTAGAATGTTTATTCACAGATTCAGTCTTTTGCTTCCGCATTTGGTGTATATATCATGTCAGTCCCTTTTGTTGCATGTGTGTCATTCTAGTTGTCTGTGTATGATATATATTATTGACCTCCTGTGTAGGCTTCTGATATGATACATGCACCTGTCGCGTCCCGGGGTTGGCCAGCCCTGGGGCGTGACAATTCCGATTGGACAACTTTTGTGTTTGTAAGAAATTGATTATGCAATTTTGCAACCAAATAGTCATGCAATCGTAGTTTCCTGTAGACAGATTTTATGCAAATAGCGTCTTTTTATGTTTGTTAATGCTTTATTCTGATTTATGAATATTGATTGTATATTAAATATTTTAAATTATATGCAGTTGCGGCTGGTCCGTCGTCGAGCAACCTCAGCCCTCCTGGTATAAATTCTGACATTACCTTTCATTCTTAAAAGAATAATAATTCTGTGTCCTTTGATTAAATCAATCACTATTTTTTAAGTCGGGCGATGTTTGGTATTCTGATTAGACAACTTTTACGTTTACAGGAAGTTGATTATGCAATTTTACAACCAAATAGTAATGCAATCGTAGTTTCCTGCAGACAGATTTTATGCAAATAGTATTTAAAAGCTAAGATTGAAAAAAGCTAAAGGGGAGACGGCTTAGTGTACGTAGAAATTCAGTTTTATGGCTATATGGAACATAGCAAGTAAACAATCATAGAGATGATCACGTACCATAGCCTCGTAGCCAAACCTGTCATTTCCAAAAGAAACAGATTATTTTTTATAGATAAAAAAGAATTTGTGTTGCCATACACACACATATATACACAGAGGATGTTTACAAATAGCTCAAATGGTTACAAAAAGAAATAAAAAAAATCAACCAGCCTTGTGAAGGCAGGGACTTTTTTTTTTTGATGGTTAAATCAATTTTGTATTTCTATATGAAAAAGAAATATACAGAGAGGTGAAAAGGGATACACAGAGTTCATGGGGGATAGATTGAACTTCCCTTAGAAATCAAGTACAAAAAAGAACAGAAGAGAAAGGGCTACAGAAGTTTGCTTTTGCGAATATAAGGGATCCCTGTCTTCTCTACTTGGATCACTGACCTTAAATCTGGCCATACATCATAGTAAAAAAGGATTGTTTCATCGCGAGCTGATCTGAAGGAAGCTAACAAGTCGGCCGGGGAATTGCCCTCCCTGTGGATGTGGGAAGCATCCCACTCGTCAAGAGAACCAAGCACGCGGAGGATGGTGCGAAGGCTGCGGATGGCACTCCATGGTTGATTTCCTTTTCCCTTGATCCAAGCAATCGCCGTGGTGGAGTCCGATTCTATCCACAATTTTCGAACAAAAAGAGAGTTTGCCAGGTTAACACCTACTTCAATAGCCTTCAGTTCTAATAGGTTGATGGTGGGAAGATCATCTCTCCCTGCTATTCCTCTGATAAGAAGTTTCATCTTGAAGAAGTGCTCCATAGCCTCCCCTATCTTCAGCTAATAAACCATCCGAATTTAGTTTGATCCATCCAACCTGAGGGGGAATCCACTGGACTTGAGTAGTTGTTTCCTTCAATTCTGATATAGTGATACCAAAAAAATCAGAAATTTTGAGGACATTCGGGGATAATAGAGACTTCATTGTAATGGTGGAGAAGCGAGATTTAATCGAGTCCTTGATCCACCGAAAACAACTAGTTTGTGGGTCGAATGATTCTTGAATGCTCGGGCGTTTCTTTCTATCCAAATGTGCCAGATGATGGTGGTCAGAGAAATCTCTAGGATAGACTTTTGAACATAGGATGCCGCCACCAAGCCAAGCCATCTAGGGAGATCTTGAAAAGGTCTGGGAAGAGATTGCTTGATTTACAACCCTTTAATAATTGAGCTCCAAAGATATCTAGAAAAGGGACATTGTAGAAAAAGATGGTCAACATCTTCGACTTGTGAAGGACATAGAAGATAGGATGAATCACTGATAAGACCCTTTCGAAGCAGTCGAGCACGTGTAGGAAGTTTATTATGGAAGGCAAGCCAGGCGCAAAGAGAGTGTCGTGGAGTTTGACTAGGTAGCCAAAGCCAAGAGGCCCAATCAACCGTGTCGATAGAGGATCGAGCTGATTGCCAAGCTGATTTAAGGTTGAGAGCACCAGATGTTGAGGGAGTCCAGACTAGAACATCGTCTCCAAAACCACCAACTTCAATTTGTTCTATATCAGCCCAAAGGTGATCGAGAGAGACTGGCCATCGTGGCGGTTTCTTCCACTTACCATTATGGATCAGACAGTTCAGATGGGTAGATTGAGGAGGGCCCCAAAAATAGGAGGAATGTCCATAATAATATTTCAGCCCCTTTTCGTTGAACCATGGATCAAACCATATATTAATAGTCTTTCCTTCAAAAATAACATATCGGACTTTAGGAGTAATCCATTTGCGAGAGTTAAGAATTGAGATCCAAGAGCTTGAGCTGCCTGAGGGAGGACGAACCGTCCAGATATTTCTGCCTTTTAAATATCGTTTAGCAATCCAGTCTGTCCATAGGGAGATATGATTGTGAAGAATTTCCCAAAAACGGACAGCCGCTACTCCCCGATTCCACTCTTTGATTGATTTGATACCCAGCCCACCTTCTGTGAGAGGCTTGCATATAGAAGCCCAAGGATGGATAGAGCCCCAATTCCTTTTTAAAGAGCGTAGAGAATTATTGTCCAGCTTTGATTCCAAAATACTAACAAGATGAGGTTTGTGATTTTTCAGAAAAGATTTTAAATCGAACTGCTTATCTGTGCCATTGATTCCCTTGATGTTCCAGAAGATGCAGTTCATCACAAAAAAAAAAAAAAATAGTTTAAATGTGGACCAAATAACATACATCCCTTAGATAGGGAGGCTAACATATAGAAGAAGAGTCTTCCCCATGAGATCTCACAGAGGAGGCACTTTTTGATGACTTTTTTGAGGTGGGGTCTGAATCATTAGACTTATGATTCCTACTCCTTCTCTTATTCTTGGAAGTATGTGCTTCTTCTGAACCAAGCTCTTTGCCTACTAGTTTTAACTCCTTAGATTTGGGCTTCCCTGAAGTTTGTGTCACCGATTTGGGGTCAGCCTTTCCTTTGTGCCCCTGAATATCTAGTGGAGTAGAGCGAAGTACTTGGTGGGAGGGCTCTTCATAGAGATCAATGATAAGTTCCGGCAGATGTACCTCAAGGGGAAAAGCATTCTCCAAACTAGTGGGGGAGGGGGCCAAAGTCACCTCATCAATGGGTTGGGAAAGAGAATCCGCACAAGGCAAAGAATTTACTTCAGCAGTGAGAGGCTGAACCTTGGTAGGTGAGGACCGACCCTCAACAGAGGAAGATTGTGCCTTAGAAGTGGTTTCCTCAGAGTGAACTTTAACAACCCCATGCGTAATTAAAGGATGGCATCAAAAATAGGAGCTGCTATGAACTGATCCTCTGAGATCAACACCTCTTCATTAACATCAGCTAAGGCCATGAAAGAGTTGGATTGTGAAACTTGCTGTGGAACATGAGGTAAGGGGGCAGCTTTGGTCTTTGCGTGCGTAATGGGGACCCATACACCTGCAGGCCCACCTTTGGGGTAGATAACATTTTCTTGTACTTTTTGGGTGGCATGAGCTGGCTTTGTGTTTTCTTGAGCTTGATGTCTCCCAGATAGAATACATTGTGCTTCTGAATGTCCAAAGGTGTTACAAGCTTTACATGCAACTTTGATTTCTTTGAGAACTCCATCCTCACTGAGACGAATATATTCTGGCAGAGTAGAATGAGCTGAGATCTCCACACAAATGCGTGCATATTCAATCCGAGTGTGATTTGCTGTTGCCAAATCCATATTAAGGGGAACACCTATAACGCTAGATAATTTACTTAGCATTCTTTTACCCCATAGATGAAGAGGGAGTTGGGGGAAGCGAATCCAAATGGGAATCGTTTCCAATCTCTCCATCTCCATTTGCATACCTCTATGCCACTGGCGAAGAACTATAGGGCGTCCCCCCATCAGCCAGGGACCCCCTTCTATAACCTTATTTAGGTCATCCTCGCATGAAAATCTCACCACAAAAAAACCACCTCCTCTCATTAGCACCTCTAGATGTCCCTTTGATTTCCATACACGATTGAGATATTCAATAAAAGTTTTATAATATGGTTTTCTTACCGATGACATACCCGATAAGGGAGAGCCTCTAGTGAGCATCCATTTCCACTAAGTCAGCCTCTGCGGAAGGAACTACTGGTTCACCATCTTGTAGGAGAGGTTCGATGAGGGAGAGCGATTTATCTTGATGGCTTATCACTTGTGCAGGGAACAGTTGAGCCCAACTTTTGCTCTCTGCTGTAAGTTTAGTAGAGGGGTTGGATCCGCCAAATCGTCTGCTATAAGACCCCTTCCTTTGTGGATGGCCCATGTTTTGGTGTGGAGGATCCACAGCGGCAGCCTTGGATGATTCCCCCTTAAGAAGACCCTTTCCTTTGTCCAAAATGGAATGACCTGGAAACTTAGAGCTTCCCTGGTTGGACACAGGAGCCTTGATAGAGCCAGGGGAGATCTTGGGCATTGATTTCCCTGAGAGGGCATGAAGGACACTATCAATGGAGCCCCCTCGAGGGTGGAGGGGGGGTTTTGAAGCTGAAGGTGCTTGCAGAGATGGGGTCCCTGCAGCCGGAGCAGAATCAGTGGCAACAGGTGCTTGGGGTGTGAGATTCAAAGGAAGGAGGGTGGGAATGGGCGGAGCAGTGGAAATGGGCGGAGTGGTGGAAGAGACAGATGGAGATGATGTCCCCAAAGGAAGGGGGAAAACAGGGGGGGGCAACGGAGGAGGTGGCAGTGAGGGAGGCGCCCCAACGGATGTCGACATTTGAGGTCCCGACGTCTCGCCGGACGCCGAACGGAGAGAAGAGGAAACCCTCTTCAGGACGGCCGCTTTAGGTCAAGAGCATACAAACAACAGCTGTTCATGATAAATAAAAAAAAATCCTTGTGCAGGAGAGAGTTAGGCAGGGACTATTTCTCTTACTGTAAATACACAGATT
This sequence comes from Acorus gramineus, assembly GCA_030737835.1. Lineage (NCBI taxonomy): Eukaryota > Viridiplantae > Streptophyta > Magnoliopsida > Acorales > Acoraceae > Acorus > Acorus gramineus. The sequence goes on along the minus strand of CM060856.1, from coordinate 5,589,931 downwards.
GTAAATAGGACCACAAATTGGAATGTGAATGAGACGTATCTAATTTACCATTTCCTTAAACTCGCAATATGCTATTTCAATATGAGGACTTCTCTTATCAAGTCTTGGATGGTCTCCCCCATTTTGATGGTTTAATTTCCTAGGCCGCGCTTGAAAATAAATTGAACAATTTTTAGAGATTTTTTCATTTACAAAAATGTGCTTAATGTAAACTCATTTTCAAATACATCCAGTTGTTAATTATAATAATATTTTAAATCAAAATTTGAAAAAGATGTGCTACTCTAAAATTTATGTTTAAAAATTATTTCAATAATGTGTTTGTACCACATAAAAAGTATGAGAAAATGAGAGAAATGAAGGAATTTGTGATTCTTTCCATACCGCCAAGAATAATCCAAAGGAACATTCACGGTTCATTCATTCAGATTTGATTTATTAAATGGTTCTAGATTTTTTTATTTCAACAAATCTAAGTTCTTGGGTTTTTTTTATTTTTTGCTTAGGTCTCATTTTGTGAGATTTGTTTTTTATTTGTTGAATAAACGTAGTTGTTTTTTTTTTGTTAACAGATCTAAATTTAAATCTTAGATCTAGATTATTTTATTAGGTAGTTTTTTTTTTTTTCAATGAATTGAAAGGCTAATGAAAGTGTTAAAAAAAATAGAGAAAGATGGTTTGATATATGAGATGATGACAAAACATGAAAAAGTTGTTTAGGATTTGATATGTATATACGCGCGCGCGCGTGCGTGTGTAACTCAGTGGAACAAAGGGCGTGGGTCATAGGCCAAACAAAGTCATTTCATTGATGGAAAGATTGGTTTTTTTTATTTTTTTTTGTCATGTTTCGTTACTTTCTCTAATATAAATGATGCATTCGTATTTTCTATTATTTTTCATTAAAATCACTACCAATAGTTTTTATTTTTTATCATTTTTTATTACAAAACACAAACAACAAGAGTTATTTTTTTATCACTTTTCCTTATAAGTACAAACAACGTATAAATTGTTCTAAAGGAATATAATTTATTTTCCTTCAGCTTCTGTTTGACTTAAATTCCTCCATTTTCTTTCTGTTTCCCTTATTGTTCGTGTGGAGAGACACGAGGCTCTCGAATAGTGCAACCAAAGTTACACTAGCCTAAGATTCACAACTGAGAATAGAAGAAGAATGAACAACTCCAAGATGAGGAAAAATTGGCAACTATATTTCACTACAAGAGGCAAGCTTACATTAAAAAATGGGCTACTAGAGACAAGCTTGCACAAGTGTATGTTTTAAGTGGTGTTGGGATTTTTGTGGAGTGAGTTGATGGAAATGGTGGAGAGGAGTTCCTTTTATATATAGGCAAGGTTGGTATGGGGAATGGGTTATGGGAAGTTGGTGTACATAATGATTTGTGTGGTGTACCAATGCATGGGTAAGTGTAGATATTGGAAAAAAGTGGTCAATGCGATTTACCAACACATAGGTAATATAAGGCTTATGGAAAATAATGGTGTTAAATATGTGTCACTTTTAACCTGCTGGTAACCGTTGGAGCGTTCTGGCAGTTTTTCGTTTTTTTTTGTTTTCGATCGGAACCGCTAAATTTTTGGACTGTTAGCTATCGTCCTGAGTTAGAGGACTCCGATTGGAAATCTAACTGCATATTAGGTGTCCTGGTGCCATTTTAGGCCTCTCACGAAAATTTCGTCGAATTCCGGTAACGTTCTGAATTTCACAGTTTCGGGCGTATCCAGTTTTGACCGAGCGAAAAGGCATTGGGAGACTTTGACTGGGTCAAAGTTGGACCTTGACTTGGTCATTTGGTTTTGGACTTTTGTGTGGTTGGGTTGACTAGGGTCAAACCACACTTAAGCCCCCCTAAGCTAGCTTAAACCCTAATTAACCTAGCTTAAGCCTAATCTAAGTGTGTTGACTTTATTTAAGTGAAAGCTAAAAAGCTCATGCACTATTCATCTTCTTCCCAAATGAGCTCTCTCTCTCCCCTTCTCCATTTTTCTTGGTTTTGAGCCCCTTGGAGGGCTTGAAGCTTAAAACCCAAAGCATAGAAAGTGTAGATCGGGTCCCGATCTACGCCCCGGTGTTCGCGGATTCGAATTCCGGCGAGTTTGGCCCCTTCATCCCCCCTCTTTTCTCCTCTGATTTGGGCCAATTCGAGGGCCAAGGAAGATCTCGGTGTTGGAGGCCTTTGGGGAAAGGTTTTGGTGCGCGAAGAGCTACCGAACATCTCTTCTTTCCCTTGGTAAGCCCTTTTTCCTCTCTTTTCATGCTTAGATGTATGTTAGGAGGGTGGATATGAGGTTGGGTGGTGGTCGGCGGCGGTGGGTGGCCGTCGGAGGGCTGTGGGTGGTGGTCGGAGGCCGTTGGTGGCTGTGGAAGGGAGTTTGGGTGGTCGGGCAGGAAGTTGGGCAGTCCCGGACAGGGTGGTCAGCTGTCCCGGGTGAGTTGGCAGCGGGCGCAGCAGGCGCGCACCAAGTGACCGGGCGCGCGAGTGCGTGCGCGCGGGCGCGCGCACGGGCGTGCGCTCGGGGGGTGCAGGGGGAGGAATGCGGGTAGGCTGGCTGGGCTGTGCGCGCTGGCAGGCCGGGCGGGCAGGCTAGGCGCGCAGGCGTGCTGGGTAGGAGGTCCTCGGGCATCAAGCGGGCAGTGCCCAGGCGTGCAGGCGAGCGGTGCTCGGGCCACTCGGCGATGCGCGCAGGCAGGCAGCGCGGGCAGCAGCGCGGGCAGGCTGGCAGGCGCGCTGTGCGCGTGTTGCGCGGGCGTGCGCGTGGGCACTGGGTGAGGGTCCCGGGTGCTAGGCGCTGAGCGCTGGGCGCTGGGTCGCGGATGCTGGGCGCTGGGTGCAGGAGCGCGCGCGGGGCTCTGGGCAGAGGCGCAGGCGTGCGCTCGAGGAGAGCAGTGGGCGCGAGCGGGTGGTGCGCGAGGAGAGCAGTGGGCGCGAGCGGGTGTTGCGCGGGCGTGCGCGTGGGCGCTGGGTGAGGGTCCCGGGTGCTAGGCGCTGAGCGCTGGGTGCTGGGTCGCGGATGCTGGGCGCTGGGTGCAGGAGAGTGCACGGGGCGCTGGGCAGAGGCGCAGGCGTGCGCGCGAGGAGAGCAGTGGGCGCGAGCGGGTGGTGCGCGAGGGGTGCGTGCGGGGCGAGGCGCTGGGCGCGCGGGGCGTGCGGTGTGCTCGCGGATCAGCGCGGGGCGTGAGGGGTGCGCGCGGGCTGCTGCCGCGGGGCTCAGTGGGCGCGCGGTACACCCGGGTGGCTCGGCTGCAGGTCCAGGCGTGCGGGCAGGGGCCCGGCGATGCGCCTGGGTGCGCGGGCTGAGGCGCGGCGGCGCATCCGGGGGCGGGTGGCCGTGCGGGTGGTTGCCGGGGGTGCGGGAGTGAGTCGGGGTGCTCGGGCTAACGTGCGTACGGGCCGTATGTACGTTTGCCCGAGTGTTGGGTTCTTTTGGTGTATTTTAGAGTATTTTTGATGTATTTATGTATTTTACTCACCGTATAAATGCCTGTCTTGCAGATCTTGACGGACGGTCGCGCGACGACCCGATCTCCGGTGAGTGGGACAATCCAACCCAGTAGTGAGGCGTTATACGCATTTGGGCGTATACCGACCTCTCCTGGGGCACCATGGATTTATATTAACCCGTTGTAAAGTGTATTCCATGCGAGCATGATTTAAAATGTAGAATGCATGCTACCCTAGACTTTGCATGTTAGGGACTTGCACCCTTAGGATATGTGTAAGAGCCATGCATCATGTCCCCCCCTGTTCTCATGAATGAGGTGGTTGGTAGTCGAAAGTGTAGGAGATGGTAATGAACACTTGTGCAAGTAAGTCAATGATGCCCCACACAAAATACAAAATTATCTCACTACATCTCTCAATATAAAAATGCTAAGATAGATATATAGATAAATAGATAACAAAGTTCACTTTAAAATTTCACAGTTCGTGCGCACACACCCGTTTGACCCATTTCCAAATACAGTCTTAGTTCCGTTGATGAAGCTTGAGAATGAAGCAGCTGCCATCCAAACTAGATTATGACGAAAAGATTAAATATGTGCTCGAAACAGTTCTCTTTATGCCTTCCTTTTATTGGAGATGGTGAGCATTATTTGCGCCACATATAGGCAAGGCCAGCCTTGAGGCAAAGCCACCAAGACAATTGCCTAGGAACCACCCCCTCCCCCCCCCCCCCCCCCTCCCCCATGTCCAAGGAGAGCCCTGAATCATTTGTTTAGAAGTGTGAGAGGTGGAATGAGATCCTCCTCCTCTATGCCAGAATCGAGGATGATCTGGACTTTGGATGTGGATCCGTGAAGAAGCATTGGTCGAACCTCTGCACCAATAATCAATCCCACTACAAGAAATCCAGGCATTAGCTACGAAATAATTCGTAGCAAAAACTATAAATTTCGGGGACAAATGCACTTCCTAGACGAAATAAGTTCGTTGCAATTATCATTGCAAAAGCTTTGTATGGGATTCCCTTTTGCTGCAAAATTTTATTTTCATAACAAAAAGTTACCTTTTACTACGAAATTTATTTCGTACTAAAAGAGATATTTTCATAGCGAAATGACACCATATACTCTAAAATTATTTTCGCAGCAAAAGGTATCCTTTGGCTACAAATCTAATTTCGCAGCTAAAGGTAACTTTTTTATGTGAAATTTTGTTCGAAGCCAATGGCCACCTTTTGCTGCGAAAATAGTTTCATAGCAAATGATCACCTTTTGGTGGGAACTTTATTTTCGCAGCAAAATGACACATTTTGCTACAAAACTTTTGCTACTAAAAGACTATAAATTTAATAAAATAAAATGACACATTGTGAAATATTTCGTAGGAAAATGTCACATTTTCATAGAGAAAACCTTTTTTGATTTTCAAAAAAAATTTATATTACAATTAGATAAATATTTAATAATTATAATAATAATAAAAAAATCCATGTATTAATAAAAACTAATTATATAAATTATAAATTGTTATAATATCTTTTAAAAGAAATTACAACAATAAAAGATTCGACTCTTGGATCTGATGCCAGTAAAAGATCTCTAAAAGAGTTGACTCTCCCTCAACAGTAGACTGGTCTACAACTGTCTTCGCTCCTCCATCTCTCACTACAAAATAGAATTTAACAATAAATTTAACATATGAATTGAAAAACCTTACAACATAGGCACCAAATCAAAATACAACAAAATAATTCCCTCCTACGCATGCAACCTCATTGTTTCAACCAACATAGGTACCAAATTAATAATGTCCAATAAGTATTACCATATTTTACTTCATACTTAAATGTTCTAAAACTCAGCATACCAAGAAGATCCTATGCAAATAATAAAAGTAATATTCTAGATTTAAAAAAATGACAAATAAAATTTTTATGCTGAAAAAGGGTCCCTCCTTAGATTAACGGGCATTCCTTCTTGTCCTTTTGCTCCGATTACATACAACTAACACCAGTATAGTGCCAACTAATACCCCTCCGACGCTCAAGTAAGATCACCATTAAAGTAAGAATTCAAGCCCAGATCTAGGGTTTTTCGGAGGAAGAAGTATGTACATTTCATTAAAAGGGGTTGCCCTTTTATTTATAAGCAGAGGGGGTGTGCCTATTGTGATAAGCAAGTGTGAGCATATCATGGGATATAATCTTCTGCGCGGCACTTGGATCAGTTGACATTTATAATCTTGGGATCAACCCATCATAACCGATTTTTGACAATTGATTGCATATCTATGTGTCAGAGAATATTCTCTTGGTCTTTCTTTGATTTCAATGGCGTTGGTTGAATACACGTGACAGCTTTACATGTTAGTCGGCCCTCGTGGTCGGTTTGCTCCTGGCATGGGCTGGTCGGGACCTTAATTTCCTTTGGATAATCAACTCTTGCTAGAGATCTAACTAGAGTCGCTTCTCCGCCTAATCTGAAGCGGGAATTGGTTCCCGATGTCACATATGGTGTCGAGGAGATGCCCTGAATGGGCTCTTGGGCCGAGGTGAGCTCAAATTCATAATAGGACCTTTAGTTGAAATAGGCCTTGCCAATTAATGAACCCATTAATGTGATATCCCTCTTCTATTCTTGGTTAATTCTGGTATCTCTATTCCTTATTCAAGTGTGACAGATTTAATCTCCTACAAGTAGAATTTGAAAATTTAAATGGTGCTAATTTTGAATTAGCTTCTCTAAATACCCTTTTTAATATCCTTAAATCAAATCTAAAATTTCTTCATTCTCCAAATAATATCTCCAACTACAATGACAATAAATATTAGAATTTCAATGCCCTCATTCTTTCTAATGTATCTCTCTTCCACACTCCCCTCGAAACATTTTTCTATTGTTTCTCTCAAATTCATCTCTCTCCCAAATCTTTTGAAGAATTTTTTTATAATTTTTTCATTCTATTAAAATTTATTTTTTTATTGCAATTTATTAAGCGTATATGATAATTTAAAAGTTTTCATAAATAATTGCATATATATTGTGTATCTACTTAATAATATTTACAACTTAAAATAAAATGATGTGCAATATTCAAACCATCTATATTTTTTGTAATTCAATTCCCAAGACCACCCCTGCATATGGGTTTGTCACTTTAACTCATATATATTATATTCTTTCCGATATCGAAATGTATTAATCATCATCAGTTCTAATTTTATCATCCAAACAAGGGTGACAAAAAATCCACTTTTAAAGTGGACGATGAATAAATTATTTTTTTTAAAGAAATGATACTCCCAAGGGTTTAATTTGATCTCTTGACTTCCTTCACAAAGTAAAGGTTGGTAATGAGAGCTCTGTTTGCGTTGAATAAATTGATGTGGGTACCAATAGAGTGAAGAAGGGAACATAGGTAGACATGATTCATGTCAAAATAGACCCCAATTAATATTTTTTTCATCACATGTAACTTGCCAGTGATATTTCACTCAAAGTCAAGCATGATCGTGTTAGTACTGGTAGAGATCAGGTACTGAATTCACATACCCGTGCATGTATGTACCGATCAAGCCAAAGTAGCTCTTGTACGTATATCTGTGTATTTATTTTACACATCCAGTGACATGCATTCAATAGAACTACGTACTCTATGTATCAAGTGAATAAGGTGATGTGATTCTTTTTAGAGATCCTCCGTGTGAACAAATCAAAAAATTAACGCTGCGTAGGTGATATATACAGTTTTTTTTATGTTATGCGTGCATGCAAGATTTTACGTAAACATAAGTTAAATTGAGGACAATTTCAATGAATTTTTTTTTTTTTTTGTCCAAGGGTTTTGATGAATTGTGCAACTAAGTAAATAAATATCAATTTTCCTGGGTATTTTATGATTAAATTCCATGATCCAAGAAGATGGATTTTTAACCAAAGAGGCCATATATATATATATATAGAGAGAGAGAGAGAGAGAGAGAGAGAATGTGATGTCAAAAATCCGGGTTTGTGAGCTATTTGAAAAATCTAAAATAGTGTCTTTTTTCGTCAGCAACATTTCTATTTTGAAACCCTACATCTTATCACAGCTTGAGATTACGAGGGCAAGGGAAATCCACTGGTCTAGCGGCGCGTTACAGATTATCGAGACGTAGTAATAGACAAGGGCGGACCCAGGATTTAAAACAAATGGGGGCCAAGGACCAAACAATATATTTGAAATAAAAAAATTATAAGAAAATATAAATATAAAGATGATAGTTTAAAACAAAAATATCAAAATTCAAGTCATTCATTAATAAATCAATGCATCGATGAAGATTTCATTGATAATTTACATAATAATCATAAAAATAAACAAAACATTACATATCTTCTATTTCAGTTGCACCCAACTATTTTTTACTGCATAAATTCATCTACAATAATTTTCTTTAAAGAATGAGTCAATAATTTTAAACTTGTTCATGACTAACCTGTAGATTCAATTGAAAATTAACAACATAAAAAAATAACTCTATTCAAATAATATAAAAAAAAATCCCAACAAAAATATTATATAAAAGCATATATCTCATTAATATAAATATATACTTCGGTGAATTTCTATCTACATATACAGGACTAAAATTGATGTTTTTTTTTTTTTTTTTGAAGCAAAGGTAGATGTTTGCTACCCGATTTCATTTCTGATATCGAATTACAAACTCCGAAAGGAGGGCGATTAGAACACATAAAGAAAAAACATCTAATATACTATAAGGACCCCTCATTCCCCGAGGTTAGAAGAGGTATCTAAACCAACAGGAAGGGTGAGGAGGCCCGCTCCACAGCTACCTCGTGACATATATCCTCCCGCCTCTGAATGCCACCTCCTCCGCCTTCGCAATGAACCGTCCCCAGTCCCTGATGCATCCTCTAAACATGTCCCACATGTTTTCTTTGTGCACCCTCGCCCCTCGAAAGATGACCTCGTTCCGCGTCCGCCAGATGGTCCATGCCCCCGCCAGTATGATGGTTCGCGCAATCGTCGCCTCCAAACTGCTGTCCGTCGGGTTTGGTCTTCCGGGCTGCACTGCCCACATCTCTTCTAGCGACGTGAAGGCTGTCCAGACTCCAGTCTGCACCCCCACCTCATCCCAGAATTCCCTTGACACCGGGCAAGTACAGAATAAATGCTGGACCGTTTCTAACGGCTCCGCACAAAGTGGACACGCCTTGGAATCATTTGGTGCCCACCGAGCTCGATACGCTCTCGTAATAAGACGTTCGAGAGAGAGGAACCACATGAAGACCTTAATTTTCAAAGGGACTTTTGGCCGCCATATTTGATTGAACCTCGGGCAAGTCGGAAGAATCCCAGCTCCATTCACTCTCCACCATGCGTATGCACTCTTGACTGAGAACGTCCCTGCCGCGTTGGGTTGCCATCGTATCTGATCCGAGCTCCCTTCCAGAATCCGTAGAGGACTGATCCGGTCCATCAAGACGGCGTATTGGTCAGTCTCTGTAGTGTTCAAACGTCCTCGAAGCAGCTCCACCTGCCAGCTCCCAGATCCCTTGTGAAAGAACTCAAAGACGGATCCCTCCTTCTTGGCGGCTAGTCTAAGTATGTCCGGAACCAGGTCGCTAAACCGAGTTTCACCAGCCCATCGGTCAAGCCAAAAGTGCACTGATCTACCGTCCCCTACCTTCCATACGAAGGCGTTGACTACCTCCATGCGGTCCGCAAATAGACCTTTGCATATCTGGCTCGCTCTCATATTTAGGGATGGCCATCGGTGGTCCCCCATACCCGCACCACCGTATCTGTCCCTTAATAAGTGCGTCCAGATCGATGCTGTCCTCGATAGCCATCTCCACACCCACCTGGTGATGAGGGCTTTGTTCATGCATCTTAAGTTTAGTACTCCCAGACCCCCCTCTCGCTTAGGCTTGCAAACTGACTCCCAGTCCACCATATGGGGGCCTTTCGGTCAGTCTCCCCTCCCTGCCAAAGGAATCTCCTACGGATCCGATCGATTCTGTGTAGCACCCCAATCGGTAGCCTGAACACCGACAGGTAGAATAGAGGAAGGTTAGTCAGGACAGCTTGAAGGAGTGTCAATCTCCCCCCCCAACTCAACATCTTGTCTTTCCACCCCGACAATCTCCTTTCGAACCGCTCGATTAGGGGATCCCATTGCTCCTTTGTTAGTCTTCCTTTCACAAGGGGTAGCCCCAGGTACTTCGTGGGGAAAGGGCTATATGGGCATCCCATGCAATCGGCCAAACGCTTCTCCTCCTCTGTCGTGATGTGTATTCGATGCATAGTGCTCTTCCGAAGGTTGAGTGTGAGCCCCGATAGGAGTCCGAAGCAAAATAGGATGAAGCGGAAGCCCCGGACACTTCGGTCGGTTGCTTCGCTGAGTAAGATTGTGTCGTCCGCATATTGCAGGATCGCCACCCTGCTTCCCTCCTGCGAACTTGCTAGCCCCGAGATCCATCCCGCCCCTGCTACCTTCTCGCATAGCCGGCTCAAAATGTTCGCCACGATGACAAATAATATCGGGGAGAGTGGGTCTCCCTGCCGCAGACCCCTGTTGAGTGGGAAATAGCCCGTCACCTCTCCGTTTATCAAGAGGGATGCACGCGCCGAGTCAATGCATTGCCGCACCATTCGGATCCATCTTGGATTGAAGCCGTGTAATCCCAACACCTTCAGAAGGAATTCCCGATCCACACTGTCGTATGCCTTCGCAAAATCTAGTTTGAATACTAGACCTTGCCTTTTATCTCTCTGGAGGTCCGCCACAAGTTCCTGTACCGTGAGGAATCCCTCTTGGAGAAGCCGACCCGGTAGAAAAGCCGCTTGGGAAGGTTCAATGAGATCCCCGCACACCTGTTTTAACCTGTTCGCCATGACCTTCGCCACGATCATGTATGCCCCGTTGACCAGGCAAATCGGTCTGAAGTCCTCCACCCTCGTTGCTCCCTCCTTTTTTGGGATAAGAACGAAGTTTGATGCATTGAGACAACCCACACTCTGCGAGCCTGCGAAGAATTCATCACACATCGCCACCACGTCATGCTTTACTATGGACCAGTATCTTGAAAGAAATTGATGTTGAAAGAAATAAACAAATATTACTCATATAAAATTTAAAAAATTGAAGATGAGCTTAATATTTTTGAATCTCTTAATTCGATCAACAAAAATAAATCAAATTCATCAACAAAAAATAAATACAAATCAATTAAAAAAATCAAAATCAGATATTCAAAATACGCTTTATTAAAAAAAAACAAACATACAACGTGAAGTCGAGAGAGACAAAGGACTGGAATGCCTTTCGATTGCCCATGTGATTGCCGCTGGCGACGGCACTGACTTTTTATCAAGGGGGAAATTTTGTGTATTGGGGAGTTTAATTTGTTATTAGGGTTTTTTATTTTATTAGGTCCCACCAACTGAACCATTTGATTTATTGGGCTGGGAAGATTGAAAAGGATTTAAATGTCATTGATTTGGCCCATTCAAAGTATATAAAATAACATTGGGACACTCCAATGTAAAAAAATTTCAAATTCAGATATTTTGTAACTGCTCCACACATATAGAAGGATTAAAGTTCTTTTAAAATAAAACAAGAAGAAATAAGGTATTCCTACCAACCAATATGATAATATGAAGATATATTATTATCATATTCAATGTTGATAGCTTTGTTCCCTAGAGAGTTCGTAATTTGGTCTACAGTAGAAATTAAAAGGGAAAATTTTAAATAATCGTGGCGTAAATTATCAGCAATTCATATAACCCCCTAATGTTTCTTGAAATCTATATAACCCCTTGAAAATACCTATATAAACCCAAATAGTTAGTCCCTGAGTTAAATTTTCACTCACAAATGATAAATATTTTGCGAATCTTTTGTTTGATTAACCCTGGCTAAAAATACAGTATACCAAAAATCTCTTGCAAAGTATTAAAAATAAATTAAATAACCTTCTCCAAATAACCCTCCAAATGGATCATAAGACCCCATCCGAAGAGATAAAATTATCATTTACAAAAGGCTTTTCACATTTTTAACACATTACATGACAATTTTGATATACTATGCTTTCATCCAGATTTAACCAAACCGAATATTTTTCATCTATCAATTGAAATTTAACTGAAAATGCTATTTGAATTTACCTATGCGTTTTTAAGTGATCATATGAATTTAAGAAAAGTCAGAAGATTATATAGATTTTTAATAATTTAGAAGGGGTTGTATAGATTTTTTCCAGGATGTGTCCTCCAATCAACGTGTTTCTGTGCTGCAAAGCAGGACCAGTGGGTGTTGTAACTTAACATAATTATGGTGGTCCATCAACTAATGGCATGGAAAGAGAACATATCAGACAGTCCACCTTTTATAATTATATAATCAAGAACATGAACTCATCACTCCCTACATGTACTTTCATTCATTAGTTATCCCGTATATCTTTCGAACCAATTTCTGCGGTGGCAACTGGCAAAGTAGGTTAAGTCATTGTTCTCTTGTTATATAAAGATGGGTAGCTAGGGAGAGCTTAATTTATATTTCTTGTTTCATATAGTTTTAATTTGTTCTTGAGATGGGGAGGCAACCATGTTGTGACAAACATATGGTGAAGAAGGGACCATGGACCATCGAGGAGGACAGGAAGCTGGTTCAGTTCATGTTCACTAACCAGCCGTGTCGGTGGCGGGCACTCCCAAAACTCGCTGGCCTCACGAGATGTGGGAAAAGTTGCAGACTCCGTTGGAAGAACTACCTCCAACCTGATCTCAAGAGAGGGTGCTTCTCCCAGGCTGAGGAACAACTCATCATCGATCTCCACGCCAGTCTCGGAAATAGGTAAACCTCCAACCCATTGGCGGAGATATGATTTTTATAAAAGGGAGGCCCCATGTAATTTATGTAAATATTTTCTAAAATTGTATCATTATATTTTCTTTTTAATTTCAATATGATTAATTAAAAAATAAACATGTATAAAATGAAAAAAAAACATTCACATATAACACATCACTAAATAATTCTAAAATATATTTATCATATTTTAAAATAATATGTCAAATTTCAAATCGATGATTCACAAAACAAGATGTCACTATGTGTTGTAGCTGTTTAGGAATTTCACATGTTGATGGGGCTCATGACCTATGGGTCCTAATTAAAAGAGTGTTGTAACACAATATATTTTTTTAACCCCAATTCCAGTCTCATGTACATCGATAAATTAATGGCACGTATACTCACATTAATGAAGTATATGCTTCAATAATTTTTTTTACATTTTCTATAGATACATTCATGCAATTCATTTGAATATATACTTTTTTTTTTATGAAAACATGTACCTTATACAAAGTATATTATTTTAAAAAAATAAAAAAAATATAGACTAAAATAAGGACTGAAAATATGATTGTATTTAACATTATCCTTATTAAAATTAATTCATCACAAATAAAGGAATTTTAGAAGAAAAAAAATCCACGGGGGACATGGGAACCCCCCTTCCCCGGGGGCCCAAGGTGGCTCCACCACTTCTGCAACCTTAGCCCTCGTTTGTGTAGCATGATACATTTTTTTTGTAATAAAACTCATAGTTTGAGAATTACTTTAAAAAAAAAAATTAGATTGCAATAATCTATGAGGTGTATCAACATCCTTCCAGTTTATCTAAAATTAATAAAATAACAAAAATATATATGATTTAGTGATTAATTTCCAGTCCACGAGAACAACAAAAAAAAAATAACTAAACAGTAAATAATTTGGGTCCTAAAAAGAACTTAAAACATTTAAATTGCAATTTCTATTAAAAAAAAGGGGCTATCACATGCAATGGTGAAGATAACTTATAGATTTATGCAATGTGATACATTATAAACTTATATAATTTTTAATAAAATATATCTCTCTCATTAAATAAGGTATATATACTATTTTAAAAAAATAAAAACACGTGTAAAACTGTTTGCGGACTGCATTGTAGATGGTCTAAGATTGCGGCAAGGCTGCCAGGAAGGACGGACAACGAGATAAAAAACTACTGGAACACCCACATCAAGAAGAGACTCACTAAGTTGGGTATCGACCCCGTCACCCACCAACCCTTAATCAAACTCACCAATGCCGCAGCCGCCGCAGCTCAGACAACGACTGTCGACCCACCATCGTCGGCTGAGGCCCACACTGCCGCCTCCACAGAGAACTCGACCCCCATTAACACTGAGTATGGTTCGGACTGCACCGGTGGTGGCACTGATCGCGACGTGTCAATGATCGGTTGCTTGTGGGGCGCGGAAGATGAGGGGGCTTTCCCCATCGATGAAGACGATGAGTTGTGGGCACTTTCGAGCAAAGGCGCTACTGGCAGCGACTTCTCTGTGTGGGACCAGGATTACTGTATGCAGATGTTCGACTGTGATGATCTTGGGATGAACTATTGGTGAGGGGGGTTTTAATTTGGATGAATCCGAATATATGTATGTATCATCACCTTTCATGTCCATCACTTCACGTGACCATGCATGTAGTAATGGTTATGATATTGTGCATGTAGTAATACAGTGTTGTTTACCTTGTTAAGTGGGGTAATTTATTATTTTTATTATTATTTAATGATTTTATTTTCTCCTTTTTCTTTGTTCATAATTTCTAGTTTGAGCTTTTTTCTTCTTTTTTCTTATCGATAAATAGACTGTTTTATGATAGTAATTATCGATCCCCAATAACCAAATTATTCAATCCACCACCTTAAAAAATCTCTTATAAATATAAGTGAAAATTGGTAGGGAGAGTACATGTTCTCCAAAATGAATCTTTTCCTTTAATTTAACAGGGTTGTTTATGGATGTTGTTCATTTAAATTTTTCATCGCATCTCCGTGCATACTTTAATTTAAAAATCCTCATGGGATGATTGATCCGAGATTACATTATGCATATATATATCAAATCGTGAAATTAAATGTTACATTATTCAGAGTAATTCATGAATAATGTTATGTAAATCTGCGAAAAACATGTATAATTATCACTTTAAGAGTTAAATAGCTCGATTTGACAAAAATATTTATATGATACGAGTTAATAATGCAAAAGATATATATATAATTTTCATGGTATGCTTGTTTATTTAATTTTTTTGGCCTAAAAGTAGCTTTTGTTTATCCTATGCTTTCTAACTATGGCACCCTTCTAATGTGAAACATGAGAATATATAATGATTCCAAGTGTGGAAATAAAGACAGTAACTCGAGAAGAAAAGCGGGAAATTCAATAAAAGTTTCATAAAATATTTGAAAATGTACATTATATAAACTCACAATAATTTTTTTTAATAGGGACAATAATACGGGCTGTTTCATTGTTTGATCATACATTCATGCTGCAGTTAATTCAGAATAATTCAAAAACAATACTAAAAAAAATATGTTATTTTATGGCAATGCAATTTTAGAGGCCGGCCTCCGTAACTTTTGATATTCTTGTGCTTTCTATGATACTCTTCTATCTTTCTTTGCTAATAAAACTTAGTTATGATTCACAAGTTAACACATGATTTTAATGGCCTAAAACATCATTTTAATGTCAAAATTTGCCTTAATTGGGGACCACCTCTCTCAACCACGGTAAATCGTCTGATTGAGCATGGAAAATGGTCGAAACCACCTCGATGGCATGTGGGCTATGACACAGTTTGGGAGGAGATTTCTGAACTGGATGTTGGTGGAATTGGTGAAGATATACTGGTTTGGACAGGACACAAAACAGGAAAAGTTACAACAACAACGGCTTGGAATTCTGTCAGGAATAAACAAACCCATCTTGACTGGATCAAGACTATCTGGCAGCCCTCTCAACCACCCAGATACAGCTTTCTATGTTGGCAAGCATCCCTCAACCGACTTCCCACCCTTGACAGACTTCTCAAAAAAAATCTTGTGCCTTCCTCCCATTGTGCTCTCTGCTCCTCTGGTGAGGGATCCATTTCCCATCTCTTTTTACACTGCCAATATTCAGCCTATGTATGGACCTCCTTTATCAAGATCTTGAGATTATCAAGGACCTCCCACACTGTTTTGGGAGATCGATTAGTTTGGCTTCTTTCCAATGCCAAATCAAAAGGGGAAAAATCTGTGCTGTCTTTCCTTATGTCCACCATTGTATGGTTGCTGTGGGAATCAAGGAACAACAAAATCTTTCGAAGCTCCTTCATGCCCAAGTTAGTGTTGGTCAAACGTATCATTCATGCTACAAAATTCAGGTTTAAAGGCACCCACATGGAAGACAATAGCTCTCCCCTATCATCATCAATCAGCTAGCTACTTGGGCTTATTCTAGATGATCCACAAAGCTCCTGAAAGGCAGTTTCTTGGACCCCTCCCCTGGTTCACTGGCTAAAAATTATTTCTGATGGTTCCAAAGGAGACGATCATTTCGGGTACAGGACAATAATCAGAGACTACAAAGGTGATTGTTTACAAGCCATTGCAGTTCGATCCCGGGCAGCTTCCATCAATATTCCAGAACTCAAAGGTGTGGTCTCTGGTCTACAACTCACAAGTACTACTGTCAATCCGGCCCTCTTCTCTGTATGGGTTGAAACAAACTCTACCACAGTAGTTGCGTGGATTCAAGGGAGGGGCATCATCCCATGGACTGCATTCTGAGACCTTCGGAAAATCAATCAGCTCCTATTGAATTTTAAAGCCTAGGAGGTCATTCATATTTACCGCGAAGGAAATCAAGTAGCGGACTACCTAGTAGCGGCTCAATCCCCTTTGGGCAACACCATATTTCACCCCGAACAGCTTGGGACTGCGCTTACCTCCTTGACTAAGGCTAATAAAGAGGGTAGCATATACTTCAGAACTTGTTAACAACATACTCTCCCATCTAGTCTTACTTCTTGTTAAAGGCTCAGAGATAAAACTCTCTATAGCATCAGATTGTAATTGTTGGGGGTTGAGAGATTTTTTGCCTCACTCCCCAAGCTTTCTTTTCTTTTCTTCTGATGTACATTTTGTAATATCTTATTTGAAATGAAATTATTTACCAAGCAAAAAAAAAAAAAAAGTTAACACATGATTTCCTAATTTATTGGTATTCAACCCTAATACAGGCTTCTGAAATTATATATAACATAAACACTAAGGGTCCGTTTGGATATGAGTTTAGGTAGATTATGCGTTTGAAAAGCTAAAAATTTTGAAACTCAAATCAAAACATTTTCAGCATTTAAGTTTTCAAACCACAATCTTCATTTTTTGACCAAAAAACCTTGCGGTGGAAAATCTAATAAAACATAGCTTTTGAAAAACTGAGTTTAAAATATAAGATTTTAAGAATCTGAAACTTTCAACCTCACATCCAAACGCACCCTAATAATAAAATATGTTTGTTGCACGTGAAGTTTAGTTTGCCTTCACCATCTATACTAAAACACAGGCAAGCGCCCAAGCTAAGAAACTTAGAAATTAATGGGAATATGAAAAAATAATTAATTTCACAATTTGCTCTATAAATTTTTATGCATTAAATTTATAGAAATTTCTAGAATTTGTACTTATAATAAAAAATTATTTATAGAAAACTTCTACCTTTGGTGTTTTCGTGCATCACACTAGTATCAACAGGACTCCCCATCCTTTTTTTTTTTTTTGTTGGAAAATGAACAAAAAGTCTCTTAAAATATAGAAATTCCTAAATCAATCACTTTTTAAAATTGTTCCTAAAAAAGTCACATTTCAAAATATTAAAAACACAAAATACTAATTTACTCTCATGCAATTAAATCCATAACATCCCTTTAATTCTTGTTAGATTATTCCACACTAAAATCCTATTTTTTCTATAAAACAATAATCTCTCTCTATATGTCCCAAATCAATCCCCTTATAAGTTCTGTTATTGTATATCATATTGTGTATTTTTTATATATATCTTACCTGATGTTATTTATCATTTTTCATTTTGTATAATCATAATATACCATTTAAGGGATTTTTATTTTTAAGTCTTCATAAACCATCATATTTAGTGATTGATCTCTTTCTTCTTTTGTATTTGAGTTTTAGTCTCCCGATTTAAAGGATAATTCATGGATAGGTCCCTCACAGGGACTAAACAGTAAATTAAATAATTTATGGATAGGTCCCTCTCAAGGACTAAAAAGGAACTATCATTTAAATCTGGGGACTAAAACCTAAATACGAAGAAGGGAGGGATCGATCACTAAATATGATGGTTTGTGGGGACTTAAAAATAAAAATTCCTTTATTTAAATATATGTTGTACCCCACAGAGCCGGCCCTAAGGGTAGGCGACCAAGGCAACTGCCTAGGGCTTCACCCCAAGGGTAGGCCTGTCAACGGGTCGGGTCCGAGTCGGGTCGGGGTGGACCCGGACCCGACCCGTGACAGGACCCGACGGGTCCGGGTCCAACCTAGGACCCGGCGGGTCCGGAGAAATGTGGACCCGGACCCGGGTCGGGTCCGGGTCCGACCCGACCCGGTGGTTGGGTAAAAAAAAAAAAAAAAAAAAGAGAAGAGCTCATGTATTTGTTTGCCTTATCATTCTATTTGAAATTTTTTGTAATAAAACATTATTGTTAATGAGACTATGTTTTAATATAATTTTATACAATTCAAAAGAAGTAAATGAATTATTAAACAACATCCAAAACAATAATCACTAACATAAAAAACATATTAACTTAAATAATAAACATAACTAACCTAAACAACATTCAAAACAATATTAACCTAAACAACATTCAAAACAATAAACACTAACATATTAACCTAAATAATAAACATAAATTATGCAACAAACTAATTAATCATACAAATTCAAAAGCTAATAAGTTAATTGTTCAAAACAAACCGATTTATAGGCTTGTTATGATTATGATTTATGAACTTGTAGATACAAAAATAAGTTAAGTAAGAAATAAAATTATGTATCAACTAATACTAATGGTCTTATAATATATGAGCATATATTAATAAAACAATCGGGTTTCGGGTCCAACGGGTCGGGGCGGGTGGACTTGAATCCGATCCGTTTGTTTGTTCGAGTCCACTGAGTCGGATCCAACTTGGGTCGGGTATATTACATGTGTAATCGGGTTCGGGTCTGGACCCGACCCGTTGACAGGTCTACCCAAGGGGGCCCAAATCCCTGCAAATATGGATGTATTAAAACTATTTGTTGAGTATTTTTAGAATTGAATTTTTAAAATTTATTCTTTCTCAAGAGGATACTATCCTTTCAATATGTACTTTTAAATTTTCTTGTGTTTTCATGCATAATTCTAATTTATATCTTCAATTTTTTTAATTGTAATTTGGTTTAATTATTTTTATATTTGGGGTTTTTTAGTTATTTTGTTTAAAAAAATCATCCATTTATTTCATTTTATCCTTTGTTTAGTTTTTCATGACTCATTTAAAATTTTCAATTATATAGGAATTTAGTTTTACATTTGAATTTACAAGGAATGTAATCTTTTCATTAACAAATCCCACATATTAAGGAGTTTATTTTTTTGTTTTTTTATTGTTAGTTAAAAATGAAAACTTAGATAATAGTTCTTTGTAGAATGATTTTTGTTTTGTTTTTATTTATTTATTTTGAAGATTAATTGTGTTGTTACTCATTATATTTTTATATATATATTTTTTGGAGCCCCATTTCATAATTCGCCTAGGACCCATCCCAGTTTGATGAATCTCAGAGCCGGCCCCTATACCCTAATGCAGCAAATGATATTTTGGTATTCTAAATATTTATTCACATTTTTTTTGCTTAGCTATTTACATATTTTTATAATATATTTGTATATATCCATCTTTGTAAAGAAGCATCAATATTTAATAGAATTCATAAAAAAAAAAACTCAAATTATATAGTGCATATTTCACAAAATCCACATGATCACAAAAAATTTAGAGTAAAAAAAAGTTTACATGAGAATGTGTAAAATACATTAACAAAATTAAGATGGTGAAATATTTTTAAAAAGTTTAGAGGTATGGAATATATTAAGAATTTAATTATAAAATAATATATTAATCTTTTGTATTTTCAAAATTATGAAGTAAGATTTTTTTTGTATAATTTTAAAAATGGCTGATTTAAGTATTTTTAATTTTTATGAGACTTTTTTTTATCATTTTTTCTTTTTTTTTTTAATAATATTTAGTATGAAATTTCATATACTGTAACGTATATTTAATTCACTCCGGAATAGAAGACAACAAATCAATAGTGTAAGCTATTAAATAATCCTAATTTTTTCCTGACATGACGTTAAGGTTGTTTTCAGTAAGGAGATAGCGTCCAATTCCCCTTTGCCTATAGCCCTTTATGTCGAGTCATTGGAATATAAGATGGGATATAACCCAACAATGTAATTTATTATTTAATTTTAAATTTTTTTTTACTGGTATAGTAGTAATTTTTTTTTTTTTTTAACAAGAGTGTTCCGTTCGCCTTTGTGGGCTGTTCTTTGCTAGCGGCTTAATCAAAGCACTTATATACTCAGTCCATTTTCTAGCTTCATATGTTATGATAACGTAATATATTACGCTATTATAATGTATAAAGTTCTATCATAATATATATATAACTGTAGACAGATAAATAATTAATAATAATAAATAAAAAAAATAAAAAAAAAATTTGGCCCTGACCGAACAAGGCCCAGGTGGGCCTGCCAAAGTAGGACCCAAAATGGCCCTGCCAATTGGGCCATGTCAAGTTGGCGGGGCTTGTTCGGCCTAAGGGTCTACAAAAGGCCCGACGCCCCGAAAGCCTGGCCCGGCCCGTTTTCAGGGCGGGCCAGGCTTGGGTCTGATTCTGAGGGTCCGAGCCCGGCCTGCAGGCCCACTCGAATTGGGCCCGTTCATGCTGGCCCATAGGCCCGCACGAGGACCTGGCCAGTAGGCCCATGGGGGCAATTCAATAAATGAGTCACACATAATTTTATATATTTTTTTTTGAATTGTGGTTGAATTATATAAATTATTGACATTTATGTAGATGCCTATCAGTTATTTACTTACATGTAGTTATTTAGTTTTTCAAGTTATTAAATCATTTAATATTTTTATTGTTGAAAATTCAATAGATATAAATATATTTTTCAACATTATACTTAAAATTTTGTGTTATTTTAACATTATATACAAATGAACAACTTAAAATTTAAAAATAAAAAAAAATTGTATGTTTGAAATTTGGGCCCGTAGGCCAGAAGCCTAAGCCAGGCCCGTTAGGCCCGTTCATGCCC
Organism: Acorus gramineus; assembly: GCA_030737835.1. Lineage (NCBI taxonomy): Eukaryota > Viridiplantae > Streptophyta > Magnoliopsida > Acorales > Acoraceae > Acorus > Acorus gramineus. The sequence continues at coordinate 5,569,132 of CM060856.1, read as the reverse complement.
GGGCTCGTGGGCAGGACCTGGGCCCTCTTTTTTTTCCACGGGCCGGCCTGGCCCGTTGTCAACCCTATTCAACCCTGCCCTAGTAAAAAAAAAAAGGAAGAAGTCAAAGTCAGATTAAATTAAATAATAATAATAATAATAAAATAAAAAAATTCAAAAATTCTTACTACTCACTCCCGCTAAATCTACTCACTATTTCTTATAACCACCCCTCCCTTTCTCCATAAATAGGAGGGAGGGAGAGAGAGAGAAAGTTGGGTGGAAAAAGGCAAAGACAAAAAAAAAAAAAGGGGCCAAGCGAGAGAAGAAGGAAGGCCTAAGGAAAAGGAGGAAAGTGAAGTTCGCTCACAAAGAAGGCAAGAAGCTCACCCTCAAAGAAAAAAGAAGAAAAAGAAGAAGAAGAAGTGTGCTGAAAATCTAAAGGAGAGAAATATAAACTTTCACTCGATTCCACCTTCTTCTTGAAGAAAAGTATAGGGAAAATCCAATAGAGAGAAATATAAACTCTCCCTCAATTTCACCTTCTTTTTGAAGAATATATTCTCTGTTCACGAAAGAGAGTCTACATAAGGGAAGATTAAAGAAAAGCGGCTTCAAATCAAAATCTCAAGTCAAGAAATTCAAGAAGGGTGAAGAACAAAGCACTGCTAGTCCTAAACAATAATGCCCAAACTCAAAAGGCTCGAAGGATCACGCACCACTCTCTTTTTCCTTTTCAAATTTTCACCAACATGTAAAAATCCCTGAAGTTTTAATTCTCGAGACACTCTTCAAAGGAGACTGAGGATTAGAGGATTAAAAAGATCTAGTTGTACCCATATCACCTTCTTATGTATTGATTTGCTCTCCGAGCATATCATTTTTAAAATTTGTAAAGGACATTTTGTTCGCTACAATGGCATAAAAAAATTTATCATTTTTTTAACTTAAAAAAATTATACTACTGTATCTCAATATTTATTTCATTTCATATAACAATATGCAATTCGTTCATAGTGTGTATGATTTAAAAACAAAAACAAAAGACCAGTGTGCAATGCAATTAAGGGTACAATGGGCCGGAAGCTTGACATGTCATTATATATATATGTGTGTCCAATTTTCAGGAGACTCTTAATGGTAAGTGTCTCCTGAAAAACAAACATCGCGAGATTACGCGATCGGATGGTTCATACGCAATGTCATACAATACTCCTATGTATAATGATATAAAACAAATACAGATTTTTTTTATTTATAAATATTGTGGGAGAGTTTGTATATGTATATGTGTGTGATTGTGTCTATGCATCTATGTAGAAAGTAAAATTATTGTGATATTTTGTATGCCTTAATAGCATTAGTAGCTATATTTAGAAATATGACAAAATCCAATTAGAGTAATAAGTATGTAAAATTATTAAATAATTTAAAGGTACAAAATAAATAGATTATTTTTAATAGTATAAATATAAATAACAAGTTTTTGAAGGGTATATATACAAAAACTTGTTATTCTTTACATTATGAAGATGATTATAATATGGTTATTTTGGTCATTTGTTATGTTTTTAGTTAAAAGTTAACTCTAGTTGAATTTGATTTTTACTACAAAAGATAACATGATGGCTAATTTTTTTATTGATAATGTTTGCAATGGTATAAAAATAACAATAATAATTCACAGACCCCATCTTATAAGCTCGATATAAGCCCTATGAGTTGATAATAATACTTATTTTATCATTTCTGTCTTTTCGGATAATTATTCCTCAAAATTAAGGATTCGGTTACAATTCTTGTTGATATAGCATGATTTTTTTAATTTTTTTGGATGATCAAATCCCATCATTTTTTGCTATTAATAATCTTTTCCCTTTAGTTTTATAAGGTAAAAAAAATGCATTGTCTGTCAGTCTCTGTTATATATGTGTCACTTTTAACCTGTTGGTAACCGTTAGAGCGCCCTGGCGGTTTTTAAAATTTTTAGGGTTTTCGATCGGAACCGCTTATTTTCAGACTGTTAGCTATCGTCTGAGTTAGAGGACTCCGATTGAAAATCTGACTGCATATTTGGTGTCCTGGCGCCATTCCTGACCTCCCACGAAAATTTCATTGAATTCTGGCATCGTTTGCAAAAAATTTCCAGTTCCGGGGCGTATCCGGGTTTTTAAGTCGCGCTCTACTTAAAAGAAATCAAAAATCACCTCGTCACTATTCATCGTCTCTCCCGTCGAGATTTCTCTCTCCCCTCCTCCGTTTTTCTTCCGTTCAAGCCCCCTAGACCCCTCGAAATCGAAACCCTAAAGCACGGGAAGTGTAGATCGGGTCCCGATCTACACACCGGTGTCTTCAAATCCGAATTCCGACGACTTTAGCCTCCCCGACCTCCCCTCTCTCTCCTCTGTTTTGGCCCATATTGGTGGTGGAGCTAGATCGGGGCGTGAGAAGGCTTTTGGGAAGGGTTTCGGCGCGTGGAGAGCGTCCGGACTTCGCTCCCTCCCCTCGGTAAGCCTTCTTTCCCTCCTTTTTCTTGCTTAGATGAATGGTAGGGAGGGGTTTTTGTGATTGGGGGTGGTTGGCGGCTGTGGGGGTCGTCGGAGGGTGGTCGGAGGCGGTTGGAGGTGGTCGGGGCAGTGGGAGGGGTGGTTGGAGGTGCTCGGCAGGTGGGGACGCTGTCCCGGGCAGCAGGCATGCGGCGGCAGCAGCCCAGGCCGCGCGTAGGCTGGGCGCGTGCAGGGATGCGCGCGTGCGCGCGCGGGCGTGCGTGCGCGCGGCAGGCGCGCGGGCGTGCGCGGGTCGGGGGCTGGCAGTCGGGGTCGTGCTGATGTGCCGGTTGGAGGTGCTGGCAGGGCGGACTGGCGGGCTGGTGGCCTCGGGCAGCTCGGGCACGAAGTGCTGGTCGCGCTGGTCTGGGCGCGAGGAGGTGGTGGCCACGGTGCTGTGCCGCGCGCGAGGAGGTGCTGGCCGAGGTGCTAGGGCGCGCGGAGGTGCTGGCCGAGTTGCTGGACGCGCGGGGTGCGCGCGGAGGCGCGCGGAGGTGCTGCCGGAGTTGCTGGACGCGCGAGGTGCGCGCGGAGGCGCGCGGAGGTGCTGCTGGACGCGCGAGGTGCGCGCGGAGGTGCTGCCGGAGGTGCTGGACGCGCGAGGTGCGCGCGGAGGGGTGGCGGAGGTGCGCGCGGGGTGCGCGCGGGGCGAGGAGGCGTGCGCGAGGCGTGCGCGGGTCGCGGCAAGGCTGGGATGGTGTGCGCGGGGGCGAGGCGCCGCGCGCGGGGGCGTGCGGGGTGCTCGCGGGCCAGCGCACGGCGTGCGGGGCGCGTGCGGGCTGCCGCGGCTGGGCTCGGTGGACGCGCGGGGCCCCGGGCGGTGCGCGGAGTGCGTGGGCTGAGGCGCGGCGGTGCACCCGGGTGGTTGCCGAGGCCGTGCGGGCGGTTGCCGAGGCCGCGGGTGCTTGCCGAGGCCGCGGGTGGTTGCCGGAAGGGGTGCTGAATGTTGTTTGGGGATGTTGTGTATTTAATTGCGGGTGTTGTGTATTTTTGGGATAATTGTGGATTTATTCTAACCAGTTAATACCCTGTCTTGCAGATCTTGACGGGCGGTCGCACGACGACCCCGATTCTGGTGAGTGGGACAATCCAACCCAGTAGAGAGGCGTTGTACGCACTTGGGGCGTATACCGACCTCTCCTGGGGCGTCATGGATAAATATTACCTGTAATAATATGTAATCCATGCTTGTGTGAATTATGTGTAGAATGCATGTTACCCTAGGCTTTTCTGTTAGGGACTTGCACCCTTAGGATATGCGTATGAGCCATGCAGCATGTCCCCTGTTTACATGCTAGGAAACCCGGCCTATGCATGCGTCCTACTAGTTTTATTTATTAAATTAAATGCTGGTATCTGTTAGATCGCATGCCTTAGGATAATATTATAGGGAGGAGCCTTGCGAGGTCAACGCTGAGACCCGTGTTAGGGTACTCCGTGTTCCTTGTTTGGTTGTCGGGATGTCCTGTATCGGGACCTCAGGCTGCCCTCCCAAGGTTTCTAGTCCCAATAATATTATAAGTAATGTTGTATGATTAGTATGATTATTAGCATGAGTAGTGAATATTATAGGGGAGGGACCTTGCGAGGACAGCGGTGAGACCCGTGTTAGGGTACTCCGTGTTCCTTGTTTGGTTGTCGGGGTATCCTATAACGGGAACTCACGCCGCCCTCCCGAGTTTCTTTCCCCCAGTGATATTCCAACACTGCTTTTGATTGTACTGTTTCCCCGCATCGTGGAGATGCACCTGGTTGAATTCAGAGGAATTCATGACATTTGAGTTGTAATGATATGTAGTTGGCGGATCCGAGTGGATCATATGCGTATGGATAGGCTGTTCTGTTCCCTGCGTTGGATTCGGTAGAGGCTATCCCCCAGCGTTAGACAGGGCCTTCCTGACAGAGGGCTCCCATCAGTAGGCACCTCCTGATTTGGTGACGGACTGTGCTGAATGTGGGAGTAGACCAGGCGGCCTACGGAGTGGAGGGAGAGACTATCGGTGGACTAAGGGTGACCAACAGCCTAGTCAGTCCCAAAATCCTATGTCACCCGTGGTAGGGTGAGGGTGAGGGTGTAGTGGGTTGGCGATGAGCGACCTGCTGGATTTGTGAATGGATGATTATCAGTCCCAAAATCCTATGTCACCCATGGATGGGTGAGGGTGAGGGTGTGGTGGTTCGGCGAAGTACGAACCACTGGATTTGTGTTGTTATGTATTGATGGCTGGATAAAATAATGGAATATTGGTAAATATTGTCTGTGATGCGTGGGTTGTGCTGTTCACTGAGCGTGTGGCTCACCCCTCGCACATGTTTTTCCCCAGTGGTCACTGAGCCTGAGCTGGAGCCGGAGCAGCAGTTGGAGCTTTCCGAGGGATTTCTTCAGTAGCGGAGCAGCGCTACGTCCGCGAGTACCAGAGGCTATCAGCATCCCTTTCCTTGGCTGTATGTATTTGATTTCCGTGCTTGGCACGTGTCTGTATATATGTTCAGTTGTATTTGTGTATATTGGCTCTCACAGGACAGATGATTGAGTATCGAGTCTGTAGAATGTTTATTCACAGATTCAGTCTTTTGCTTCCGCTATATTGTATATATTTTATGTCAGCCCTATTTGATATGTGTTGTCATTTTATTTGTGATTTAGAGTATATACATTTGACCTCCTGTGTAGGTTTCTGATATGATATATATACATTTGCCGCGTCCCGGGGTTGGCCGCCCTGGGGCGTGACAAAAGTTGGTATCAGAGCCTGGTCCTGTCAGAGCCAATAGTCTTCCTTTCGTAGAAGTGAGTCCTAGGATTTCGAGATGAGTATTCTGATCCTAGTGTCTGGTTTTCTTAGGGTGCTGATATGCCTCCTCGCAGAGGACGGCGCGGACGAGGTCCCTCTCGGTCTTTGGAGGTTTCCGGACCTACCAGAGACGAGGATGCTACTGGAGAGCCCTTGACGCAGGAGCCTCCTGCTTGGGAGCGTGCTTTCGCTCGGTTGGCAGATTTGGTGGAGACACAGACGAGGGCGTTGGAGGCCCAGACCAGAGTGTTGGCAGAGCAGGCTAGAGAGATTCAGGAGCTGAGGGCGACCCGCGAGGCAGTTCCGCAGGTCCCCTTGGCGGCAGATCCGCCTGCGGTACCTGATGTACCCCCAGTTCCTGTGGCAGTTCCGGCAGTAGGAGTTGAGGATCCCCTGCAGAGGGAGGAGGAGCTAGAGGCGGCAGCGCGGGTGCAGCAGAGCGGCCTCAACGCCTTTCTAAAGCTCCATCCTCCCGAGTTTCATGGGCAGTCGGCAGATCCCCTTGCGCCAGAGCGTTGGTTGAGGGAGGTGGACACGATCTTCGCGGCCATGCTTTGCACCGATCGCCAGCGAGTCGCCCTGGCCACCTTCATGCTGAAGGGTGACGCCGCCGAGTGGTGGGCTACCCGAGTGGTGGACATTCCAGAGGGAGTGGAGCAGCTTTCTTGGGCGGGATTCCGGAGGCATTTTCTGGACGAGTATTTTCCGTTCTCGACGCGGCAGCTAGTGGAGCGGGAGTTTGAGCAGCTGACTCAGGGCACCATGTCCGTCGCTGACTACTCTACGCGCTTCACGAGTCTGTCCAGATTTGCTCCAGCCTTGGTGATGGACGAGGTCACGAGGTGCCGGCGATTCGAGCTGGGTCTCAGCAGCGCTATCCGGGTGCACGTCACTGCCCACGCTTTCACGAGGTACTCCGACGTAGTGTCTCGGGCGAAGACCGTCGAGAGAGACCTCGGGATTCAAGTGCGGGCTCCGACCCCTTCTTCAGATCAGGGTCCTTCCGGGAGTCGGGACCAGGGGCAGCGCAAGAGGAAGAGGCCCCGCTTCGAGCAGTCAGCGGCTGCCTCTCCTCCAGCAAATGCGGTGCCAGTATGGGATCCGGCGCCCATTGCAGCAGTGCCCATCCAGTCCTGGCAGCCGGAGAAGCGGCGCTGTTTTCATTGTCAGCGCATCGGGCATATCAGATACAATTGCCCAGATGCTGACCGACCCCGAGTGCCACCTCAGCAGCCGCCGTTCTTGCAGCAGCAGCTTCCGCGCCAGCAGCAGCAGCAGCAGCCTCAGCGTCGGCAGCAGCCAGTGCAGCCGGCGAGGCGTGCTCCTGTTCCTCAGCCGCGGTTGGTTCAAGGCAGAGTTGCAGCGCTTACGGTCGAGGAGGCGCAGCCTTCGGGTGTCATGGTTCGAGGTATCATCTTGTGTTCCCAGCTTTCTAGTATAAGGATAGTTGTGTGTGTAATTGGTGGTTATTATGCAAGTGTGGGGTATCTGGATAAGTGTGTCAAGAGCGGTTGGTTGGGTTAAGGAAGCCGGGTTTTAGCCGTCCTGGCAGTGAGTTCCCATCAGTAGGTACCGCCGATGCAATCGGAGGAGTACTGAATTTGGGAGTATGCTAGGTAGGGGCTACTCGGTAAGAGGTTATTGAATGGTGTCGCGAGCGTGGAATCGCTCTCCCCTTAGTTGGATCCGCGTAGTACAGCCCCGGCGTTAGACAGGCTCCCGGTCAGAGGACCAGGCGAGCTACGGAGCGGGGAGAGGCTACCGGTGGACCAGGGGTAGAGAGCAGTCTAAGTCTCTCCTAAAGTCCCAAAATGTCTCCTTTCGGGAGTGAGGGTGTGGATGAGGCGAAGACGGGTCGCTCGTGACCAAATGGTTTATTCGACCATTCCCGATGATGTTGGGTTCGGTCCTGTAATGAATGATGACGCGAGTATGGTGTCGTTCTCCCCTTCGTTGGACCCGAGTAGGGACTCCTCAGCGTTAGAGAGGCCTTCCTGACAGAGGGCTCCCCTCAGTAGGCACCTCCTGATTTGGTTTCGGACTGTGCTGAATTGTGGGAGCGGACCAGGCGGCCTACGGTGTGGAGGAGAGGCTACCGGTGGACCAGGGGTAGAGAACAGTCTAAGTCTCCCAAAGTCCCAATATGTCTCCTGAAAGGAGTGAGGGTGTGGATGAGACAAAGACGCGTCGCCTCGTGACTCAGTCGTGGTTCGACCGTTCCCATAGAGGTTGGGTCCGGTCTTGAGATGGATGCTGAAGGATATCGGTGGATGATTATCTAGATGTAGATGATCCGGTGAGATTGGAAATGTTCTTTAATAATGATGTCTTCTTCTAGTGTTCCTTTCTGGATTAAGGGGCCTTGTGAGGTTGGCGTTGAAACCCGGGCTAGGGTACTTCGTGTTCCTTGTTTGGTTGTCGGGGTATCCTATATCGGGATTTCATGCTGCTTTCCCGAGGTTCTTTTCCCAGTCAAGGGATACCTTAGAAGCATCAGCTGGTGATGGATCAGGTGCGAGTTTTTGGTTGGAGGTTAAGGCCTTTTGGGCTGGGTGAGTTCTGGTGAAGGCATATCTGTGGACCCGGGTAAGACGCTTGCTATGTCGAATTGGCGTAGACCGTCGAGCCCCGCATGGATTCGGAGCTTCCGGAGTTTGGCGAGTTATTGCAGGAAGTTTGACGAGGATTCTCGAAGATAGCTGTTCCTTTTACCCGCCTTACTCGGAGGGATATCCGGTTCGAGTGGTCCCCTTCTTGCGAGGAGAGCTTCCTGGAGTTTACTCGGAGGCTCACCTCAGCGCCAATTCTTACCTCTCCGTCTTGGAGTGGTGGGTTCGCAGTTGGGTAAAGGTGTGTCCACGATCCTGCTCACGTCATCCCGTTCGAGCCGTTCGTCTCTGAACCGGACAGTCATTCGTGGAGCAGTAGATTGTGATCATGGACCGCCGCGTGAGGAGGCTCCGCACCAAGACCGTCTAGTTGGTCGAGGTGCGATGGCAGCACCGTTCCGGTGTTAAGGACACTTGGGAGCTCATGGAGGCCAGGTTCGACGCGTATCCGCATCTTTCCCCTCCTAGATGTTTTTGGCGAATTTTGGGGACAAAATTTCCTAAGGGGGGAATAATGTTATATATGTGTCACTTTTAACCTGTTGGTAACCGTTAGAGCGCCCTGGCGGTTTTTAAAATTTTTACCGGGTTTTCGATCGGAACCGCATAATTTCAGACTGTTAGCTATCGTCTGAGCTAGAGGACTCCGATTGAAAATCTAACTGCATAATTGGTGTCCTGGTGCCATTCCTGACCTCTCACGAAAATTTCGTTGAATTCCGGTATCGTTTGCAAAAATTTCCCAGTTCCGGGGCGTATCCGGGTTTTTAAGTCGCGCTCTACTTAAAAGAAATCAAAAATCACCTCGTCACTATTCATCGTCTCTCCCGTCGAGATTTCTCTCTCCCCTCCTCCGTTTTTCTTCCGTTCAAGCCCCCTCCACCCCTCGAAATCGAAAACCCAAAGCACGGGAAGTGTAGATCGGGTCCCGATCTACACACCGGTGTCTTCAAATCCGAATTCCGACGACTTTAGCCTCCCCGACCTCCCCTCTCTCTCCTCTGTTTTGGCCCATATTGGTGGTGGAGCTAGATCGGGGCGTGAGAAGGCTTTTGGGAAGGGTTTCGGCGCGTGGAGAGCGTCCGGACTTCGCTCCCTCCCCTCGGTAAGCCTTCTTTCCCTCCTTTTTCTTGCTTAGATGAATGGTAGGGAGGGGTTTTTGTGATTGGGGGTGGTTGGCGGCTGTGGGGGTCGTCGGAGGGTGGTCGGAGGTGGTTGGAAGGTGGTTTGGGTGGTCTCGGGCAGTGGTGGTGGCGCTCGGGCTGCGGCAGGTCGTCCGGGCCAAGCAGCAGCAGCAGCAGCAGCCCCGGGCGGCGCCAGGTAGGCTGGGCGCGTGCAGGCGCGCGTGCGCGCGCGGGCGTGCGTGCGCGCGGCAGGCGCGCGGGCGTGCGCGGGTCGGGGGCTGGCAGTCGGGGTCGTGCTGATGTGCCGGTTGGAGGTGCTGGCAGGGCGGACTGGCGGGCTGGTGGCCTCGGGCAGCTCGGGCACGAAGTGCTGGTCGCGCTGGTCTGGGCGCGAGGAGGTGGTGGCCACGGTGCTGTGCCGCGCGCGAGGAGGTGCTGGCCGAGGTGCTAGGGCGCGCGGAGGTGCTGGCCGAGTTGCTGGACGCGCGGGGTGCGCGCGGAGGCGCGCGGAGGTGCTGCCGGAGTTGCTGGACGCGCGAGGTGCGCGCGGAGGCGCGCGGAGGTGCTGCTGGACGCGCGAGGTGCGCGCGGAGGTGCTGCCGGAGGTGCTGGACGCGCGAGGTGCGCGCGGAGGGGTGGCGGAGGTGCGCGCGGGGTGCGCGCGGGGCGAGGAGGCGTGCGCGAGGCGTGCGCGGGTCGCGGCAAGGCTGGGATGGTGTGCGCGGGGGCGAGGCGCCGCGCGCGGGGGCGTGCGGGGTGCTCGCGGGCCAGCGCACGGCGTGCGGGGCGCGTGCGGGCTGCCGCGGCTGGGCTCGGTGGACGCGCGGGGCCCCGGGCGGTGCGCGGAGTGCGTGGGCTGAGGCGCGGCGGTGCACCCGGGTGGTTGCCGAGGCCGTGCGGGCGGTTGCCGAGGCCGCGGGTGCTTGCCGAGGCCGCGGGTGGTTGCCGGAAGGGGTGCTGAATGTTGTTTGGGGATGTTGTGTATTTAATTGCGGGTGTTGTGTATTTTTGGGATAATTGTGGATTTATTCTAACCAGTTAATACCCTGTCTTGCAGATCTCGACGGGCGGTCGCGCGACGACCCCGATTCTGGTGAGTGGGACAATCCAACCCAGTAGAGAGGCGTTGTACGCACTTGGGGCGTATACCGACCTCTCCTGGGGCGTCATGGATAAATATTACCTGTAATAATATGTAATCCATGCTTGTGTGAATTATGTGTAGAATGCATGCTACCCTAGGCTTTTATGTTAGGGACTTGCACCCTTAGGATATGCATATGAGCCATGCAGCATGTCCCCTGTTTACATGCTAGGAAACCCGGCCTATGCATGCGTCCTACTAGTTTTATTTATTAAATTAAATGCTGGTATCTGTTAGATCGCATGCCTTAGGATAATATTATAGGGAGGAGCCTTGCGAGGTCAACGCTGAGACCCGTGTTAGGGTACTCCGTGTTCCTTGTTTGGTTGTCGGGATGTCCTGTATCGGGACCTCAGGCTGCCCTCCCAAGGTTTCTAGTCCCAATAATATTATAAGTAATGTTGTATGATTAGTATGATTATTAGCATGAGTAGTGAATATTATAGGGGAGGGACCTTGCGAGGACAGCGGTGAGACCCGTGTTAGGGTACTCCGTGTTCCTTGTTTGGTTGTCGGGGTATCCTGTATCGGGAACTCACGCCGCCCTCCCGAGTTTCTTTCCCCCAGTGATATTCCAACACTGCTTTTGATTGTACTGTTTCCCCGCATCGTGGAGATGCACCCTGGTTGAATTCAGAGGAATTCATGACATTTGAGTTGTAATGATATGTAGTTGGCGGATCCGAGTGGATCATATGCGATGGATAGGCTGTCCTGTTGCCCTGCGTTGGATCCGTTAGAGACTACCTCGGCGTTAGACAGGTTGTCCCGTGCAGGGGCTCCCACTAGTAGGCGCCTCCTGGTTTGATGAAGGACTGTGCTGAACATGGGAGTGGCCAAACAACCGCGGAGTGAGGAGAGACTATCGGTGGACCAAGGGTGACCAACAGCCTAGTCAGTCCCAAAATCCTATGTCACCCGTGGTAGGGTGAGGGTGAGGGTGTAGTGGGTTGTCGATGAGCGACCCACTGGTTTTGTTTATGAATGTTTATCAGTCCCAAAATCCTATGTCACCCGTGGTAGGGTGAGGGTGAGGGTGTAGTGGGTTGGCGAAGTACGAACCACTGGATTTGTGTTGTTATGTATTGATGGTTGGATAAATGGTTATGTTGTTCCTGCCCCTTTGAGGCGGGATGAATGGCTGGATTAATATGTTGTGGTCAATATTGTCTGTGATGCATGGGTTGTGCCATTCACTGAGCGTGTGGCTCACCCCTCGCATATGTTTTTCCCCAGTTGCCACTGAGCTGGAGCTGGAGCCGGAGCAGCAGTTGGAGCTTTCCGAGGGATTTCTTCAGTAGCGGAGCAGCGCTACGTCCGCGAGTACCAGAGGCTATCAGCATCCCTTTCCTTGACTGTATGTATTTGATTTCCGTGCTTGGCACGTGTCTGTATATATGTTCAGTTGTATTTGTGTATATTGGCTCTCACAGGACAGATGATTGAGTATCGAGTCTGTAGAATATTTATTCACAGATTCAGTCTTTTGCTTCCGCATTAGGTGTATATCATGTCCGCTTCTTGTCGTTGTGTGTCATTCTGGTTATTGTGTATGATATATATTGTTGACCTCCTGTGTAGGTTTCTGATATGATATATATACATTTGCCGCGTCCCGGGGTTGGCCGCCCTGGGGCGTGACAAGAGGACTGAATTCCTTGATAAGCAAGACAATAAAAGGAAAGGTCATGGAAAGAGGAGTGGGCGCAAATCTGAATCTGATGATTCTGATTTCCGTGGCAGCAAGAAAAGCCGTTCAAAACCCTCTGAAAAGATGATGAAGGGTGTCAGAAAACATTACGATGGTGAAGATTCAGATACTGACAGTACTGATTCTGTGGGGAAAACTAACAAGCACCAGAGACATAGTTCTGATGATAGTTCTGATTCATATATGACACTGCACTACAAAAAGTCCAATGGGAAGCAGAGAAGCAGAAAAGCCCAGAATTCTGACGGTTCTGAGAATGAATATGATGCACATGTGGGCAGTAAATCTAGAAGGAAGGAAAGGGAAAAACCAGGAATTAAAAAACCAAAAAAGGCATGAGTTGGATGACTTTGATAGTAACAGAAAACATGGTAGAAGTTGCAAAAAAAGCGAACAGAAAGTTCATGATTTTGATGGATCAGGGAAAAATGTGGCGAAGGTTGGTAGAAGCAAAAAACATATGGTGTGGCATGATTCTGATGAGGAAGCCAGTGATATTAAAAATTGCTTGAAAAGGAGAACTTGGAGGCATGCTAAATCCAAAATGCTGACAGATCCAAGTGATGGTAGCAGCAGCAGGAGTGATAGTTCAGATGATAGCAGCAACGAAGCCCAGTCTGGCGGCAGCATTGACTAGAGGCATGAGCTAATATCTGGGAGAAAGGTGGGTGAGGACAGGAGGGAGAACGAAAGCTACATGGAGGCTGGAAAGAAACAACATGGATCTACTTTGGAGCTAGGGCATGCTAAAAAAACAGGTGAAAGAGCTGATGCTAGGAAAGAGAGAGCAGTGATCAATTCTGTGATGACAGTATAGGCAGAGAGACATCAGATGGAATGAGAAGGATACGTGTTATATATGTGTCATTTTTAGCCTTTTGGTAACCATTGGAGCATTCTGGCAGTTTTGAGTTTTTTCGTTTTTCGATCGGAACCGCTAAAATTTTGGACTGTTAGCTATCGTCCTGTGTTTGAGGACTCCGATTGAAAATCTAACTGCATAATATGTGTCCTGGTGCCATTCTAAGCCACTCACGAAATTTTCATCGAATTCCGGTAACGTTTCCAAAATTTCACAGTTCCAGGGCGTATCCGGGTTTTGACCGAGCGAGAAGTCATTGGGAGAGTTGACTCGGTCAAAGTGGGCCCATGACTTGGTCAACCCTTTTTTTTTTTGTGTGGTTGGGTTGACCCAAGTCAAATCCCACTTAAAACCTCTCTTAGCCCTAATTAAGCTTGGTTAACCCTAATCTAAGTGAGGGATTATTTAAGTGAGAGCTAAAAGTCTTCCCCCACTATTCATCTTCTTCCCCAACTCATTTTCTCTCTCCCCCTCTCTCTTTTTCTTGATTTTGAGCCACCTAGGGTGCTTGAAACTCAAAACTCAAAACATAGAAAGGTTAGATCCCCCCGGTGTTCTCGGATTCGAGTTCCGACGAGTTTGACCCCCTCTAACCCCCTCTTTTCTCCCCTGTTTTCAGCCCCTTCGAAGGTAGGAAGAGGTCTTGGTGGTGGAGATCCTTGGGGAGGTGTTTCGGTGCGCGAAGAGCTCCCGATCCCCTTCTCTTCCTCTCCTTTCCTTGGGTAAGATCTCTTTCCCTCTTTTCCATGTTTAGATGCATGTTAGGAGGGTGGGGTTGAGTGAGGAGGGCGGCTGGTGGCTGTCGGTGGTGGTTGGGGGCGGTCGGAGGCCACTGGTGGCCGGTGGGTGGTGGAAAGGTGCTCGGGCAGGGTGGTTGGTTGTCTCGGGCAGCAGGCGCAGCAGGCGTGCAGTGGCAGGGCGCAAGCGCGTGTGCGCGCGGACGTGCGCGCGGGCGTGCGCTCGGGTGGCGCAGGCGCGGGTGTGCTGGGCGCGGGTGTGCTGGGCGTGGGTGCTGGGCGCTGGGTGCTGGGCGCTGGGCACCATGCGGAAGCGTGCGCGCGGAGCGCTGCGTAGAGGCGCAGGCGGGCTGTGGGCGCGCGGCGGGGAGAGCAGTCGGTGCGAGCGGGCGGGTGCACGTGCGGGGCGCTGCGCTGGGGCGCAGTGAGCGCGGGTGCACCCGGGGGCTGGTCGAGTGGGTGATGCGCGTGGTGGTGCGCGCGGAGTGCGCGCGGGGCGAGGCGCTGGGCGCGTGGCGTGTGGTGTGCGCGCTGGCTGCTGCGCTGGGGCGCAGCGAGCGCGCGGTGCACCCGGGAGCTGGGCGGCGTGTCCTGGCGTGTGGGCAGGGGCTCGGCAGGGTGCCTGGGTGCGCGGGCTGGGGCACGACGGTGCATCCGGGGGCGGGTGGCCGTACGGGTGGTTGCCGGGGGTGCGGGAGTGAGTCGGGGTGCTCGAGCTCGCGTGCGTACGGGCCGTATGTACGTTTGCCCGAGTGTTGGGTATATTTAGAGTATTTAGTGTATTTTTGGTGTATTTGTGGATTTTACTCACCAAGTTGATACCCTGTCTTGCAGATCTTGACGGACGGTCGCGCGACGACCCGATTACCGGTGAGTGGGACAATCCAACCCAGTTGGGAGGCGCTATATGAACTTGGGCGTATACCGTCCTCCCCTGGGGCACCATAGACTAATATTAACCTGTTTAATATGTAATCCATGCGAGCATGATTGATATGTAGTATGCATGTTACCCTAGACTGAGTATGTTAGGGACTCGCACCCTTAGGTTGTGTAAGAGACATGCATCTTGTCACCTTGTTATCATGCTAGGAAAGCCTCGGCCTTTGTATGCGTCCTATTAGTTTAATTGTTAAATTAAATGCAACTTGTAATATTATAGCATGCCTTAGGGAATATTAAGGGGCCTTGCGAGGTCAACATTGAGACCCGGGCTAGGGTGCTCCGTGTTCCTTGTTTGGTTATCGGGATGTCCTATATCGGGACCTCATGGTGCCCTCCCAAGGTTTCTTTTCCCGTCTATATTAATGCATGTTCCCCGCATCTTGGTTATGCGCCCTAGAGGAATTCTGATGAATTCAAGACACTAGAGTTGTAGAGATGTGTTGTCAGCGGATCCGAGTGGATCATATGCGTATGGGTAGGCTGTTTCTCTTCCCTTCGTTGGATCCGTGTAGGGACTCCTCAGCGTTAGACAGGCTGTCCTAACAGAGGGCTCCCATCAGTAGGCACCTCCTGATTTTGGACTCAGACTGTGCTGAATGTGGGAGTAGACCAGGCGAGCTACGGTGTGGAGGAGAGGCTATCGGTGGACCAAGGGTGATTAACAGCCTAGTCAGTCCCAATATCCTATGTCACCTGTTGAGGGGTGAGGGTGAGGGTGTATGGATGTGTTTGGATGATTATCAGTCCCAATATCCTATGTCACCTATTGAGGGGTGAGGGTGAGGGTGTATGGATGTGTATGGATGATTATAAGTCCCAATATCCTATGTCACCTGTTGAGGGGTGAGGGTGAGGGTGTGGTGGTTCGGCGATGTACGAACCACTGGTTTTATGTTGTTATGCCACTTTGAGGCTGGTTGTTGATTAATTGTGGTTAATATAGCTGTGATGCATGGGTTGTGCTGTTTACTGAGCGTGTGGCCCACCCCTCGCATAATTGTTTTCTCCAGTGATTACTGAGGCGGATTTGAAGGAGGAGCTCCCTGAGCGACTGCACCAGTAGCGGAGTAGCGCTACGTCCCGCGAGTTTTTGAGGCCATCGGCATCCTTTTGATTGTATGTATATATTTCCGTGCTTGGGCACCCAGTTGTGTATTATTTGGATGTATGTGTGTATATTGGCTCTCACAGGACATTTGATTTGTATCGAGTCTGTAGTATGTTTTTGGATTACAGGCTCAGTCTTTTAGCTTCCGCTTTTTGGTGTATATATCATGTCAGCCCTGCTTTGTAGTTTTTGTTGTCATTTTATTTGTTGTTTAGAGTGATTTATTGATTCCCTGTATAGTTGCTGATATCATTTATACACTTGCCGCGACCCGGGGACGGCCACCCTGGGGCGTGACAATATGTGCATTTGACTCAAAGCAGGACATGAAGGACACAGACTGCGAAAGGAATGAGGTCAAAGCAAAAGCTTGATGATGATGATTGCCATGATATTCAAGAGAAGTGGTAAAGAAAATTGGATGTAACTGAGGGGGAGAGAGGAAGGATAGGAGAGGACCGGGTTGAACGTGAATATGATCGTAGGGATTATCGTAGCAGAAGAGATCGGAAGAGAGAAGAGGGTCAAGCAGAAATAGAGAGGGGGAGGATTGGAGATTACCCTAGTGGACGTGGGGATTTCAGCAGGAGGGAGGACAGGTAGGACTATTATAGGAGTTCAAGCAAGGTGGGTGAATTCAATGAGGAAGATCATGATGGAAGCAAAAGCCATGTTGTCACTAGGGATTACAAAAGCAGGTCACAGCAGGGGAGGGAGGAATATGACGGGGTAGAAGAAATCAGAAATAAAGACCACTATAACATTGAAGTGTGTGATAGCAGAGGCCAGTTTAAGGAAGCTGATAGGGATGATGGTGTCAAGAGGAGAAGATATGATGAGTTGTGTGCAAGGGCTGACAGGGACTACCATGACTGCAAAGATGGAGACCGGCACAGGAGGGAGTGAGAAGTGAAGGTATCTGCATTGTGTTGACCTTTTGATTTCTTGGGGCGTTGTCTTTCATGGGCAACTACCATACTTTCTTTGCTATATATTATATTTGGATTTTACCTGTGACATTTCAATGTTCTACAGCATTCTCTATCACCCGTGAAACTTGTTTTCTCCGCCACCTATTTACATTGAAGTATTAGCATATTCCCTTGTGGAGGAATAATATAGGTTATCATTTGTCTATCAGCTAGAAGGCTGTCAAGTAGAAGTTATTACTAGGCAGGATGCATTAGAGTTCTCTGCTTCCTAGTTGAGCTCTTCCTGAATCCAAGATTGATGGATCTTTAGTAATGGAATTACTTGTTTCTTTGATCGGCCTGTGTGCGTGCATCTGTACTTGAATTACCACCTTCGTGGGTTTGTGCTGTTGTGCTTGAAGGATTAGTTGTTCATTATCTTTCAGATATCTGCACATTGAGCTCAACAAATGATCGTGGTAGCATGAAGACTGCATAAGCCCTTTAAGTGGTCCACATTCTAATCTCCAATGCATGTATGCAGGATTCAATGAAACCTGCAGCTCAATTTACATTCCGGGTTGATTTAATGTCATAATTTCATTTCATCCTGTGCTGTATCCAAGCTTCATATGTGAACCTATGAAAAAAAAAATGGCCAGAAAATCCATGGTTGAGGCATTTTATATTATAGGGACTTAAAAAGAAAAATCTTATTTCACAAATTAATGGTATTCAAATTGATGTCTGGCACAAAGATTAATAATTAAATAGGCATTTAAAGTTGGATACTGAAAAATAAATATGAAAAAGGGAAAGATTGATAACTAAATAACATAATTTACATAGACGTAATAATTAAAGAAAAAAATTTATTATAGGTTTCTTTGTAGAAGTAGAAAAGAAAAGAAACATAAAAAATTGATAATAAATATGTATGAGCGGACCGGGAATGGTTGAAATAAAAGTAGGGAAAATCAAATATTTCTATTGACCAGGGGATTGAATGATAAGCCCAAGTTTCTGTTTGGGTAGATTTAACATTTTAAATAAAGGAACATGTTATTGGGTTTTTGGAAACAAAAACAATATTTTAAAATACCAATTTATATTTTGTTAAATGTTACTCATAAACTTTTAATTTTCAAAAGTAACCACCAATCACTCTTTGAGCAAAAATTAAGTTTCCGATTTTTCAATGCTATTATCAAAATTATTCTATAGCAGAGAATGTATAACAAACTCACGACTTTAATTAAAGTGTAATTATCCAAATGTATAAATTTGTATAAAGGTATCATGTAATTTTGATGGTCATGTATTTAATATATTATCCTAACCAGAAATATATAGGCTCTAAATAAATTCATCAATGATCCCATGGGAGCAAAATATGTTAGTATATTATTAGGTGAATGTGACATGAATGATGTAATCAAGTATGGCAACTCGTCTGATACTCGAAGTTCTAAAAATCCGACCGTATATTCAATTGGAAAAGTGAATGGACTAAGGTTTATTGGATCAACTGGATCAATTTAATTTGAACTGTGTTATCATCTTGACTTAATAGATATATCAATTATTATTATTAAATAAATAAACTTATAAAAATATGAAATATTTTATTAAATCTTTGCATAATTTATCCATGCTTAATTTTAAAACTTTTCAAGCTTGCATATAACATCATTATATGATTTTATTATATGATTAAAATATAATTTTTTATTAAATATTATGTCTTACAAATAATTAATTACAATTTTTATGAATAAAAAACTGATCAGCTTAATCAAATGGTTATAAAAAATTGTTTGTTCAACCGGTGGGTTGATTAGGTTTTATCCTTTTTTTATATATAATTGTGTTTTGATGGAAAATCGAACAAAAATTTAAAATAAATGGAAGCTTAACTGGTTTAACCAATAATTTTTAAAACAGGGTTCATCCTTGGGAGAATTCTACTTTAATATATTAAAATAATATAAATTAAGGACTACATGGCCATGCTTTTGGACACTCCCACAAGTTATGAGAATAAATTAACATTAAAAAAGACCCGTTTAACAATCATGTTATGATATACTCGAACAATCAGAAAAATTCTAAACGTTATTAATCAGTCAGTTATTCCTAGTGTATATTTCTTCCTTAGCGTTGAGTCATTGGAAAACATGACATCAGATTAACAGTGTAACTGTGTAAGCTATTAATTAATTTATTTTTTCTTGATACAGCATTAAGTTGTCACTTGTTACCAGTGAGAGTGTCCTATTCTCATTTGCGTGCAGCCCTGCCCCTTTTGGATACAGAATTTGTGTCGAGTCATTGGAATATATAAGACTTCACCCAACAATGTAATTTATTAATTAATTTCATTTTTTTTCCTTCTTCTCATATAACAATTTTTTTTTATTAAGGTGCCAATTCTCCTTTGTCCGCAATTCTTCGTTAGTGTTGAGTCCTTGAAACAGAAGACATAAATCCAACATACTGTAAGCTATTAAATAGCTCCATTTTTTCTGATGTGACATTAAATTATTTTATCATTTTAATTAATTAGAATTTTAGACCTAGCTAGTTATGCACAGGAAACACTTAAAAGCATGTCAGATTTGTTAGACGCATTTTTTTATAGTTCTAAATACAGTCTCATATACTTCGTTAACCATTCAGTGATCGAAGTATACATATACCTCATTAGATAAGGTATATATATACCTTGCTAATTTTTTTATATTTATTAAAATTGGATTCGTTCAATTTAAAATAGAGTTGTATGTACTTTTCTTCAAAGCATATATCTCATTAGATGAGATTAATTATTTTTAACAAATTAAAACATGTGTGACTGTTTGTATATAAGGTTGTACCTAACATTGTCCTTTTAACTTAGATGATATAATCCAAACATGAATCATGGATAATGTGGTTCTTATGAAGTCACAACAAGGCAGTTAGTGTCATAAGTGGTTGCTTAAATAAAGAGCCTCAATAATATGTCCTCTTCGATCCACGAAAGATTTGTTTGTTGATCATTTCTTTTCCCTTTTAAGGATTTTTTAAATGTATACTCCTTTGTCGTGATTTACTCTCACAACTGTCAATATTCTCATCATATCCCACAATTTTCAATGCAAGGATTTAATTATATCAGAGCATGATTCACACTTCATGGTTAACAATACTTATTTTTATACAAGCATTTTTTCTTCTCTCGATCTTTTTCTCAAGAAAGCCCATGCACAATGATATATTGATATTAATTGTAATGTCGGAGTTAATGTCATAATCATGATAAATGAATGATGTGTAGTGTGTACATGGAGCTTCTACTGGAAATACATAATAACATCTAATTAGAATAACTTTGTTATAATGTTACCATTATGAACTTTTAAGTTAGAATGTACACAAATGCAATAGTGTATATATATCATGGTCGGTAACATTTTTTGGCATACAAATAGTTGATTTTATCATTTTTTTTTTTTATCGAAAGAGGAGTGAATTAAATATATGTTACAATAATATATATGAAATGGGACAACCATATTATGGAGACATAACTGGCCTGGTGTGGTACACGAGGACACAAAATGTAGAATGCTTTTTGTTTAAGTAATTTTTTTATTATAATATAAATTTATAGAAAGTTATATAAATTTAATGAAGTTTAGGGTTTAATTTGTGAAATTAATATAGCAAATTGTGAAATTAATTATTGATTTTTTTTTCCTGTTTATCATTGAAAAACATGATATTTATTTTTATACCTTTACCAAACCATATTGCTACATAGGCATCACTATTGAGGCTCTGCTGATAAGTACCAAGAGGTGTCATTCCCTCATTGGTTACTTGTTTGACTTTTAAAAAAGGTGAAAAATACAATATTACCCTCACTCTGATTTAAATTCCTCATGTTCCTCTCTCATGATTAAAGTCATCCTCATTTTTTTTCGAAAAATAAATCAACCTATACCATTTTGGAAACCTGGTTTTTCAAAACCAATTAAAAAAAAAAGGAAGAAGAAACCATTCATTACATTCGTGAAAATAAGACTGATATTCAAATCCTCTAGGGTTTTTTAAAAAAAGAACTGAAAGAAACGAAATCATTTCGTCAAGAACACTGAAAAAGACAGAATTTTTGTTTACGACAAGAAAATGATGGCGATAATGAATAATCTACGTTTGTTGTTAATTTGCTGATTATTTGATTCTAGTCATCAGATAAAGTATTTGCGATGAATGCAAATTTTTTCGATAAATGCAGAAATAAAACAAAAATAACAGCATAAAACAAAAATTCAAAATAAAATTCAGTTACATTTATAAAATATAACTTAATTTCAACAATAAATTGCATTAAACATCAGTTACATTTACAATTAGTGTAATTGGATTTGGTTATACATAAAACAATTAAAAGTCAGTTACATTATTCCACAAATGTAACTGACTTTCAGATATAATGCATGTTTATATTAGATTAACATGTCATCGACTTTTGAAAAATAATGTATATAAGTCCAAAATAATAGTTTGAATAATGAACTTTCGAATGTTACACAAACCATGCCAATGTAAAATAATTTAAGATCAAACGCCATATCTAAGAAAAAAATGTAATAAAGGCTAGAACAAAGATTACCATATTTAACATCTAGCATCAAATTCAATAACAAAAAAATTGTAACAAATGCAAAACAAGGAATGAGATCTAAATACCAATTTTATTTTAGGCGGAGAAGAAAAAGCAGACTGACAGACAATGCCTTTTTTTTACCTTATAAAACTAAAGGGAAAAGATTATTAATAGCAAAAAATGATGGGATTTGATCATCCAAAAAAATTAAAAAAATCATGCTATATCAGCAAGAATTGTAACCGAATCCTTAATTTTGAGGAATAATTATTCAAAAAGACAGAAATGATAAAATAAGTATTACTATCACTTCATAGGGCTTATATCGAGCTTATAAGATGGGGTCTGTGAATTATTATTGTTATTTTTATACCATTGCAAACATTATCAATAAAAAAATTAGCCATCATGTTATCTTTTGTAGTAAAAATCAAATTCAACTAGAGTTAACTTTTAACTAAAAACATAACAAATGACCAAAATAACCATATTATAATCATCTTCATAATGTAAAGAATAACAAGTTTTTGTATATATACCATTCAAAAACTTGTTATTTATATTTATACTATTAAAAATAATCTATTTATTTTGTACCTTTAAATTATTTAATAATTTTACATACTTATTACTCTAATTGGATTTTGTCATATTTCTAAATATGGCTACTAATGCTATTAAGGCACAAAATATCACAATAGTTTTACTTTCTACATAGATGCATAGACACAATCACACACATATACATATACAAACTCTCCCACAATATTTATAAATAAAAAAAATCTGTATTTGTTTTATATCATTATACATAGGAGTATTGTATGACATCGCGTATGGACTGTCCGATCCCGTAATCTCGCGATGTTTGTTTTTCAGGAGACACTTAATGGTAAGTGTCTCCTGAAATTGGACCGTCTGATCGTGAGATTACGTGATATATATATATATATATATATATATATATATATATAATGACATGTCAAGCTTCGGGCCCATTGTACCCTTAATTGCATTGCACACTGGTCTTTTTGTTTTTGTTTTTAAATCATACACACTATGAATGAATTGCATATTGTTATATGAAATGAAATATATATTGAGATACAGCAGTGTAATTTTTTTAAGTTAAAAAAATGATAAATTTTTTTACGCCATTATAGCGAACAAAATGTCCCTTACAAATTTTAAAAATGATATGCTCGGAGAGCAAATCAATACATAAGAAGGTGATGTGGGTACAACTCGATCTTTTAATTCTGTAATCCTCAGTTTTCTTTGAAGTGTGTCTCGAGAATTAAAACTTCACGGATTTTTACAAGTTGGTGAAAATTTGAAAGGAAAAAGAGAGTGGTGCGTGATCCTTCAAGCCTTTTGAGTTTGGACATTATTGTTTAGGACTAGCAGTGCTTTGTTCTTCACCCTTCTTGAATTTCTTGACTTGAGATTTTGATTTGAAGCCGCTTTTCTTTGATCTTCCCTTCTCTAGACTTTCTCTTTCGTGAACAGAGTGAATATATTCTTTAAAAAGAAAGTGAAATCGAGGGAGAGTTTATATTTCTCTCAATTGGATTTTCCCTATACTTTTCTTCAAGAAGAAGGTGGAATCGAGTGAAAGTTTATATTTCTCTCCTTTAGATTTTCAGCACACTTCTTCTTCTTCTTTTTTTCTTTGAGGGTGAGCTTCTTGCCTTCTTTGTGAGCGAACTTCACTTTCCTCCTTTTTCCTTGGCCTTTTTTTTTTTTTTTGTCTTTGCCTTTTTCCACCCCACTTTCTCTCTCCCTCCCTCCCTCCTATTTATGGAGAAAGGGAGGGGTGGTTATAAGAAATAGTGAGTAGATTTAGGGGGAGTGAATAGTTAGGATTTTTGAATTTTTTTTATTTTATTGAATTTTTTTATTATTATTATTATTATTATTATTATTATTATTATTATTATTTAATTTAATCTGACTTTGACTTCTTCCTTTTTTTTTTTACTTGGGCAGGGTTGAACAGGGCAGGGCCAAACTAAGGGTCGACAACGGGCCGAGCTGGCCCGTGGCAAAAAAAGAGGGTCCAGGCCCTGCCCACGAGCCCGGGCATGAACGGGCCTAACGGGCCAGGCCTGGGCTTCTAGCCTACGGGCCAAAATTTTAAACATACAATTTTTTTTTTAATTTTAAGTCATTCATTTGTATATAATATTAAAATAACACAAAATTTTAAGTATAATGTTGAAAAATATATTTATATCTATTGAATTTTCAACAATAAAAATATTAAATGATTTAATAACTTGAAAAACTAAATAACTACATGTAAGTAAATAACTGATAGGCATCTACATAAATGTCAATAATTTGTGTAATTCAACCACAATTCAAAAATATATATATAAAATTATGTGTGACTCATTTATTGGATTGCCCCCATGAAACTACGGGCCCGGTCCTTGTGCGGGCCTATGGGCCAGCCTGAACGAGCCCAATTCGGATGGGCTTGCAGGCCGGGCCTGGGCCCTTAGAATCAGACCCAAGCCTGGCCCGCCCTGAAAACGGGCCAGGCCGGCCAGCGAACCGGCCCGGGCCGGGCGGGCTGGGCTATCCGGCTCGGGCCTTTTGAAGACCCTTAGGCCGAACAAGCCCTACCAACTTGACAGCGCCCAATTGACCCTTATTGGCAGGGCTATTCTGGGCCCTACTTTGGCCGGCCCACCTGGGCCTTGTTCGGTGAGGGCCAAATTTTTTTTAAAATTTATTTATTTATTATTATTAATTATTTATCTGTCTACAGTTATATATATATTATGATAGAACTTTATACATTATAATAGCGTAATATATTACGTTATCATAGCATATGAAACTAAAAAATGGACTGAGTATATAAGTGCTTTGATTAAGCCGCTAGCAAAGAACAGCCCACAAAGGCGAACGGAACACTCTTATTAAAAAAAAAAAAAATTACTGCTATACCAGGAAAAAAAAATTTAAAATTAAATAATAAATTACATTGTTGGGTTATATCCCATCTTATATTCCAATGACTCGACATAAAGGGCTATAGGCAAAGGGGAATTGGACGCTATCTCCTTACTGAAAACAACCTTAACGTCATGTCAGGAAAAAATTAGGATTATTTAATAGCTTACACTATTGATTTGATGTCTTGTATTCCGGAGTGAATTAAATATACGTTCCAGTATATGAAATTTCATACTAAATATTATTAGAAAAAAATGATAAAAAGTCTTCTAAAAATTAAAAATACTTAAATCAGTCATTTTTAAAATTATACAAAAAAAATCTTATTTCACAATTTTGAAAATACAAAAGATTAATATACCATTTTATAATTAGATTCTTAATTTATTCCATATCTCTAAACTTTTTAAAAATATTTCATCATCTTAATTTTGTTAATGTATTTTACTCTAAATTTTTTGTGATTATGTGGATTTTGTGAAATGTGCACTATATAATTTGAGTTTTTTTTTATGAATTCTATTAAATATTGATGCTTCTTTATAAAAATGGATATGTACAAATATATTATAAAAATATGTAAATAGCTAAGCACAAAAAAAAAATGTGAATAAATATTTAGAATACCAAAATATCATTTGCTGCATTGGGGTACCAGGGCTGGCTCTGAGATTCATCAAACTGGGATGGGCCCTAGGCGAATTATGAAATGGGGCCCCAAAAAAATATATATATAAATATAATGAGTAACCACACAATTAATCTTCAAAATAAATAAATAAAAACAAAACAAAAATCATACTACGAAGAACTATTATCTAAGTTTTCATTTTTAACTAACAATAAAAAAAGAAAAAATAAACTCCTTAATATGTGGGATTTGTTAATGAAAAAGATTACATTTCTTGTAAATTCAAATGTAAAACTAAATTCCTATATAATTGAAAATTTTAAATGAGTCATGAAAAACTAAAAAAAGGATAAAATGAAATAAATGGATGATTTTTTTAAACAAAATAACTAAAAAACCCCAAATATAAAAATAATTAAACCAAATTACAATTAAAAAAATTGAAGATATAAATTAGAATTATGCATGAAAACACAAGAAAATTTAAAAGTATATATTGAAAGGATAGTATCCTCTTG